>VDFB02000008.1:184948211-185102191 GCA_007258455.2 Sequoia sempervirens | reverse complement strand
GTCATTCCCATGTCAAACAACATTGTCACCATTCTTATCACCTGTCAATTGGTTTTTTAGCTTGACTAGGGGCAAGATCATGGTTGTCCTTGAATTCTTGTGCATGTTTTCTTGCTTGCTTGTAGGAATCATTTTCCTGTGCATAGTCCACTTCCTTGTACATAGTCATTATCCCTATACATAGTCCACTACCCTGTACATAGTCCTTATCCCTGTACATAGTCCACTACCCTGTACATAGTCCACTTCCCTGTACATACTACTTATCCCTATACATATCCCTTATCTTTCATATCCATCGCTTGTATATACCATTCATAATAAGTGGTAGTCTTTCCCATAACCTGGAACGATTGACATCAAGTGCATTTCATATCCCCCATTTTATCCTATTCATAATCAATTGGTCTTATACTCGACTGGGGGCAAACACTTGACGTATGTCATATCGATTTTTCCATTGGTTGTGTTGACGAAGTAAAACCATAGAAAGATCCACAAACATCGCAAAATGACCTGAGAAAACACAAAAACATCAGAAAACTTCAAAAAGACAAAAAAATCAAAACATTTCAAAAATCCAAAAAAATAGAGTCAAAGTCAGTCGCACTTGTCAGTCTTTGTCGTTTGTCGAACTACGTTGCCTCTGCGATTGGACATAGGCAAGGCCATTTGCTGATGTGCCCCCGAGGCATTAGATCAGTCTGTTTAGGTTTGTCTGTATAAAATCATGCTTTGATCCATATGTCTATATGACAAGGTCATTGGTCATGTTGAACTACGAGGTCTCTGCGTGTACAATGTAGGCAAGGCCATCAATTGATGAGTCCCCGAGGCCGTACTAGGTCAGTCCATTAGGGTTCGTCACATTCATTTTCATACACGTCTTCTTTTTGTAGTCAATCTTTTCAGCCAAAGTCAAGTCGAACTACGAGGTCTCTGCGTGTACAACGTAGGTAAGGCCATCAATCGATGAGCCCCTGAGGCTGCACTAGGTCAGTCCTTTAGGGTTTTGTCGTCACACACAGTCAATTGTCAACGCATTGTCTCAAGTCATGCATCAATCTGGTGAATAAGTCAGCAATGTCTCTAAGTCAAATCAAACAACTTGCCAAACAAAATAGATCAACTAATGTCTGCTACAGGATGTGTCCTTCTTGGAAACATACATCATCATAGCAATCAACCTCTATCTTATTCAGGATGAGTCCTTCCTGAATATTGATATCAAAAAAACAATCTATGTCTTATACAGGATGAGTCCTTCTTGCATAATCGACATTGTCAAACAATCAAACATAGCCTTACACAAGTTATCACATCAACGGTATCTGACTCAACGTCTTATATGATACATGTCTTTCTGAAACTAGGCTTTGTCATGCCTTATACAGATAGTCATAACATCGAAACCAGACTCACAGTCTTATCTGGTATGTGTATCTCCTAACATTAGGATCTATCAATCAATCCTTCTATTAATCAAAACAAATCCAACAAAACAGATCAAGTGTTGGCAAATATTTTACTGGCTTTTTGAAGTTTTGACTTATTTATCTTATCTTTTCATTTAACTTTATGGTGGGAATTATGTTACTAGCTTTCTCAAGGATGTCCCATGAAGGATTTAGAGAAGCAACGATGTATTAAAATTCTATTTTCTTTGACTGTTGTCTATTGACTATCTTTTAAATCTGATTTTTTGAGTCATGTTACTAGTTTCCTCAAGGATGTCCCATGAAGGATTGACGAGGGAGCAAACCCGAGACACAAAATAACACTCACAAAATAGAGAATAATATTTTCTATTAAAATATGGAACTCTTACATGCAGAGGATCTCAAATCCCCAAGCTCTATATTACATGCAAATTACAGACTTACAGAAAATTATCCAGACCCCCCTTTCGCAGCATGCGAACTTCTTTCCCCAAAAAGTTACTCAAAAATCAGAAACTAGCCCATAAATAGACCCGTTTCGGTTTGGAACCAAAAACAACATTCGAGATAAGTGTTTTGGCGGTTTGGTGCTAGAATTACAATTTGAAATTCAAGTTTAAATTCATAGTAAAAAATTAGCACATTTCTAAAATATGCACCAACTTCCGATAGCCATAACTTTTAATCCGGCCATTGGATCTTCAATGATAATACCTTTTCGGAAAGCTCTCAAAAAGATGATTTTCCATGAAATAAACTTTTGGTAAACTACTTTGGCATTTCCGCAAATTTTCAGGCCCATCCAGGATCGTTTAGTGCCTCAAACTGAGCTCAGAAGGTTTTTAGGTGCAAATTTGGAAAACTCAAACTACAATATCTTTCAACCTAGAAATAGAAAACAAAAACCATAAATTGGGAATTTCATTATGACGAAAAGGGTATCCAAAAATGTAAAAACATCTAAAAACTGAGAAACTTGAAATTTAACTATTTTTGGGTGATGCAAGACGTTCTTACACTCCACCGATGCTCCTTAAAAGATCGCGACGGCGGAGCAATGATGTTCTATGACCAGATTTTATTTTATTTATATCTATGTTTGTCTTCGGATAAAAAGATCGGGGCAACTTGTAAGTCCTTAGTATTGTTAACGACACCCTTCTTGTTTGCGTACCGGTTTTGTTAGCAAGTGGATGACCTTGCACACCTTGATCTAAGGCCGCTATCATGGTGTTTTTCTCCATTTGTATTAGTTCCGCCTAATCGATGATAAAGTGCACACCTTTGTATACAACAAAACATCAAGATTGCTAATACTAACATCATGGTCTTTTATTATTCATCTTTCTTTTTGCACTAACATTTCTTCTTTTCTACATCTTCACCACCATTATCTATTTTCCTCTATCCTTTTTTTTCTTTCTTCTTCTAGTTCTCTCATCAATTTTGGAGACACTCATGTTATTTTAACCCTCCTCGAGGGGCAATGCCCTTCACCCATTTTAACTGAGCATTACTAGGGCATAGGCTTAGCATTTTCACAATGCATCAAAGAGGGGTAAAACGTAGACACCGGAAATTGGTTTAGGCTCACACTTCCACACTCATATTTCGTGATTCTTCTTATGGTCATGATTAAAATGTACTGCCAATGACAACATTCACTTTAATCACTCTTTCTTATTAACAAATAACTAACATTTCACCTTTAATCTTATATTTTCTCTTGAATTCATTTGAGTAATTTCAACAAAAAATGCTTTTCTTACTAATTTCATGCTACTATCCTTATTCTTCTGATTAATTAAATAAATTCTTATTTAATTTACCTTTATCATATTTCAACTATAATTAAATAAATTCTTTATTTATTTAATTATTCATTTAAAATCCCTTCATCACTTAATTAAATAAATATTATTTATTTAATTATTCTTCAAATATCGGATCTTGAATTAAATGAATTATTTAATCTATTTACCCATTTTAAATTTACATTCTCTATATTTGTGATGTAATTTCATGGTGCTATCTAAGTATTCACTTTGGACTGGCCCCCACATCTATTTTAATCGCCAGCAACTCCCTTTGATTCATGTCCGAAAGTGGGTGTTCCCTCAAGTAATCTTTCTGTCAAATCATTCAATCATCCACCAAACTCATTTGCGTACATGCGGATTAATTCAAATAATATTCTTACTGCACCACTAAATCTCGTATGCATTCAACAGAGTTGCTTTTAATTCAATTCCTATTCTTTGTCATGCAAAGATATTTCTCTTGCTTTCAAATACCAAACCGAAGACAACTACGATGAATTTAATCCTTTATTTTTAGTCGTACTGCATCATAAGTTACTACTGAAGCAAATATCGGGAATGTATGTTCAATCACGGTCTCAACCGGCCCATTGATCTTTTGATCTTTGGCTCACATTCATTAATCACTTTCTATAAATTGATTTGCTTGCCCTTCATTCCCTGATTCTCTCTCATGAAATCTTATGACTTTTGAGAGCACTCAATCTTGAATCTTCGATATTTTTCTAATCATTATCTTAGGCTATACTTGCACGAACTTACGAAAAATCTGAGGGAAATTATACTACACAAGCAAAATGGAGAAGGGCAATCGAGATGAATCACGGAAATACATTCGAAATTGGTGAGATTGTTTTAGTTTTGATTACGTTTTACTTCCTTTGTTCTTTTGTTGCTTAAATACTGGGATTGCATTTAGGATTCTTAGTAATTGCATTGCTTTCTCCTAATCTCTTGTTTTCTTTGTGCACTTTCTATGGCATTACACATACATACATACATACATACATATATGTGTGTGTATGTATATATATAAAGAATTATGTACTTTGATAATTTTTGTTTATCTCTTATGTGAATGTATTCTTTCTTTTCCTACATTTGTGATAAGCTCAGGTTTATGTTACTATACCGTACTCAATAAATTTGTATCTTTATATGGCTTAGCATGATTGTTAATATTGTAGCATAGTTGAAAAGTATTTCCCTTGAGGTGATATTGGGCTCCAGAAAAGTTTCAAGTACATTGTTGGAGTCTGCTAAAGTTATGATAACCTTCAATTTTATCGCTTTACAATTTTCCTTTCTGAATGTTTCCCCAACTTAGCTTTTCTTTAATGATTACTCATACAAGCATAAATCTATTATCGATCAATGAGAAGGTTTTTGAAACCTTGTTGAAGACCAACAAAGGTTTCAAAACCTTTTGTAAGTTTTGATATAAGACAACCTTTTCTTCATCTTTTTCACCCTTCTTTACATAGACGTGCCTTGAGTAGTTATTGAAATCACATTGGGCCTTGACAATATTCCCATAACTTGATTAGAAAAGTGAACTCTAAGGATTTCCACAAAGATATCGGGCCGAGGAGCAATTATGATAACCTCATTGGAATCCAATAAGGTTCTCAAAACTTAGGATAAGATTGAAAAACTTATAACTTGAAATTTTTACGATAAATATGAATAATTTAGGGCATGTGACCAAAACTGAGGTAACATAAACAAAATGAAACTTTATCCACATGCATATCACTCTATTTTTAGTACAAAGATTTAATTAAAATAAGATTAAAGAACTTTGAGACAATTCATATTTACTCTTGTTAGATAATTCTTTGGATACATTTTGGCTACATCCCTATCATACGGTTTTAGGTTGAATTATTAAATACAACAATCTCTAATAAATTAAGGATTTCCAAGACAATCTTAGTTATGCCTTATTTATTAATTGTTCTAGCTATCCTATCATGCTAGGGATTTAATCATAAATAAATTATAAATAGTCTAATTCATCTCCAAAAAAACCCTATATAAACATATTCTTGTGATGATAAGTATAAGAGACTATCAAGTTAAATGGGACTGGTGCTGCTTAGAGAAGTTGGAAGGAGGTCTAGGATTGAGAGATTTAAAAAAACATTGCATCTTCTTTGCTAGCAAGTGGATCTGCAAAGCTTTAAATAGAAATAAAACTTCGAAGGTTCTTGTAATAAATAACATCCAATCAATTGTTCCAAAACAAGGAAAAAGTTGGAAACAACTCCACATAAATGATATTAGTTTTGGTAATTTTCTAGTAGTGCTTGTTGGATCAATGTGTTTAAGAGTATATGGAAAGCTTGGGAGATCATTCAAAGTCAAATTAGAAACTATGAATTTATAGATCATAACAGGGGTACATTGAGCTCTAATAGATCAATATGGTGGAACCTTACTAAAAAAGACAAACCTCTTAATTTGTTACAAGGTTTCTTAACTAAAACTTGGAATTTAAAAGGTATTAGATGCTTTAATGATATCTTGTGTAAAAACCAACTAAAGACATGGAATGATCTCTAAGTAATGAATTTAAATTCCGTCCATCTCATTGGAGGACTTATTTTGTTCTTAGGGAGGCTTGCAAGATCATTCAATTCCTTGTTTGCAAAGTAAGTGACAATGTGTTTCTTGAGAAACTCACTTGGACTGAAGGTACTATGATTCCAAATTTAAAACCTAAATTTTTTACAAAACCTTAATATACTCCCAAGACCTTCCCAATCATCTAAACAAATGTTAGAATCTTGATCTCTTTGGAATAAAATGGTCAAAAACTTTCAAGCTTCTATGGTCTAATATTCTAGAACCAAAAATTGCTTGCTTTAAATGGTTGTTCATGTTTCCAAAACTCCCCTATGATATTTCTTATTCCATGGTGAACTTATGTACTATTTTTAAGGAACCTAAGAATATTAGACACATCTTGTTTGAATGTTTGTTTGCAAAAGAGATTTGGAACATGTTTTTTTCTGATATTATGGGGTGGGGGGATAAAGGTAAGGTCAATTGGTAAGAGATTCTCTTTGGTTCAGTGGAGTGTTTAATTCATTCTTATAATTTTTTTTTGGCTTATTGTGTCATCTAATATTTTATGGGTAATCTAGAAGGCTAGAAATGAGGATATTTTTCAGGGTACTAGGAGAGTACTTATTGAGTCTTTGAGAAGACTTATGTTTTACAATATTTGTGTAGTCAATCACAATGGAGCTTTCAAAAGACAAATTTTTGAAGCTGTAAAGGAAGGAATTATGGATATCAACAAGACAGAGGTTAAATATGGAAGACATCGGCCTTTCAATAAAGTTGATAATATTCCTTCTATAAAAAGTTACATAAAATTTCAAAAGAAGTATAAAAAACAAAAAGTACTCAATTGAGGCATTGGAGAAAGACCTTAACTTCCAAACAATACAAAGGTTTCATATAAATCATGGGAGGGCTTCAATATAAAAGGGGTTAGATCCAACAAAGAAATCTCAAATTTTGACCTGCCAGAGAATAACAATGACAATTTTAGTGAGAGTGGGAACTTTTGACCTATCTATTCAATAGGATGTTCATTATAGTAAGTTATCCATATCATGGTTTTATGACAATATCTATTCTTAGTCATTATATATGCACATAGTTCATTATAAAAGACAACTTATTATATAGACTTGTATTTACTAAACAAGTTGTTTTGTATGATGCAAATGAAATAATACGGATGTAATGGTCCTTAGCATATTATTTTTATAATACCCTATATGGTCTTTAATAACTAGCTTAGTAAAAGACCTTGCATGGTATGCTAACAGACAATTCTTCCTTTTTAGATGATTATGTAATTCCTTTTTGTTTATGATCTTTAATAAAATAAAGAGACTATCAAGTTTATCTATTGCCTAATATTACATGATATTATTATAATGATCAAACAATGGCAATATGCCATAATGATAGGATTACACATGGAAATATTTACACCTATCATTAGCTAGCTCAAGTTTAAAAATAAACCTAAAGCTATAGATCTAGGCTATCAATTTAGTTTATGATGAATTCCACATAGTTGGGATAGGGAGGGTACACTATAGAAAGCATTATACATGAGCCTTTACTCATGCTAACACCAAAGTTATTGTAATTGGATGCATGGATTGAAATATGGATCATAAACATATGTTTGAACTTTAACTCCATTAAAAACTACATTCTATAAGGATACAAGGGTCTAAAAGGCCCTAAGGGAAATTTACTTTTTGAGACAAAATTCAAAAGGCGAATTTAAATAAAGTTGGGTGAATATTTATAATATATGGGAAAAGTGGATGACTTTGGGAGTGATATGTTAAAAATGTGAAGGTGAGGTAGATTTAATTGTAATTCATAAGATTTCTAATAAAGGGTAAGTGTTAAAATTACAATTGTATATAGTTATGCACATCATTGTTGAACTAGCTTATTGTAAATTTATCTTAGAATTGTAATTAAACCTTGTGATTAAAACTTTAATGTTTAATTGTAATTTTGACTATCATAGTACAATTAGGACATAAAATTATAATTTTGACTTACAATTAGAATTTAGACTTACAATTAGCACTTTAATGTTTAATTATAGTTTTGACTACCACATTAGAACATGTAATTTTGAACAACTTATAATTAGAATTAGGACTTATAATTTGATAATTAGATGCATGTTTTTTATATAAATAGTCTATGAAATAAAAATATATATACATAGTCCATTCAATTTAAATATTGAAATAGTCTATTTGAGATAAATACTAAAATAGTAACAGTCCACACAAAATAAATAATGAAATCTAGTCATAGTCCATGAAATAAATGTCGCGCTACACTCTATGCTTTACTATCATCAAAATGAAGCGGCCTCTTAGATCCATGTGAAATAGATGGTGGCTCACATAGTAGAAGAAAAAGAAGCTTCATATTAGTTAAATTTTCAAATTACATGCATATTATTTAAATAAAATTATATACAAGCTTTTGGATTCAATTGTGTATGTTTTTTAGTCGATGTTTCAGATCATGAAATTGTTCAAAATAAAACCTTGAAATTAAATATTTAAAACTAGACTTGTGTGCATACATACCACTGAAACATAGATTTTTGGGACCCTATGGACTATGTAGACACCTAAAAATGACCTAAGCCTGCAAGCTTCATTTTTACCACTTTCGTCCTATTATCCACATTTGACTATTGATTAAATAATTCATAATTATTCAATTAATTCATGTCATTTGTTCCTCCTTGATTATTAAATAAATAAATATTATTTATTTATCTAATACGTCATTAATTATCTAAGTCTTCCTTTAATTAAATAAATTTCATAATTTATTTAATTTCCCTTTGTCATTTATGTCTTCTTGATTAATTAAATAAATTTTATTTATTTAATTACGTCACTAATTAAGTCCCTTCTTCTAAAAAATTAAATAAATTCTTATTTATTTAATTTTGTCCACTTTCCACTATAATTAAATAATTTTAATTTAATTATTTAATTATTCATTTAGCTTTTTCTCTCATTAAATTTAAATAAATTTGATTTATTTAATTTAGCCAATTCTCTTGAGTTGTGAATTAAATCATTATTTAATTCAAAATAATTCTTTTGTCACATTCCTCCATAATTAAATAATATCTCTATTATTTAATTATTTACTAGTCACTTGGAGTAAATAAATTTTATTATTTAATTTCTCCAGCAACCTCTTTGTCCGTGCCAGCCTTATCTTCCAAATTAATTTTTGACCTTTGACATCTCATTTAATTTCAACCCTAGATTGAATTATTTTATAATTCAATCTCAACCCTTCGTTCTTACCTTTTGCCCTAATTTTGACCTAACCCTAATGCACATGGCAACATTTAATCTTGATCATTGATTCTAGGGTTCTGGTCATCTTTTCATCCTGGCCACACATTCAAAATTGCAGTTTTCATAAAAGGGCAATTTTGTTCTCATTTGCTCCTCTCTTGCTTTCTTGATCTTTTTCTCTTTGGTCCATGTCTACTTGCTGTCAACTTAGGGTTATAGTTTTTACAGTCATTTGTCACTTAGCTTATTGTAGGGTCATTTTATTTTCTGCAAATCCTTCAACACTTGCATAGGGCTTAGTCTTTAGTCATAGTTGCTCACACAAATCTGAGGGCATTTTATTTACTGCAAGCTAGGAGGTGTAACAAAGGTCAATCATGGAAGGTGGAGACTTAGGGTAACATTGTCCCTTTTGTCTTCACATTATTTCCTTTGTGCTTTGTTATTTCATTGGAATTTTATGTTATTGTGCTAACCCCTGTAACAAATTTAGAATTTTCCCTTGATTACATTGGTGAACCCGACATCGTCTCTCGGCTTTTTGTACATTTTTTGTTGTTTTCTATTGTTTTGTAGGGTACAGGTACGGATCACCGCAATTTTTTTAAAAAAACATTGTGACGCATCATATGCGTCGTGACGCGCCCGAGAACCGTAGAGCCGCAATCGCTCTGTCGTAACGCAATTAACGCACAGAGAGATGCATCCATTTTTCCTGAGCCGCATCTGAAACCCTGAAAGCCGCATTTGCAATCCGCGCCGCATCCGTTTGGTATAATACTTTTTTTAGTTTGGGTGTTTCATTTTTGAATTTCAGGTGCTCTAATCTTATGTCTTCCCGTATTTTGTGTTTATTCCTGCATGTTCGATAAGATTATATTTTGTGTCACTAATCCTTTCTGGTAGTGGCTTTCTATTTTCGTAGGAGTTGTTTTCTGTTGTTTTGCAGGATACTGGTATGGATCGCCGCAAACTTCGCAACGCATCTGCTGACAGAAATGACGCAACTATTATGACAAGCTGTAACTTCCAATCACAGAGACGCATCTGACAATCCAAGCCTCATTCGCAGAATCGAACGACGCATTTGCCAAACCGTGCCACATCTGTCTGGTAATACCGCGCCGCATTTGCATGGTAAATTTTTTCTGTCAGTTTTGAGATTTTAATTGTCGAATTTCAGGTTTTTCTGTTTACTGGTTTTCTAGTTTGCTGTCTTTTCTATGTTTTTTATTCCTGCATGTTAACCAGATTAGATATTTTGTGTTACTAATAATTTCTTGTAGCATGTGGCGATCCTTTTTCGTGTGTCCAAGACCATTACATACAAGACTACTAACTCATTGTTTGTAGATTCGCATGTCAAAGAAGGAGAAAACAAACAATGTGCTTATTTATTTCTAGATTAGAAAACTTGGAATTTGGTGCTTATAAAAAGAATCATGTCTTTCATGCTTGAGTGTGCTTGTGGAGTGGTAGGTGAGTATGCTCTCACTTGGTGAAAACCTTGTGATCAGAAAACCAGACCCATTCTTTTATGTTATTTTACCCTTCACGATTTGGTATATCGGAGTATCCTCTCCCCTTGAGCATTCATGCAATCCTGGGTGTAAGAGAAATGGTTACCGACTCTAGAACTTGGGCCTGTTCTGGTGGGAAAAAGTACTCACCCCAGGATGACTCAAACTAGTAGCACCCTGACATCGAGGGACTTCCAGCCGGTATAGAAAAGTGGGTTCTTGGGGAAAGCCCAAGAATCACGAGCGTGGTTCCGATGAGATGGATCCAAAAGGGGACTCTCACCGCATGGATCACGCCCCACGAACGGAATGCCCAAATTAAACACCTCTTGTCTTAGTGTCCAACCGTTCTATTGGCCGTTGCTTGATATAGTGCAGGGTACAGTATCATGCCCGAAGATTACTCACTACCGATCCCCTTGAGTAGAGATAGCAATTCTTGGGATGTCACTACCCAATGAATCTGAATTTGGTGTGCTCGAATGACGTTAATGAGCCGTGGAGGGGAGCCAATGCCACCAAATTCTAAGCTATCCGCTCTCAAGAAGGAAAGGTGTTCATCACCAATCCGGGGTGTAACTGGTGGGCTATATCAAGTATACAAACCCATGGCCTAGTGGCCTTTTTAGGATTGTGCTTATCTCATGTGGTTGCCCTTAAATACGTGTTTTCCAGTGCATTACGGTTTATGCAATCCAAACAAAACATTCGTCAACCGGATCAAACTTCCGTCAACATACACAAAAATCCTTTGAAACAAAGCTTGTCATATACAGCCGACGCAGGCGACGTTACGTAACTTCGCTAGCATATTAAACCACATCTGAAACTTAAAACAACACATCTGTAGGTGTCACGACGCATCTATTAACCCGAAAGCCGCATATGATAAACCGAGTCGCATCTGACAGTCAAAAAGCCGCAAGTGAAAAACTGAACCGCAGTTGCTAAACCGTGACAATTGCCAAACTGAGATGCATTTGCCTGTCAAAATTTTAAAACTGCAGTCGAAACCAGAGACCTCCAAACTGTCACCATCTGTCAAACTCTGTCATCAAAAAGATCCTACCAGAAACCCAATTTGAAATTGCTCAAAGTTTTGTCTCTTAGCTTGCATTGATCACCTTAGGTTTCATACCTCACCCCATTTAGTATCATACATTCAACATTACGTTGTCCCTAGGCTCATATCTTGCATATTTAGGAGTAGGAAAATCTTAAGCACCCCTTGGAAAAATCATTGTTTTCGAAATTAGACCCTTTTGGACCAAGTTATCAAACATCCTTTTAGTCATTGTCCTCTTTTGTGAGATTTCTTCCAACTCAAAAGTCTAGTTAGGAAGACTCACTAGTCATCTTGTTAACTTGTCATTAACAACAAAGTCCTTTAGCAGTCCAAATCGAAAACAAAGTTCAAGCTTAGAAGTGCTTAGATAGCCTCATTTTACATTGCATCCACATTGCATACCTTATTCGCAAAAATCCAAAAATAGTGGTCATTTTAATCGTCAGTTGAACCTTAGATTTCACCTAGTGTCATACTTGCATTTAGTGGACATTCCCTTTGAGCAATCTCATTTATGGTCGAAACTAGACTTCAAAAGCAAAAAAGACAAATGGAAAACTTTAGGCAAGATCCCAACAGTCCTCCACATGACTCAAACTGGACCGTGAATGATCCCTTTACCAATCTAGACAATCAACCTCTAGTGACAACACAATCCTTACCTAACAACTCATTCAAACGCTACTTGCAAAGAGATGAAAACGGTCAACTACTTCAAGAACACATAGAAGCATTGACACAAGACCCAGAGGTCTATCAGTTGGTTGAAACAATAGCACCCTATGGAAACATAGATTTTTGGGACCCTATGGACTACTCTTGCACTTCTAGGGTTTTTCACCTAAAAGGAGAGAGATAGGGGCAAAAATGCTAATGTATCACTCAAATTAGGATGTATGCAATGTTTTTTAATGTAAATGGACTTAACTAAATGCAATTGACTAATCTGAATGATTGAAAATGAATGCAAAGGTGCAATTACAACTATGTTTGAAAACATATTGTGATATGCAAATAACTATGTAAATGAAGAAATGATGCAAAATAAAAAGTATAGGTGTCAGGCCCAACCCCGTCTATAAATTGTGACACCTTGATAAGTTCAATTATTCTTTATTGGTGAATAATTCAAGATGATTTAACCTGATTTCATGTTTGATATTTTGATTTTCTTATGAATTAGTTTAAATGATCATTTTGATAAATTCTCTTTAGTAAATAAAAATGGGCGAATTGTTAAGAATGAATGTGAGCAGATAATATTTAGATTCTTGAACAAGTATCAAATGAGTAATACACTTAGATTGATATGAGCTAAAGGATTTTGTGTACCTACCATTGGTTTGAATCTCGCTAATAAGCTTCATGTTATGATAATAGTTAGGAACAAAGGAGGACTTTGAAGTTCAGGAAGAAGTTTCTAGAAAGATCATTAGCCAAGCACCATCGAGGTAAATTTAAAAGGATAGCTCTAATCAATGAGGAGTATACCTAAGGTAGGATAATTTGAGGAAAAAGTATATAAATTAGATATCAAATTACATGATGAATTTAATTAGAGGAAGGAGTGTCCATGAGTGAATTTAGTAGTGAAAATAAATTATTTAGTTAAGGTTAGGGTTTCATTATTATTTCATGCATGCTCACAATTTCCATTTTCATAAGGAAAAGAAATGAATATATGTGTATTATAATTTACTAACTATTCAATTTGATCTCATTGATGTTTGTAATAGGTATTTATTATATTTCTAACCTAACATGTATATGGAAAAATACATGTGAGAGTAATGTCAAGGGTAAAAGGGAGAAACATCAAGACCCAAGTTAAATATTTATATTTTGAAGTTTTAAATTTTGACCCTATGACTTAGGAGGTAGTTAGGGTTTTGTGTAAGCTTAAATTATGTTTATTAAAGTTTTAATGATAAGTAACTTAGTGTAAGCATGTTTTGTGGAGATTTATTAAATTAAGTGAAGTGATTAAGGGTGTAAGTATAATTAGGGTTTTGAAATCCTTAGTTAGGTCTTGAATTTCGAATTAGTCTTTAAAGTGGTCATTTTAGGGTGTTGTTTGGTCAATTTTATTGATATTAGTGCAAAAATAGACCCATATGACCTATACCTATGGAAGGGGGATCTTTTAGACATGTGACTTTGTCCTTAGGGCATGATATGACTCTTCAAAAGTCCACTTGAAAAAGTGTGACGAATTTGAGTTCTTGGGAGTTGGGAGAAGTGACTTGTCACTCTCCCACTGCTCCCCAAAGTTCATTAATGAACTTGGGAAGAGCATCAAGGCTTTCACATGTGTGAAGCCACCTTGTAAGGGATGTTGGGTAGAGTGTCATTGTACATTCCCCATCTCCCCAAAAGTCTCACACATGTGTGAGAACTTGTGGGGATATGTGTTGAAAGATCGAATGAGAGATTGACAAGTGTCCTTCTCTCATTCAAGTGAATTCAAGTTGAATTCCTATATACTTGGATGGAAAAGAGGAAATGGACATTACCAAGGCTACAATTTGATGGCTGTATGACCGTATTTAGAGATTTTTGCCGTAAAATACAATCAAAATTTTAAGAAGAGTGTATCAGATGAAAGGAGAGATTTTGGATAGACTGTCAAAATTTATATAGAATTATAATGATATATATTTGATTTATATATAATTTTACTTACATTAATGTATATAATAATGTTTTAAGGGCACCTTTGAATGGATAACCATCATTAATAAAATTGTTGACAGGTAAGGTCGACCGTCAAATTTAAGCCTTGGACGTTACCCACTTCTCCTCTTGGAGAACTCTGCTTGAAAATTTAAAGTTGGGAAAGGCAAGGAAGGGAGATGGGAAGGAAAGCATGGGAAGGAAAGCAAGGAGCTCTCACATGCAAAGGAGATGATCAAGGAACAAATTTTGTAGAGATAAGTTATCCTTCTCATTGTTATCAAATTTGTTTAACTAGAAAAATTGTTGTGTTATTTTGGTTAAAGTTGTCAAGAACAAGTTAGGGAAGATACCAAATCTTTATGTATGGAAATTTATAGTTTTTTTGGTGGATGGATAGTAAAAAAAAAATACATAAATAAATTATTCTTGTTAGTATTCTTACCAAGATCATTGGTAGCAATTTAATTCTTGCTCGGGGGTATGGCTAGAGCCCAAGAGGCTTCATAATGCAATTATGGTAGGGTGGAGAGCAAGTCCAAATTAGTTGTGTGTCATTCTCGTTTTCATAAATGTTGGTTACAATAGGAAATAGCTAGTATATTGTTGTAAAATTAAAGAACAAAAAAAAAGCAAGTTGTGTCCAATGACATACCTCTTAAAATTCTCATGTTTATATTCTCAAAAATGGAATGAAACAATTTCTTATTCAATGACATGATATATGTTTCCAACTATTGTTTTGTAAATGGAAGAGATAATGGAGCCGAAGACTTTAAAAAGTCCTCATATTATATGATAGATTATGAAAGGATGTTGAGACCCTATCCTTGTATCTTTTCCTCATGATTATTCTTGTAGTAGAAATATCTCTAGGTTGTGGCAATAATTAGACAATGATATTACTTTTGTTAACAATATTAGGTTGTGGCAAGAATTAGACAATGATATTACTTTTGTTAACAATATAAGTTTTCATGTGATATTTAGTATTCTCCATAAATTTCTAAATTATTAGGAACCATTTAATTGTAAAGTCATTGAATATGAATAGAGATAATAATATTTGCAACTTTGTCAATAGTTTTTAAACTACAAATATTTAGGAGTTATAGTAAAACACATTTGAAGCAAATTTAGTGCATATATAATTATATTTCTTTTTAAGAATACGAAATATGACCTTTAGTTGATGAATAAAATATTGTTTTTAAAATAGAACTATTTTCAAGTTCTTGCTTTAAGGAGAACTAATATATTGGTATAATATGTTTATTTTGGATAAATGGAAAAATCAATCATTGAAGATTGTAAAAGATTACTTTCTAAAATTGTAGTAAAATATTACTTTTTTAAAAACTTTAAACAACTCTATATATTTGTGGAAATATAATGTAAATTTCTAAATATGTATTAACCAACTAATGATTTTGATAAGAAAGCAAAAAAAAAAGAAATAAAATCTTATTACATAATCATGACTAAGTCTTTCTTAAAAAAATTCCAAAATTATTCCAAGTAAATCTATCAATCAGTTTTTCACAAATAATTCATTTATATAAATATATATTCCACCAAAGTATGATTCTGATAAATTCTGATTTATTATATTATACACACCTGAAAATAATAATAATAATATAATTCTTATACTTTTCATGAGATATTATATATTTAAAAGTTTTAAGTTTTAAAAATAATAAAGCCATTTAAATATATATATATATATATATAGTGCACCTCTGCTACCAGCAGGAGGGCCAATGCCTTATAAATAAAATAAAATAAAATTGTTTCTCTGTATTCCTTAATCAATAAGGATATTTAATCTTTATTTAAAAAATTTATAATAGAACAAACAAACAAACAAAAAAAAGGGTGAATCATGTAGAATAATAAAAATAAGTTTTTATCACTGTATGCCATGATCTTGCCTGTACAAATCTACGGGCCATTACAAAAATAAAATGAAATGAATAATATAAAATAAAAATAACAATGAAAAAGAAAATAACCCTGCATATATTTAAAACGGTAGGGCAGGTTTGAATTGAAGATTTTAGTTAATATATGAGGATTTTGGGTAAATAACCTGCAGCCACCACTCCACCACTATGTGGTGTTAAATGAAATAAAATTTAAATCCCTCACCTCTGTGGATTTTAAACAAAAATTCTATGCAAATGTAACTTATTTATTTGATAAAAAGAACAGTGAAGAGCCGGATAAAGTTGCAGGTCTTCTAACAGAATGAACGCTGAAGAGTATATGTGTAACATGATTGCTGGGATTTCAATTCTGTGCACACCATTAGAACTACATAAATAAGTACAAATAAAAAGGGATCTCTATTTATTGTAGACTTAAAAGAAATAAAATGCATTTATGTTAAACTACAGATTTTTAACTGATATATAAGATTACCTACAAAAAAAAAAAATGTGTGGTTGGGCTAAAACTTAAACCTAGTATAGATTCAGACATGGCTTGAAGAGAGAGGAAAATGGTAAATTTTCCATGAACAAATATAGTTTGTGGGGTTTACTCCTATGGATCTACGAATAGGCAACATGGATGGATTTAGATGTCAGATGAGGGAGGATTTAAAAGCGCAGCTTCAACAAATCAGTCCCTCAGAAAATAAATTAAAATAAAATTAAAATAAATAAATAAACCTCAAGAAGCGTGGAAATAGCCAGAGTCAATTCATTTCCCTTGGCATGGCATTTGTGGTGTGATCTTAACCTGGGCGCTGATCCAAATCACCCTCAATCTTCCTGTGAGTTTGATCAGTGGAACCATTCCCCCAAACTTGCAAAATGAGAGACAAGGTATGAAGCATGCGATTTAGGGCTTCCTTCTGGATGGCTCGTGCCCTGTTATTTGGTACAACCTTTGTCTTAATTATGGCGCCTTAAGAAGATTCAAAATGGACCCCAACATCTGTATTAAATAAATTGAATACTCTGTATTAAATGGAGTTTATACTATCAGTCACAATTAGTAGGCGTAGGTGAATAGAATAGTATGGTAATAATAATATATGTGACATGTTTTACCGTAGGGTTGCTACATAACATGATAAATGAGTTAATTATAAGATATTGGAGTTAAAGGTTACATTATAATATCAATTCATTGATACAACTATTATTTATATAATATTCGTATAAATTTTAGTGTAATGTTAATGAAGATATAAGGATTAGCATAACTACTAACCCCGTTAATATTAATATCGATATAAGGGTTAATATCATTTATTTTAGATAGATATTATTGTTGGTACACATGATATCATTATTACATTCTATTGGAATATATAGGCAACATCACTTTATGATGAATATCTAAAGAATAGATAATAATGATAAAAGTGTTGAAGCTAGAAGATGAAGGAGAATGATGAGAACAAATAATATTTTTATTACATAATTTAATTTTCATTAAAATAATTATCATTAATAATCAAGTTATAATCACTATGTCTATCATAAATGCAAAAGAGAGTAACAATATATTAGAGATATTACCTTATTTACATGTTATTAAATTAAAGTTGATATATTATTAATAAGCAAAGGCAATGTTAGCATGCGAGATATATGGTAATATTAATATAAGTGTTAATATTTGTACCATCGAGGATATGGGATTACTTCCTCTTATATGGAAAATATTATCAATATTGATAGCTCCATTTCTAATTGTAGGTAGGGGTAGTAGTATTAATCTTAAGGGAGAGATTACTATTTATGATAATATTAACGTTAGTGTTAAATGATAGAAGAAGTGTAAAAAGAAATAAGTACAAACGTTAAGCTTAAATGTGCGGGTGGCAATTTACTCAAGGAAAAAAAAATGTGTTGGGTTTTCTATCATAAATTTATGGGCATGACAACAGGGATGAATCTGAGTGCACCTGGATGAATTGTGATGATTCTGTAGTGTTTTGAATGCTAATGAAATTACTGAATTTTCACAGTGGGAATCATTCGCACAGGGTGGTGAATTAGTCCTCCTGGTGAAAAGGTGTCAGGAGCTGGTTTCTGTCTGTCGGGATCCAAAATCTGACAAAATTATGATTTTTAGTCCTAAGGTGGGACTCATTCGCCATAGGTGGTGAATCAGTCCTCTCCCAAATTTCTAAAAAATTAGGAGACAACTTTGCAACACTAGATCTGGAAAAGTCTGCTTGTCGAGTTGCCGAAGTCAGTTCTATAGAAAATGGACAAATAACTATCTCCAAGCTTGAATTTGACTCAAGTTGACTTGGAAATCAATCTTCAACACCTAATAACCTACCAAATATGCATACAAAAAGCTACAAACAAGCATGCAATAGGGGAAAATGATTGAGGGTTAGTGAATAGGGGTTTGCCTTGGTCAAACCCCACTTTTGGTAATTAAACCCTTGAAAATATAATGAAATGAAAGAGAAAGATAAACTAATAACATGCAAGTGCTATCAACTTACCTAACCCTTGATAATGCAAGTTTGAAGTAATGTCAATGGCTACCTCAAAGTGTTTGAATAGTGCTTGAAAAGATGATGCAAAATGCTTGAATGCTTGAAATGTGAGATTGAATGCTTGAATGAGTGAGGAGATGTAAAATGAGGTGAAAATCACATATTTATACAATTCTTGTGCCTTAGTATTTGTTCATACCTCATCATAGGCCGACATCAAGTGATTTTGAATAAAATCCCAAAAGGAAATTTGAAATATTTTGAATTTGGGGCCAAGGGGGACTCATTCGCCACTTATGGCGAATGGGTCCCACCTAGGACCTAAAACATGTGTCAAGAAAAATGTTGTATTTAATGTTATTTGTTGAGATAACATTAAAAAATACACTTAATTACAACTTATGAGGGAATAAAGAGACCAAATAAAGCATGAGAAGGGTGTAAATAGTGAAAATATGCCTAGAAGAGCGTGAAAGCTTGTTACAAGACTTTACAACACTTCAAAATAGGGCTTGTTGATGAGTGAAAAGGCAGTTTTTAGGTAGATTGCATTAAATAGAGTCTAGAAGAATGTAGAAATGTCTTACAACACTTCACAACACCTTCAAAGATATGTCGTTCTTTGAGTTTTAGTACCTAAATAAGCATGTTCAAGCCATGTTACAACATAAAATTAGAGCAACATAGTTCCAACACCATGAAACAAGACCTAAAAGGCCATGAAAATGACAAGGGGCCATTTTTATGACACATTTAGCCCCCACTTTAGTGAGAGGATGAACTTGTTTCAAACTCACACTAAAGTAGCCATGAACATCGATGGGTAGGGTTCAAATGTACTTACATTAGCAAGATTGAATGACAATGATCAAGAGGGATGATGAAGCCCCCAATATGAAGACCCCATGGAAAACTAGACATAAGAACATAGGAACACACAAGTGTTGAAAAGAATTGGATGAAGCTTCGATCGTCAATCCAACTAGTTGTGGAAAGAGATCTAGGCTGATTGTTTGAAAAAGAGAATGTGTACTCACTCTAGGGCCACAAAACTTCAGGCTATCTGTAGGGTGAGAAATCCAAAAAAGGTAAGATACATATGCTAGTTGGTATGCACTCACAAACACAAAAGTGGCTATGGGGAAAAGTCATGCCGCTAGGTGGGCTTCCCACTTAGCCATGTCAAAGTTATACCCTTTGATAAGTTTAACAAGGTGCCACAAAGCAAAAGGAATGGGTATCAATTCGAGCTTCATGAGACAAGCAAAGCTTCGTCTACTTAGAACTCATGAACAAACAAGATGGCACCACAAGCATGCAAGTTGTGTTATGCAAGGTGGCCATACAAAATGCAACAATGTAAAAGTGCAAAAATATAAAATGTAAAATGTAAAAAGATGTTTGAAGGAGTCTTGTTCAGTTTATGCAAGGGGAGTCACTTAGGGAACATTGTATCTAATGTTTCCAAGAGAGGAACAATCAAAGAATAATATATTCACAACTTAGGGGATGCAATGCGTCACATCAGGCCACCAAGAGGAATGTAATATGCTAAGAGATATCACACTTATGAAGGATATCACACCCAGTGTCATCCACAAAGTGACAAACACATCATATAAATGACAAAGCTACACTAGGAACCAAGAATGCGAATGAAATAATGGTAATATATGACCCCCACTTTAAAGGAATTGCTACACATCATTCTATGAGAAATTACTTTAAAGTAGGGAAGAAAGAAAAAACAAAAAGAAAAGAAGACATGAGATCCAACTTGGAAAGCCCTATGCCAAGTCATATGTTTCGAAGTTAGATTGTGTCATGTCAAGGAAAAGGAAAGGCAAAGAAAAAGGGAGTTGTCCCCCAAAAAAGAAAGCACACAAAACACATAAGGGATCTATGGATTTGGGGTCAATATGTTCATTGCTGCAATGTGTTTATGAAAGAGCTCGGAACTACCATCATTCCCCAAGGCACATAGAACTGGAAGAATGACACAAGGAGAGCGAAAAAAAGGAAAAAGAAAGTCTTTTTTGAGTCAACATGGAAGAGACATTGTGGTCTCGATGCTTTGCATCATCCCCAAAAGGAAAACACAAGAAAAATGAAAATGAAAAGGCGATAGAAAAGAAAAAGCTTTTGGGTCAACATGAAGGAGACATTTAGGTCTCAATGCCTTGCATCATCCCCAAAAGGAGAACACAAGAAAAGACAAAGGAAAAAGAAAAAGGACCGATTGGGTCAACATGGAAGAGACATTGCAGTCTTGATGCTTTGCGTCATCCCCAAAAGGAGAACACAAAAAAAAAGTGAAAAAGACAATGTATGACAAATAGAAGAATAGAGGTATGAATAGAAGTGTACAAAGAGAGAGAACACCAAATGCACGATACGGGGGAACACGATACACACATGAAAATGTAGAAAGGAGAAAGGGACAAGTAATGCAAATGCAAGTCAACCATTAACTAACATTATTGGTTTCTCAATCTTAAATAGATAAGCGAAAAAGGAGTAACATAGTTAAGATACAAAAACAAGTGCATTACAAGGACAAGGCTAACAACGTCTTGCCCTGTACAAAGTGTAAAGGAAAGAATGAGCTGAGGTGGGTGATGTGAAAGGATCATGCAATAGTGAGAATAGGGAATTCGACAACTGTGGCATGATTGGATTTGGTTGCTTAAAGGTATAACGGGGAAACAATCAGTATCATTGAAGTGATACTTATCTAGTATTTCCTTCAATGTTTGACATTCTTCAGTGTGATGTCCAAGGATGCAATGATATTTGCAAAATGGTATGTTAGAGTCTTTTGGACAAATAACTAACCTATTCAGAGGTGGTAAAAGTATAAGACCTTTATTTAAGAGCAGTTGAAGTCTCCTTTCACATTCAGGTGGAGGATGTGTGGGAACTTGATATTTTTGAGTTTGTAAGGTCATTTTCACTTGCTAGATTCTCCTTGTTCATGAATAGAAGGAGAAGGATCCATGGGGATCCTAACATCCTTATCATTAGAAGGAGATAGTGGTTGTTCACATGGAAGGAGAATATTTAAGTTAGGAGGAGCATTCAAGATCACTGTACTAGCATCCTGAAGTATCCTAGGTTGAAGAGGATGTCTCTCAGGATGAGAAGGATCATGATATCCAAGTCCTGTTGTGTTTGCTACAGTTGATTGTTGTTCAAAATGTTGATGGATGTCATGTTCATGTTTTGTGTCACAACCTTTTTTACTTAAGATAGTGAATCCTTTACCATATGTTTCCTCAAGGTTGATAGGAATGTTTATGACTTTGTGCTCATAGAAGGGTTGTGAATGTGATTGGTGAGAGGAACTAGGTCCAATTGAGGGAGGGACCATAGGTCCTATAGTTACTTCAAGATGTAAATATGCAAAGTGATTAGGAGGTGCAACAATGGGAAGGTCTTGGGATTTCATGGATGGGTAAAAGGCTACATTGACTTCTAGGTTGTCAAGGCAGTCATTGTAGAAATTGTGCATGCTATCATCATCTTCTCCAATGATGTCTACTTCATGAAGAGGACAATCATTTGGAGTTGTAGGAGCATGTTGGAGTTCAAGGTCATTACCTGGTCATAGCCAAAGGCATAGTTGGACATGTCTACCAATGATTTTAATGAATTCCAAAACTTATTGAAAGAAAATGCCATGATGCAAATAAACTAAGATGAAATAAATGAGGAAAAATAGAGATTCTATAAAGGAAAATAGAATGTAGAAACAAGAAGCAGTAATGCAGAAAAATGCTAAAATATTACAGAGATACTGTTGAAAAAGTGCAGAGGGGCTGATTCGCCTTGGGTGGCGAATGAGTCCCAGTATGAAGTTTTTTAGTGTTTTTCAAAAATTTAAAGATGGTTTAAATGCTCTATAGAATAAGATGACAGATGCAGAATGCAATTTTTTTACTTTTTTTTAATGAGATGTAATGCAAAAATGAAAGCTAAATGAAGTTTTCACTAATGCAAAATGAAAAGTCTTAAAATGCAATAACAAATCAATGTCCTAATTGAATGCTAATGCAAATAGAAGGTAAAATGAAATATATGAATGCAATCAGAAATTCAAAGTGTTCAAACATTGGGTTCACCAAAATGAAACATATATTTTTGGGACCCTATGGACTACTCTTGCACTTCTAGGGTTTTTCACCTAAAAGGAGAGAGATAGGGCCAAAAATGCTAATGTATCACTCAAATTAGGATGTATGCAATGTTGTTTAATGTAAATGGACTTAACTAAATGCAATTGACTAATCTGAATGATCGAAAATGAATGCAAAAGTGCAATTACAACTATGTTTGAAAACACATTATGATATACAAATAACTATGCAAATGAAGAAATAATGCAAAATAGAAAGTACAAGGATGAATCTGAGTGCACCTAGATGAATTGTGATGATTCTAGAGTGTTCTAAATGTTGATGGAAATTATTGAATTTTCACAGTGGGACTCATTAGCCTAGGGTGTCGAATTAGTCCTCCTGGTGAAAAAGTGTCGGGAGCTAGTTTTTGTTTGTCGGGATTTAGAATCTGATTTTTTTTTAATTTTCAATCCTAAGGTGGGACTCATTCGCCACAAGTGGAAAATCAGTCCTCTCCCAAATTTTTGAAAAATTAGGAGACAACTCTGCAACACTAGATTTGGAAAAGTCTTCTTGTCGGGTTGTCGAAGTTAGTTCTACAGAAAATGGACAAATAACTCTTGCCAAGCTTGAATTTAACACAAGTTGACTTGAAGCACCTAGTTGACTTGGAAATCAATCTTCAACACCTAATAACCTATAAAATATACATACAAAGAGCTGTAAACAAACATGCAATAGGGGAAAAATAATTGAGGGTTAGTGAATAGGGGTTTGCCTTGGTCAAATCCCACTTTTGGTAATTAAACCCTTGAAAAGATAATGAAATGAAAGAGAAAGATAAACTAATAACATGCAAGTGCTATCAACTTACCTAACCCTTGATAATGCAAGTTTGAAGTAATGTCAATGGTTGCCTCAAAGTGCTTGAATAGTGCTTGAAAAGATGATGCAAAATGCTTGAATGCTTGAAATGTGAGATTGAATACTTGAATGAGTGAGGAGATGTAAAATGAGGTGAAAATCACTTATTTATACAATTATTGTGCCTTAGTATCCATTCATACCTCATCACAGGCCGACATCAAGTGATTTTGAATAAAATCCCAAAAGGAAATTTGAAATATTTTGAATTTGGGGCCAAGGGGGACTCATTCGCCACCAATGGCGAATGGGTCCCACCTAGGACCTAAAACATGTGTCAGAAAAATGTTGTATTTAATGTTATTTGTCGGGATAACATTCAAAAATACACTTAATTACAACTTATGAGGGAATAAAGAGACCAAATAAATCATGAGAAGGGTGTAAATAGTGAAAATATGCCTAGAAGAGCGTGAAAGCTTGTTACAAGACTTTACAACACTTCAAATTAGGGCTTGTTGATGAGTGAAAAGGTGGTTTTTAGGTAAATTGCATTAAATAGAGTCTAGAAGAATGTAGAAATGTCTTACAACACTTCACAACACCTTCACAAGATGTCGTTCTTTGAGTTTTAGTACCTAAATAAGCATGTTCAAGCCATGTTACAACATAAAATCAGAGCAACATAGTTCCAACACCATGAAACAAGACCTAAAATGCCATGAAAATGACAAGGGGCCATTTTTCTATGGCACAACCACATGATGCACATTAAATCCCACATCTTGCTACCTTGGTATAGCTATTGATTGTGTACCCAAATTCTTAGTTGTTAATTTCTATATTTAAATTAAGCATAAATTATGTTTGAATTTATTCATAAAATATAACCATATGAGAGACCTAGGAAAAATTTACTAGTAGGACCTATAATTCTATGAATGACTCATAAAATTGTCTAGGTTCATTAGTGGTAGGATTTGTTGCTGCTTTGATAGTGTTATCATCGTGTATTTATGTACATGTATATTTTCAACAATGATTTTAAAATTGTAAAACTATACTTCAAGTGAATTCAAAGTATAAATATAATTTTTATCTACACACTAAGGATGACTTGAACATATCAACATATGATGGAGGAACACTTGTCACACCTTATCGTTGGTTTGACATGGAAGTGCCATGACCTCCCAATTGTTGTAAAGTTGTTTCAAATTTGAATTAAATTATATTTATTAAAATGCATTTAATTTAAAGAAAATAATTAAATGTATATTTAATGAACTCTATAGATGGTTAAGGGAAATTTATTGGTCTACCATATATGGTGTGTCAAGTTGTATAATTTTTAATACAAAACACTGATCCACTTGAGATGATGTAACCAAGCCAATAATATGTACCAAAAAATGCAATCTATATTTCATTAAATAAATTGATAATTTATATTTTAAAATAGATCAAGTTATTTATTAATTATACTATACACATTTTGCACAAATAATTAAAATGTGGCATAACTCTATAGGATGATCATATAGTGTAGCTAAGAAAGACTATTGCTCTACTGTAGCCCTTGAAGTGGATGTGCAAGTAGGACCATAATATGGGTGATTATAATTTTGATAAAATGTTACACCCCAATTGTGTAATTACTATTTTCTATTACTATGTAGGGTAAAATGTGAATGCAATATGAATTCAGTGGATCAATAAATTGTGTGTGCACTTTGATATCACTGCCTTATGAATGATGTCATCTCATTTAATGTTATATGAAGGAATGCATTTATGTGAATGAATGAATATTGTATTGATATTCTAACTTTGGAGATGAAATATGTATACTGCATATTTTGTGAACAACTAACTGTCATGTACATGTGTTAGTGTTTGCAGGTACATATTCAATTCCTCTAGGTTGAGGGGAAGTATCACTCAGGAGAAGGTCTTGGTTGGGTAACCGATAATGTAACCTATCCGAGCTTACACACACCACAATAGAGTAATTGAGTCAGGTTATTAAGTGAGAAATTGGTAAGTCATCCTTAGTTGTTATGTCTGCTTTAGTAAAATTCTAGTTTACTATTGTGTGCATTATTGGGTGATGTTTATTTGATGAGATTATGATTTCCTTCTTGTTACCATGCTTGAATTGATATGTGGAGCATTCGAGGTATGTGTATGTGTACACATGTGCATGGTGATGATAGACTATACACACCAAGGAATGCATACATGAGGGTACATAGGTAGATGTATATATGCACAATCATGCACGAGGTGCTTATGCACATGGAACTATTCGATGGAACCAATGACATGCATATGTATACGTATAGACATATCACTCATAGTCTATTATCAAAAACCATGGTAATTGTGTATAATTTTGGTGTGTGAATCGAATGTGTATATTTATATGTATATATATAATGTATATACATATATCCATATGTATATGTTTATCCATACACGAATATGGTAGCAAATGGATATGCCCATGCGAATGTATCGATAAATGTATACATACACATATATGTACATAGAGGCATATATATACATACACATATATGTACATAGAAGCATATATATATAATATATATATATCTACAAAACCGATATATTAATATAACAATGTGATTACTATGTTGATGTACTCTTTTATATATCAATTATATATACATGCTTTATTGTCTTATGATAAATATAAATGAAAATACTAATATATACATATATACATATACATAATATATATATATGTTTGATAATATATATATACTTATATATATATCTACTTATATATATATACTTATATATATATATATACTTATATATATATATATACTTATATATATATATACTTATATATATATATATTTATATATACTATATATATATATACTTATACTATATATATATATACTTATACTTATATATATAAGTATATATATATATATATATAATATATATATATATATAAGTGTATATATAAATATATATATATATATATAATATATATATATAATATATATATATATGTATATATATATATATCTATATATATATATATATATCACATACTTATATATATATTTATATATATATATACACTTATATATATAAGTATATATATAAGTGTGTATATACTTATATATATATACACACTTATATATATAAGTGTATATATACTTATATATACTTATATATATATATACTTATATATATTATATATACTTATATATACTTATATATATATAAGTATATAAGTTATATATATTTATATAATATATATAAGTATATATATATACTTATATATATATTATATATTATATATTATATATATATATATTAGATTGCAGGAATCGGGTAGCATGACCCCCTATAAACTACAGTGTGCCTGGTAAAATTTTTAACATGACCGGTGGCGCTGGCGCGACATGCCCTCTGGTACCACGGGGGTGGGGGAGACTAGACCTCGTGACCAACCTCCTGCAACAAGAACGATTTAGCCAACCGAGTTAGAGCCCCAACCCATATATATATAAGTATATATATATTATCAAACACATATATATATAAGTATATATATATAAATAAGTATATATATGTATGTATGTATGTATGTATATGTGGTATTTATATTTAAACATCATTTATTTTGAAATTGACTATTTCAAACAATGATTATCAACCGATTATAGTGTTTAATATATTTGGCTTAGAAGTCAATAATCATGAACGACTTAATAGCCAAAACCTTGAGATGAATACGACTGTATTTATGAGCCATTTTTTATGCTCTTGATGTCATTCTAAAAGAGAGTATAAATCTGCAAATTGTATAAACATTAAAGTCGATAATGGGAAAGGTCAATGCCTTTATGTATCATGGACTTGGTCAACAACATCACCACAATTTGCTATAACAAATCAAATAGCTATTAAATACTTTGAATAATTGATGAATTTGTCTAATCAATTAAGTATATGAGTCGATACTCAACATAGACTAAGTTGATGCTTTTATGCGTGTCATGATTTTGTTATTGACTATTTCTCTTGAGAGTAAAATCACACCACCTTTGTATTCTATTTATCATAGAAGTTTGCTTATTGTAGACAGTTGAATTCTATCACATGGAGAGTTGATTTATTCTCCAACTACTACCAATAAGTGGGTCGATCTATTGGTATTCAAGCTGAGTCTTTACTTACTTATTCACCACATTTTAAAGCTATGTTAGTTGTGTTTCTACACATGCTTGTTGTTGTCAATATCATTCCTAAACTATAGGTAGTGTAGTTACTTGCTTGTTGTATACATAACAACACTTGAGTTCATTTGTTTGGGACACCTCATTATCACTCTTTGATGCATTATTCCTTGTGCAACATTTTAGTGTGCTTTTCTATCTACAATATTCTATCCAAATAATGAGGGAGAGTCTTGAGAATTAAGATATTTTTATTTATCTTTTGAGAAGAAGCAATTTCCAACTTGAGAGATAAGAAGTTGTGAGACTTTGTTTGAGAGAGTTGCTATTCTAAAGGTGTTGTGACTACAACTAGTCGAATTGGGAAGCTATAAAATAGGCATGCAGATATTCTACTTTTGATTATTCTATTTTGAATGTGCTATGTCTTGATTGATTGAGCTAGAGTCATGTTGATACTTGCATGTAGAAGTAATGTTTACTTTGAAAGAAAAGTAGAAGTTATTTGCTTGTTTGGACATTGTTTGTAAGTACTCCATGATAGGACAGATTGTTTTTCTTGGGTAATATTATACTAGACATGAGTAGTCAAGGGTAAGAGGTTATGTTTATCATATGTATTGTTATTATACTAGATATGATAAAACATAAACAAGCTTAGGGTACACTTAAAACTAGATAGATATTTATGCTAGATGGCTAGTAGGTTACTCTTGGGAATGTTGTCCAAAGAAGGGAGGGAACTTGTACTTTTCTTATGGAGTTGTGTTACCTTAGGTTGTTTAAGAGATAGGTTATCTTGGGGAGTAGCTTGTTGTGGAGAGGGATTTCCTAGGCATAGATATAATGGCCTCAAGTCAAAATGAGCTTTCCATAGTGTAGGTGAATGGTAGACAATTGCTCAATTATACTGAGTGAGAACACTTTGGAAAAAGTAGTGTGAAAGTCCAATGACTCCACTGTCAGTTCACTATTTCCATTTTAATGCATGAGGGCTACCTAGCGTAGGTTATAAAATCCTAGTCATGTAGGACACAACACTAAGCTTATAATGCTATGTTGTACAAGGTTACCCAACCAATACCTTCGTCGAAGGGTAGGGCCATATATCATTGATAGATGTGTGGGGGACCGCATATGAGTCCATGGTTGGTAGAAAAGCACTTGAGTGATGCTTCTCCTCCTCAACAGGTGACAGAGGACCAAGGTTTTGAAAGGCTGATTTCTAGACCATCTATATCTTATGTCATGAAGCTCATAAGAGCTATGCATGTAGTTTTGTACCTTTCTTGGAATATTGTACTTTGAGAAGTATTGTAATGAAATGGAAATCCTTATTGTATGTTGTATAGCATCTTTGTTCATATATTTTCAATAAAGAAATGATTTTTTTTTATTACAATGGCATATTACATAGTTTTATTTTATTGTAAAAACTTAGGAAATTTACTTCAATGAATGTTTGGAATATTACATAAAAATTTAGTGTAGATTTCAATGGTGATGAGTGTGTGAGGTGCTAGGGGTAGCACAATCTCCTCCATGATCTTTACCACTAACTTCCATTTTCATGTAGGTAGCTTGGTTAGTTAAATTTAGTAAGAGTGTACTCAATGCTCCAATTCTCCCAATATTGGTACCAATTTTTGTTGGTAAATAGGTGAAGAAGGAGAAACAATGGGTGGAGTAGGCATTTATCAATTTGGATTAACATATTCCCCTACCCTATTCTATGGCATGCCACCACTAGCACCCTATAATGACCCGATTTCAAAATAATTGGGTTTTAAACCCAATTGAAACTCAACCCATATTTTTCTCAAAATATAAAATGGAACCTCATAATTGGTAGGTTTTGGATGGTCAAAGACCATCCATCATCACTACCAATTTTTTCTTACAATTTGAGGATGAATACACCATCTATTTGAATTTTTTTTGGGAGGGATGGGTTGGTTTGTTGAAGGGTCAATAAAGCATGTAGCTATGGTTTGCTTAGAAATATGCAAATCAAGGATCTATCTATACAAAATCCATTTGAATTGAATTTCCTCCTTTCCTCCCTCCAAAGGAAAAATCTGTCTAGATATGTATTAATCAATCTACAAGAATTAACAATGGTTTTCATTGAAGCTGCAAGCCATGCAACATGTGGGGGAATATTAGGCTCATTTTGGATAAAATCATTTTTTTCTTGTAGCATAGTTATGTTCTCATTTATAGTTTCTTGCAAGGAAGCCTCATCAGATGGAGGGGGTGGGGGGTTTTGTGGGGAATGAGGGTTTGTTGGGGGAGGTTTAAGGTTGGGGGTTTTTCAAGTGGGGGTTGAATATTTTGTAAAAAATATTATTGTAAAAACTCATATTTTGGTAATTGATCCATGAATATAACCTAAACTAGCTATAATTTAAATAATTAGTTGTACATTTTAAAATATAAAAAATGCACAATATTTATCTATTTAAAAGTTTCAAGTATGTAAATAACTAAACAAATAAATTATTTTGTAATTTAATTTATGAACTTTAGTGAATCATTGCATAATTTTTAGCACATGTTGCATTTTGAAATTGAGAGTGTTTTGTGATCATATGCATGATATTAATGAAAAAATATATATTAGGAATACTTGTAAGGGGTGAATTTGACATTGATTTATTAAGAGTGTGTTAATTGTATTGCATAATTGCACATGTCATGTGAAATATAAATCATTCAACTAAAATAATAGATATTTATATTGAGAAATGACTTAGACACCAAATCTTAAATTATTCTTGAATTGTTCTAATGGTTAGTTAATTTATAGTCCTTGATGATACGAAAATTGGAGTAATAGGCTAACATCATGTGATGTCTTAAGTCTCAACAATATTTTCCCTAAGTATGTGATGGACTAAGTTAATATAAGTAACATGTGAGCAAGTTCCTACCTACTATTGGTATGCATATTTTTTATGATGTCTGATTCATGATTTATCACTTGGGAACTTTGCATCTTTATTGAACATGTCTTACAATCTTGTTCATTGGAAAATATAGTTGACTAGCTATCAATGAAGTTATCATTCTCACCCTCTACATACTAGGAGTCTTCACCATGTTTTCTTAGCACCACCCAATATTATACATAACAAAATTTACATAGCAAATAGGTTTTATGGATTGAGAAAAGCATTGAGAGTTTCTATAGTATTAAGACTGAATTATTGCATGTGGACTAGATTGTGTGTACAACCACATATATGAGCATAATTAATTTTTCTAGTGAGGCCTATGGTAGTCAAGACACTATTAATTCAACCAACGATCTCATATTCTAATCATCAATTGCATTCTATACTTGATCATCCTTCATTAACTACCTAAAATTGAAAAATAGAGCTAAATCATCATAACCCTCTCAATAACATTTATATTATAATATTAACTCTTACTATTTACCCCAAATTTATATTTACTATTTTATATAAATTTATTAGACCTAAATAATTATATGATGTACACTTTATTTTCCTACATTTTAATGAACCCTAACTTATTATCCCATTTTCTAGTTTTTTCTTGAGTTATCCTTTTTTATTTATCTAATATGTTTTACCCATTATTCTCTTATATTTAAAATTTACGTTCTTTAATTTTCTTATCTTTGGTTAATCACATATTAGGGATGTATGTCAATTCATAAAACATGATATCATCTTTCTATTAGGAATAGCATGAGGATCCCTCTATTTCTATGGATCACTTTAAGGCTACTCTTCTAAAAAACTATAAATGATCCAATCCCTCTTCCTTATATATATATTCACAACTTAGACATGAAGTTTAAATTAGTAATGAAAAATCTAGGAAGTTAAATCTCCTTAAAGAAGGTACCAATAAGGTTGATAATAGTTCCACTCATTCCATCAATACTACCAGATGAAATCCATAGTATGATTATAACCAAATCATATGAGATACATGTTATGTGACGTTTTCCCCAAGAGAAGAGAAATCTATAAATAATCCTTTAGAATTAAAAGGGAGATATAAAATAAAGGATATTATGATCCTTTGGTTAAAAGAGAGATTGATAAAGAATATGCATAAACACTTTTTAAAAAGGAAGAATAATTATTTATTTAAATAATTATTAAAGGAAACCTTTGTGAAAGGGTGTGATGGTTTGGAAACCACCCCTTAAGGCTTATATAAGCATTTATGTGAGAAATCATTCAAGCATGGTGAAAATTCAAGGAGAGAAGAGAAAAAGGAAAAGAGAAATTGAGAAGGTACAAAGGAGTGAAGGTTATGATCTTTGGCTGGCATTGGGGGAAATTGGAGAAGGGGCACACAACATGTGTCCTACTTGGGGTAAAACATACACTCAAGATTGTCCTAGCCAGGGCTTTATTGTAAGGCCGTTTGAGGAAGGTAGTTTAACTGTAAGGCCCTTTGAGGCAAGTTGGTGTTCTGTGCAAGAACCAATTCCTCCAAGGGTGCCTCCTTCCCTTGAAGAGCCTAGATTTGTAGCCATTCCTCTATGTGTCAGATAATAGCTTCTCAAAATAAATTTATACATAAGTATTGAAAACCATTGATCCAATAATATTGGGACTATTTTCTTTATGATTTTGATGTTAATATGATTAATCTATGTGGAGTTGTTATTCCATTTATTATGTTAAAAAATTCCTTTCATATATTTTTATAAGTTAAAATATTAAAACATGTTCAAAATTTTTAAGTGCACTAGAGGAAAGAATCCTCTTCAAAAGGGTATAATTTGTTTTTTTTAATGATAAAAATATAGACAAAAATTGGTGTCCCATGAAAACTATGATGTTTTGGTGAAGTTTTTCTTTAAAACGTTTTACCAAAAAAATATTCATCCATTTTTTTCCATGCATTAGATATTGAAGTTGCCTATTTGGGAAATTCATTCTCTTTTTTTTTGTGACGTTCCATCAACCTCACTCTTTTTTTGAAATTTCAGCAATTCAAATTTTAATCTTAAACTTATAAAATATATCAAATCCATTTTGAAGTTAAATAAAAATTACAAGTATAAACTTCACCTAGAGTTCTATATTTCATTATTTTACATCATTTTGAAATTCAAAACATAAAGGCCACTTTTATGTGGTTGAAGTTGAAATTTTTTATTTGTGTTGATCATTTCCTTTAAAAAGAGTGACACATGTTTGTGCTTTTACCCTAAATTATTTTAATACATTTTATTTCTTGCTAATTTATCTACAAGCGTGTTCATAATGAAGAATGTCACATAAGATAGAAATTGGTTCATCATATACAACTATGATATCCTTCAAGGTTTTTCTCATCCATAACACTTGTGTGCAACAAGATGCTGTTGTAATATATTATGCCTTTGTAGTAGATAAAGAAACTAAATCTCGCTTCTTGCTTAGCCAAGACACCAATATACATCCAAGAAAGAATGCACCTCCACTTGTACTTTTCCTGTCATCCACACAACCTATCCAATCTACATTTGTATAAGCACTCAGAGAAAAATCAGTATCCTTTGGATACCACAAACCATTTTCCAGAGTGCCCTTCAAGTATCTGAATATCCTCTTCATTGTTACAACATTGACTCTCTAGGATCTTCTTGAAATCTAGCCACAAGATAAACTACATGCATGATATCTAGTCTAGTAGCAGTTAGGCATAGAAGTCCTCCAATTATTGATCTATATTTTCTTTGATCAACCTTAGGAGATTCATCATTCTTACTTTGCTTGCAACCAATAACCATAGGAGTATGTATACCAGTTTAGAATCTTCCATTCCAAACTTCTTCTTGACATTTCATTAACATACTTTGATTGTGAAATGAATATTCCTTTTTCTACCTGATTGATTTGTAGTTCGAGGAAGAAATCCATTTCCTCAAACATAGACATTTCAAACTCTTTCTGTATCTCTTCTATAAATTTCTTATGCATAGCTTCATTTCCTCCAAGGATTATATCATCAACATATATAACCACAATCAAGATTTTATCTTTTTCAACTTTGAAATAAATATTACTATATGTGGTACCTTTATTGAATCCTTGTTATATCAAGTACATATCCAATCTTTCATACCAAGCTCTAGGAGCTTGTTTCAATCCATATAATTCTTTATTCAATCTATATACCATATCCAATTTGCTGATAACTAAAATGCTTTTGGTTGTTCAATGTATACTTATTCCAACTCACCATTCAAAAATGCAGACTTTACATCCATTTGATAAACCTTGAAATTATTATGTGCTATAAAATCCAAAAAAATATTGATAGCTTCCATTCTTTCCACCAGAGAAAATGTCTCCTCAAAATCTATTCCTTCTACTTGTGAGTAGCCCTTACACACAATCCTTCCCTTATTTCTTACTACTTCTCCATTCTCATTCATTTTGTTCCAAAATACCCTTAGTTCCAATAACATTCTAGTTTTTTGTTCTTGGGACAAGTTCCCAAGTCTGGTTTTTCTCAATCTACATTAGTTCTTCTTCCATAGCCTTGATCCAAAACTCATCCTTGCATGATTCGGTCATTGTTTTAGGTTCAAATTCAAAGAGTAAATATAGGCTTACCTATTCTTCAACCATAACATCTTTTCTCCTTGTCAACACACATTTGTTCTTTTCACCAGTGATATGATCTTTATAGTGATTCTTTTGCACATACTTGGTAGTCTTAGTGATCCTTTCCAAAACTTCTTCCTCTTTAATCTAAACTTCTTTCTCCTTACCTTCATCTCTATAATTTTCTCTACAAGAGGACTCATTTTCTCCTTAGCGATCCTTTCCAGAGCTTCATATCCATCTATCACCACTGATTTCTCATGTAAGTCCTCATCCACTATGACAATTGCACTCTCAACAATCTTCTTCAATCTCTTGTTGTAGCACTAGTAAGTTTTGCTTCTTGTAGAATATCCAAGGAAGATACCTTCATCAAATCTTGTATCAAACTTTTCTAAGTTTTCTTCATTTATTCTAATATAACATTTGCTTCCAAACACTCTGAAGTATTTGACAATAGGAATCCTTCCATATCACAACTTATAGGGAGTATTTGCATTGTTTTCTCTTGCTTGAACTCTATTAAGAATGTAGACAGTATTATGAATTGCTTCTCTCCAGTAGACTTCCAATATGTTTTCCTCTTTCATCATTGTTCTTGCAGCTTCCTAAACAATCCTATTTTTTCTTTCAACCACTCCATTCTGTTGAGGAGTCCTAGGGGAAAATAAATGCCCCTTTATTCCATGATTCTCACAAAAATTGTTAAAATAATTGGAAGTGAACTCTCCACCTCTGTTAGACCTCAAACACTTGATTTTTATATCCATTTCATTCTAATCCATAACTTTGAATGCTTTAAACTTATCTAGAGCTTTTAATTTTTCTTTGAGAAAAAAAAAACCCGTGTCATTCTAGAATAATCATCAATAAATAGAATGAAATACCTATCACCTTGAAGAATTCTTACTTTGGTAGGACCATAAAATTTTGTATGCACCAGCTGGGTAAGTGCACAAAGTTGAGTCCACGAAACGTGGAAGTTTTTGCCTTAGGCAAAAAAATGAATTCGGCTTGCAAAAATCAGGATCCCGTTTTTGGAAATTTCCATTTTTGGAAAATTTTCAAAACGAGATCCCATTTTGAAAATTTTCCAAAGCGAAAATTTCCAAAACAAAATTTCAAAATGGAAGTTTTTAAAACGGGATCCCATTTTGAAAAATTTTGAAAATGGAAACTTTCAATTTTGAAAATTTCCATTTTGGAAAGTTTTAAAAGCAGGATCCCGTTTGAAAACTTTCTATTTTGGAAATTTTCATTTTGAAGAATTTCAAAGCGGATCCGTTTACAAAACCATAAAAATGGGTTTTATGAAACGGGATCCCGTTTTAAAACAAGATCTCATTTTTTAAATTATGAATTTTTGAGCAGGTTTTTTGGCTTGTTTTTTGGTTTGGGAAATGGTTTGGGGACCCGAACCTAAGCTTTGGACCTAGTTTGACTTGCAACTTGAAGGTCTTGTTAATGTCACAGGAAAATAATGACTTTGGACATATGTTTGAAGACCTATTTTGTAGAATTTTTGTACGAAATTAAAACCCATTATAGATGAGACAGTGCAGATTCCAAATATGTAATTTTTTTAATAATTTGATTATTTTTCTATTTTTCAATTAATTTCTAATGAAACTAGTCCATAAACTTGAATTATCAATTTTTTTAGTATTTTAATAACTTTTGATCAACATAACATTTTGACGAACGGATTGCACGAGAGCAAACTTCAGACAATTCTTTTCAGTTTTAAAAAAAAAGAATCAAAAAATGATAAGTTTAGGTCATCTTAAGCGTGTTGTACGACGATTTTTCAAAATGACAAAAATGCCTAATAAATATTTAATAAAAAAAAATTTCAATAAAAATTATAAAAAAATATTAAAAGTAAGCTTTAGTGAGTCACAAATCTTTTCCCAAAAGGATTTAGAAAAATATGATAATTTAGGTCAAAATATGGATGTCGTACATGTGCATGGTATGGTAAAAAAAGTGACTTTTAAACAGTGATTTTTAGAAACGCCTATTGAAACTCAATTTTTACAATCTAGGTATTGAAATAAATTACATATTTGGAAACTAGACTCGAGTACTACATTTTATGATTAGTGACTTTTTTGAAGATTCCATCTCTAAGTGCTTCAAATTTTAAGGTCAAATGTGTCAAATTCTGAAAATCAGGGAAAACACTTCCACTTTTTGGCCAAAAAGTGGACTCAACTTCTTGCACACACCCAGCTCCAACAGTCTAGTAGTAGATTATTCTTTGACTTTGAAACTTCTTCTTGCTTGCTTCCCAATATAGCATTCCTTGTAGACAACATTGATGGGCTTTGTAACCTTTGGTAGATCTCTCACAACTTAAACTTAACTGATCCTCACTAGGCTATCAAAATTGATGTGACACATCCTTCTATACCATAGCCAACTTTCATTAATTTTAGTCATAAAGCGATAACCATCAACACCTTTAAGTTGATAAACATTTCCATATGTCCTTTTTCTAGTAGCAGCCATAGTTTTAGAGCCTTTTCTAATCTCACATCCATCATCTTGAAACATAAGATTATATCCTTTGCCACACATTTGTACAACACTTAAGAGGTTATCCTTAAACCCTTAATATAAAGAACATTATCTATATTATGCTTGCCATCAAAACTGATTGATCATTTTCCACATATATTAGTAGATGTATCATCTCCAAACTTTACTATACCTCCATATTTCTCAAGTTTAACAAAATTACTTTTGTCATTGGTCATATGATTTGAGCATCCATTTCCAATAATCTAGTAGTTCTCCTTTCTATCATGAAGAGCATTCACCATAGCATTGTGACCTATTTCCAGAGCACTTTCCTTCATACATCTCTTAGAGTTAGCAAAATTAGATTCAACTTTCATAGCCATGAACAAGCATTCACTTTTCTCATCATCCCCATAGTTAGATTCATCATCAGATATATTGGCATCTTCTCTAACATAATAGCTTTTATTAATTGCTTTACCTTTGTTTTCTTTGTTCTTGTCATTTAAAGCTCTGTTTGGACATCTTGAAGCATAATGACCTATCTTTCCACAACTAAAACATTTGAAAGGTAACTTACCTCTATATTTACCAATGCCCTTTTTCATTCTCCTCACAAATTTTGCTTCTACATCATCAAGATCTTATTGATCTGATTCTTCAATATTTTCTAATTTTTTAGCCTTAAAAGTAGTCTCAAATTTTGCATTACTTGGACCAAATTATCTCATTTCAAAGAATATAAAGCACCATACAACTAATCTGTAGAATATTTTTTTAAACCTTGAACTTCCTCAATAGCATAAACTTTATGGCTATAAGATTTAGGAAGAGTTCTCAGTACCTTCTTTACCACTTCTTCTTCAAGTTTTCCACCAAGACCTTTGATGGAATTGACAACTTCATCCACCTTCTGCATGTAGCTTATAATGTTTTCATCTTTAGACATCTGTAGGTTCTCAAATGTGATCTTTAGATTCTGCATCTTAGCTTGCTTGACCTTATCATCTCCTTCATAAATACTTTCCAACCTTGTCCAGATATCTCTAGCAAATTTCAAATTCATAAGTTTCATAAGTTCAGTGTTATAAATACCACTTAAAAGAGCATACCTTGCTTTACCATTATATGGATTGAAACAAGCTCCTATAGCTTGGTATGGAAGATTGAATAGGTACTTGATACAACATGGATTCAAGAAAGGTACCACAAATAGTAATCTTTATTTCAAAGTTGAAAAAGATCAAATCTTGATTGTGGTTATATATGTTGATGATATAATCCTTGGAGGAAATGAAGCTATGCATAATTTTTTTATAGAATATATGCATAAAGAGTTTGAAATGTCTATGTTTGGGGAAATGGATTTCTTCCTCAGACTACAAATCAATCAAATAGAGAAAGGAATATTCATTTCACAATCAAAGTATGTTAATGAAATGTTGAAGAATTTTGGAATGGAAGATTCTAAAATGGTATGTACTCCTATGGTTATTGGTTGCAAGCTAAGTAAGAATGATGAATCTCCTAAGGTTGATCAAAGAAAATATAGATCAATAATTGGAGGAATTCTATACCTAACTGCTACTAGACTGGATATCATGCATGTAGTTTATCTTGTGGCTAGATTTCAAGAAGATCATAGAGAGTCACATGTTATAACAATGAAGAGGATATTTAGATACTTGAAGGGTACTCCAAAAAATGGTTTGTGGTATCTAAAGGATATTGATTTTTCTCTAAGTGCTTATACAAATGTAGATTGGGTAGGTTGTGTGGATGACAAGAAAAGTACAAGTGGAGGTGCATTCTTTCTTGGATGAATATTAGTGTCTTGGCTAAGCAAGAAGCAAGATTCAATGTCTTTATCTACTACAGAGGCATAATATATTACATCTTGTTGCACATAGGTGTTATGGATAAGGAAAAACTTGAAGGATATCATAGTTGTATATGATGAACCAATTTCTATCTTCTGTGAAAATATAAGTGCTATTAAAATTTCAAAGAATTCAGTGATGCACTCAAGGACACAACATATCTAAATTTGGTATCACTTTTTGAGAGAGAAGGTTGTAGAGAATGAAGTGAAGCTTGAGTATGTGCCTACAAAGGATTAGGTTGTTGATATATTCACTAAGGCTCTTCCTAAGGATACTTTTGAGTATCTTTGGGAGAAGTTAGGGGTTATTACCCCTCCTTCCTTGAACTAGATGCATAAGGATATGCATCAGTCCAGTGTATTTCAAGATTCATTCTTTGTTCTGGATTGATGTTGGAGGCTACCTCTTAGGGGGAGTAGGTAGTGGCATTGTTGGTTGTTGTAGTCAGGGGGAGTACATATTGGTGTAGGTTGGTGTTGTCATTTTTTAGTGGTGATTGCTAGTTGATACAACATGTTGTGTGCTCTTAAGGGTTAGTATGTAGAGTAGTAAAGAGAAAAGGTAGTTGCAAAACATTTGTTGTCCCTTAAAGGTATTGCCTTTGGGAGAGAGAGAGTATGTGTGATGTCAAAGGGGGAAAGGGATGCAACTATGTTTTCCTTTTCCATTGATGTCAAAGGGGGAGAGAGGAATTAATGTGAAAAATGATTATTTGAAAAAGAGGGAGAGAGAAAGTAATGTGAAATAAAAAGGGGGAGAGTAAAGGAGAGTATGATGTAAGGGAGTAGTATGTTGGTGATTAGAGCTATTATCTTTGAAGTTGATAGTTTTTCACATCATGTGTTGCCATCAATGAAAAAAGGGGAGATTGTATCAAGTATGAGTAGTTGGTATTGTCATTGATGTCAACAAGATTATGTCTATGTTGTCATTAATGTCAACTAGTGATGGTTGAGAAGTTGTGTTGATGCTTTGATTAGTTTCATTATTTTGTCATTAGTAAGTGCTACTGATGTCAACCTCTAGTATTGCTTTGATAAGATTCTATTTATGGATGCTGTTTGGATGAGTTGTTGTGTTGCAAATGGTTTGGTGATGATGAGGAAGTGTTGAAGGTGATGATAATGTGTTTCTGGTGCTTGGTTTCCAAGTGCTTTTGAGAAAATTTGAATAAAAGAGGAAACAATGTGTTGTAGAGGTGTTCTGGCATATAGAGTGGTGTTTTGGTTTTGCTCCACATTTCTTCTGTGTTGAAGATCTACTTGTGCAATTCATCTATGTTGATCAGAGGTGTTCATAGGTATTATATCAAAAATTTATTGGTCTAAATTGTTGTACAAAGGAAGTTGTTTTCACCAATGTGTGAACTGTGTTGTAGTGTTGTCTGGGAGAAATGGTTTTGCTCTGCATTTTGCCGCAATTTGGTTTTTGGACCTACGATTCTGGAAGTGTGTTGATAAGGTTTGTATCTACCTATAGTTAAATTTGTTCATGGTTTGATGCTCCACAAGTTTATTTTTTGAGTTATAGTGTGTAGATGATTATCTAGGTGAATAGGATGAGTTTGTTCATCAAGTGAAAGTTGTTGTGAAGGAATTTGTTGGATTTTAGGGTGTTTGTGGAATATTGTAGATTGTGTTTAAGTGTTGTGTGTGGTTTGCGAGTCATCTTTTATTTTGAGGAAGAATGTACTTAATTGTCAATGGTGTTTACACAGGTTCTGCCAACCTTGGGTGTTTACATTAATTGTGGATTTTCTTTGGTGATTGTGGAAGCGTGGTGTGGTGTATATATATGATTTGGGTCCAAGTTAAGATGTGGTGTGGTTCACTTTCATTCCTTTCCACTGTGGGAATGATTAGCGCCAACCTAATATGAATTTTCATGGGTGAGGTGCATAGATGACCTTGGAGAATTTTTTCAAGGTTGAAGAAGGTATAAATAAGTGTTGTATTGATGGAGGATTGAGTGTAGATTGTGTTTTGTGAATTACAAATTTGTGAAGTGTGAAGTTTAGTATGAGATTTAATGAGTTAGACTACTAGAAGAAGTAAGGAGAAGGTGTCTACAATCTTTAAAAAGGATGCAAATGTGTTGGTGATGTTGTGGTAGACTTTTCTAATGTATTGAGATGGATTTCTCACTGTAACATTCTTCTTTCTTCTTTTTTGTAATTTGGTAGTGAGCCCTTCTTTTTTTGGCCAGTGAGCCATCCAATAGTGAACCTTTTGTATTTGGTGTTGCAATTAATTTATATTGTGAGGTAATCCTCACCGTGGTTTTTCCTTTCTTGGGTTTTCTAAATTTGGTGTTCTAGTGTGCATGGTGTTGATGTGTTTCGGTTTTTGTTATTTTCTTTCATTCTAAATCATTCTAACAAATTAAGGGTCAATTAAGTTGATGTGGATTTGAATGTTAATAATGTTTTTTGATGTTTTAATGTACAACTGATTCACCCCCCTCTCATTTGTCTTGTGCATTCAAATAACATATGGTTACTTATTGAAGGAGAAATGATATGGTTTTTAATCTTTGATATTACCTTGGATTTGATAGCTTATAAATATAAATTAACTTAAAATCAAGTAACAACCAAATCAAGCATTGTGGTGGTTCTCTCTAAGTAGACTCACTTTTTTTATTGGTCAATTCATATAAAGCATCTATTATTGCCTAAAACTTCCTTGACCAAGTATTTTTCCTCCAAGGTATTTCTAATTACATTATCTTTAATTGTGACCCCACCTTCATAGGTAACTTTTACCAAGAATTATTCAAGTTATAGGGAAAATAAAATAAAAATAAGCTTGATATATCACTTTTAAATTGATGATCAAATAAATAAAGTCAATAAATTATTATATGCTTATTTATGTTCATTTAATTCAAAATAATAAACTCAATGGGAATTTTTACCTCTTGTGGAATTATAGTGAAAAAGCTTTCATTCTCCTACCAAGATGATGCCATGCATGGAACTATGTGTGGCCAACCTTTTTCATCCCCCACTTCCTACTTACCAAGTAGTTCAAAAGTATATACCATAGATTCAATCTTAGCAACTAAGAGTATCTCCTCTAAACTCTTAAGGAAAACTTGGCCTTGGATTAAAACTATATGAAATAATAGGTAGATTAACACAATTTTTAGCATATAATCACTATTTAGGGGATTTTTTCAATTTTTTATTCATGCATATAAGTAAATCTCCCTCAAGCTCAAAGGTCAAAAAAAGTTAACACTAAAAATTTGTGGATACTTTTGGATACTACAACCTAGCATGTTCACAATTGTTTTCACTTCCTTGAATTAGATAACAAAGGATCTATTGTACTTAACCTATAAGCTATTTTGGAACCAATAATCACACTAAATTTGTTACTACACCATCATAGAGGTTTTGATCTAGTGGTAACGATTGTAGCTAAAAAATGTCATTTATCAATCTCTCTACCAAATTCAACAATAGTTTCCATAGTTCAAGCCTTGAAGACAAGGATTTTAAAGGTTGAGACCATTTTAGGACCCTTATAATTATAATTATAATAATTTAATTATTTAGTTAATATTATAGTGTTTATTTATTCCATATACATCACATGAAGTTGTAATAAATAATGAAATCATATTACGTGGTTAGATTCATTCACATTGGTTGTAACTCACAAGTAAATCCTTGTGAGGCCTTTCTATTGATGTTATTAGAAAGAGAAGACCATTTGGGAGAATATTTTATTATAGAGCTTTGATCTTAAAGAGATTGTCCTCTTAAAGAGGCCTATGATACTTATTCCCTATTTATAAATATAAGCACATTTGTAGACATTCGCAGTGTAGGAAATATAAGAAAAATAATAGGTTATACTAGAATAATCAACCTAACCATAAACCATCACATGATTACATCTATGAGAAATATTATATATTTAAAAAAAAAAATAGAAGGCACAACACAATGAATTTAAGAGACTATAACATATTTTTCTAGAGTTGCATGAAAACCAACACCAAATGTTTGTGGACATTTCTTGTACCCATTAAATGATAAACCAAATCTTGAAGCCCATCATGACCTTTTTTTATCAAACATGTTGGGGATCATTGAGATGAAAAATGACCAAGAGATCTACACCACCTATGAACCTAACTATATTTACATTAAACCATCCCATTAGACCTTATGAATTAGTAGATGACATGAGAAAGATGATACAGATGTATAATTACTATGTCAAGAGAGTCATGATTGATGATGGATCTATTGCTAACATGGTTTCCTTGTTCCCTACTATAGAAGATGGGGTACATAATGAGACTCATATTTATATGAATTGTAGTAGCTTGAGAGGTTATGACAACTTGAAAACCACTTCTATTGTGAAAACTATACTTCCCGTCACTTTAGGGCCTATAATCGTTGTTACAAAGTTTTATGTCATAGATAAATACATTATATACAACATAATCTTGGGATGGCCATTGATTCATAAGATGAAGGCTATATTCTCTACCCTTTTTAATGAGGTCCAAATTCTCCATATAGTACACGTGTTCATTGCTAAGGTGGATTATAATCCCTTTGACCTTTACGTAGTTAAGTAGGCTAAGAAGAAAATAAAACCTTTTCACACCCATGAGGTTTCTAGTAGTCAAAATAAAGTTAGTATGGTTAAACCTAGAGTAGAAACTAAGGATGTGGTCCCATGTAAGGAGTTTGGGTTCATATTTTTTTTTTGAGGACAACCTTATGGAATTGAAAAATGTAGATACAAGGTTAATATTAATCTTTTTATATAAATAGTAGTCTAACATATACAGTTGTATATTTTAATTTGGTATTGGAGAGGGGGGCTTAGAAGTTTACTCCATCAATATAGGAATTTTATGTCTATGTGATAGGCTGCATGAATTTTTTTTATAAATGAACTATTTTTTATCATATAGTTTTTTATTAGATTAGTAGGGAAAGGGCCCTGATCCCACGGTTATAGACAAAACTCAAAAAATAAAATAGGGTGGGAAACAACACCACCAACCTAAATTAAAAAACATGTCTAGGGTGGCACGAAGGCCAAATAACATAATAGTAACCATAGAACCATTATACATAATAAAAAATAAAATATTTCTACTAGATTACTTTAAACTACAAAGACCATTTATTAGGTCCACCATATGCCAACAAGTCCAAAACCATAATAGAGCTATATGGAAATAGTAGTCTGGGACATTAAAGTGAAACAACAAAAATAGCAGGGTAGCCGTAAACTGATAAAAGAAGAAAAACCATTACTTGGATTTTCCAAATAGGTCCCAATAAACACCAATTAGAGAGATATATTCTCTCTAGTTAGGTCCCTCAGTCTCATCCAGTTCCTTCAAGTCATCCATCTTTCCCAGCTTATTCAACTTCTTAGTGATCTTAGTTTTCCTAGACACATCCCTGACCATTGCTCTGCACATTAAGCCGTTCGGTACCTTCATTACACTAGTACAAAAACAATAATATATGACTAAATAAACTACTAAAATTGCATATAAATGACTAATTTTGGTCATGTGACCATTAGTAGTTTATTGCCAACCATTTAGAACACGACCAAATTTATGACTAAACTATTTTAGTCATTTATCTAGTCATTTATTTAGTTATTAATTTGGTCATTGATTTGGTCATTGATTTAGTCATTGATTTAGTTGTTAATTTAGTCATTTATTGTTGTTAATTGGTCATTTATTTAGTCATGGTAGTGATTTATTTAGTCATTAATTTAGTCATATATTTAGTCATTGATTGTTGTTAATTGGTCATTTATTTAGTCATTACTTTAGTCATATATTTAGTCATTATTTTAGTTAGTCATGGTAGTCATATATCTAGTCATTGTAGTCATATATCTGGTCATTGTATTCATTTATTTTAGTCATAGTAGTCATTTATTTAGTCATGGTTTAGTCATTTATTTGAGTGAATCAACGATTCAAGTTATAAATCAAATCTAACTTAATTAATTCTCACAAATTTATGCATATAAACTTCAAATATCATAGATATGCAAATGCTTTTTTTGTATTGGATTAACATAAAAAAAATACAATAAACAAACAATTTTATGCATATAAAGCTCAAATATCATAGATATTAAAATGTGTTTTTTGTATTGCATGAAAAAAAAAAGAATATACAAACAACAAATAGCTGCATAACCAAAGGAATTACAAACAACATACAACTGCATAAACAAAGATTCAAGAAATACATCCTTCACTGCACTCTTGGTTGCCATGGAAGACAAATCCAAGATACGATACAAATGCTACAAACATTGAAGGGAGAAAAGACATGAAAATATATGGTAAATGTAGTTATATTATTTGTGGTGCATATATTTACCAATTCAGAGCAACCTTTCCCTCCCATTCTAGTGAGTCAACCCTTGAGAGAAGATTGGAAGGATTCAAATGAGAAGGATGGAAACTTCCTATCTAGAAATCTCACTAGTCATGGTCAGATGGAAGTAAAAAGTGCATGTTCACCTCTCCAATTTGATGAGCTGTAACCTAAAAATAAGATTTCAATGAGGGTTTTCGAATATATTTATTAAAATGAAAATACAACCAAGATCTAATAATGAGCACATTTAGATGCTTAAATCGTCAAAATTTATGCTTGCTACTCTAAGTACTGTTATTAATCTTCACCAATAATCATAAGTAGATAACAAGCAAAATTTTGGGAGGATGTCTAGCTCCTTCGAGTTCCACTTATTAGCCTACACCATATGATGAATATTAAATCAAACAAGAACAATGACACCAATAATCTAGTAGTAAGAAAAATAAGAACTTCAAAATTAGAAACTCATATTAGCTAATGACTCTCCTAGGGAGACAAAGGAACAATGCAAGGATGGAATATTGTGCATATTGTACAATGATATATGCTATTCCAAAGAAGTGTGAGCTATTGAGCCAATGTATTTTCCTTTGTCCTTATCAAATTTATAATAAAGAACATGCCCATAATTTTACAATTTTTTGGGAAACACAGGCTATACATTTTTGTGTCTGTATGTTTGCTTTCTATTTTTTACAAGAAATGCTACTTTTGTACATGTAAAAAATTTGTGTTGAATATATGATTAAATGAAAAATCTCCATTAAAAACTCTTGTAATTTCAATGGTTTACGTACTTGACAACACTCGATAAACTAAAACTTTAATGTGATACATGTAGCTTCATTAAATGTTGCCTGTATATTTTTCATAGAAAAACTTAATCAAACAACGTTGAACCTGAATTATAAACAAAATAAAAAAGAAATAATTTATGGAAAATCATTAGTGTCCAATAAGAGAAATAATAGTGACAACTATGGGGATCCATTTGTTTTATTTACACATTTTGTTAGAAATTCAAAATGTGTAACTTTATCAAACTAAGCTAAATATACAAAACATTTTGTTAGAAATTTAACACTATCGGCCTAACATTACTACATTAGGGGAACTCCCCTCATAGCTCCATCGATTGACCAATGAAAGTAGATCACAACACAAATATCGACGTAACACTCCGTCAGGAAGACTTCCAAAGGACTCTCCTCGATGTACCAACGGGGTCAACAAAGGTGAACACATTGGAGTAACATAAGTGTATCGGTGGAAAAAATGCTATCGTTTCCCTGATGGCTCAAATAAAGCATATTGGCAGCACTAGAACATATCAGCGGAAGATAAAACAATTTCCCACCGATGGGGTGATACACTATACAATAGGGAGATTCAACATGTACAACTTTTAGTCACTGAACTAAAAAATAGCATCTCATGGATACTTCAGACTAGTTCATTTTATTTGATGTGTTTGGGAAGTCAATGTAAAAAACAAAGGAGCATATGAAAAGGTATTGTAAAAGGGGTAACACCAGATACTTATGAATTGAATCCGATATAAATGATTCATGGACACTCAAAAAAAGAGACAAAAAGAAATAAATCAAAATGAAAGTGCAAACAAATTTTCTTTGTTAGGAGTCTTTGGTCTAATTTAAAGCTAACACTAGAGCCTATCACCACTATTAATTAAGAAGATTCATATTTCCCACAAATCTTCAATCCATTATTAACAAGAGAAAAATATTCATACTAAACAAGTAATGCATTTCTATCATATTAGACATAACATAAGAGAGAAACTCATTGTAATCCTCCATATTTTAAAAAGAATTTTCAGAAATCAAGTGTGTGTTCATTAGGAGAATGGGATACATGCATGAAAATACCATCAAGAAGATGCACAAGTGAACCATAGATTTTTGGCACCAATGCACTTCTCTAGCTCTTCTAGGGTTTTTTACCTAAAAGGAGAGAGGTAGGGCCAAAAATGCTAAAAGGTTCATTCAAATTATGTAATGTATGATGTTATCTAAGCTAAATGAAGTGAAATAAATGCAAGTAAGTGATCTATATGACTGATTATGAGTGCAAAACTAAGATTTAGGCTATGTTGGAAAACACACTATGATATGCAAACAATGAACTAAAGGATGAATAAATGCAAAATAGAAAGAGAAAGACTGACTCAGAGTGCACCTGGGAAAGATTTGAGGAATCTGCAATGGTCTGAATGCTATCTAAAATTACTAAAAATCAATAGTGGGACTCATTCACCCAAGGTGGTGAATTAGTCCTGCTACTGGTGAAAAATTGTTGGAAGCAAGTTTTTGACTATCGGGATCCAGAATTTGACAAAACCTAGATTTTCAATCTTAAGGTGGGACTCATTCGCCACTGGTGGTGAATATGTCCTCTCCCAAAATTCTAAGAAATCAGGAGACAACTCTGCAACACCAGATCTGGAAATGTTTGCTTGTCAGTTTGCCAAAGTTAATTCTACAGGAAACAAAGAGAAAACCTTCTCCAAGCTTGAAATATGATTGATTTGACTTGAAGCACCTAGTTGACTTGTTGTCCAATCTTCAATCACCTAAATTCTTGTTAAATATGCATACCTAGGTTTGCAAACACACATACAAGAGGGGAAAAATGGTTGACAGTTAGCAAATAGGGGTTTGCCTTGGTCAAACCCCACTATGGTAATCAAACCCTTAATGAAATAATGAAATGCAAGAGAATGATAAATAAATAACATGAAAATGCTATCAACTTACCAAACCCTTGTTGATGAAAATCTAAAATTGTATCAACAGATGCTCCACAATGCTTGAATAGTGGTTGATTTGATGTTGTAAGATGCTTGAATGCTTGAGTGAATAGGTGAATGAGTGAACTTGATGAATGGGGGTTATAATGGATGTAAAAAAACTTATTTATACATTCTTGTGCCTTAGTAACCCGTTAATACCTCATCACAGGCTAACATCAAGTGATTTTGAATAAAAAACCAAAAGGAAATTTAAAATATTTTGAATTTGGAGCCAAGGGGGACTCATTCGCCACCCATGGCGAATGGGTCCCACCTAGGACCTGAAAATGGGTGTCAGGAATTATCTTGTATTTAATGCTGTTTGTCATGCTTACATTAAAAAATACACTTATTAAAGCTGATAAGGGTATAAAAGGGTCAAACAAAGCATAAGAAAGGGATAAATAGTGAAGGTGTGCCTAGAAAAGTGTGAAATCTTGTTACAAGACTTTACAACACTTCAAAATAGGACTTTACTAGTGATGAAAAGGTGATTTTTAGGTGAATTGCAATGAATAGAGTTTAGAAGAGTGTAGAAATGTTTTACAACACTTCACAACACCTTCTCAAGATGTCATTATTTGAATTTTAGTACATAAATATGCATGTTCAAGCCACATTACAATATAAAATCAAAGCAAAATGGACCAAACATCATGAAACAAGACCTAAAAGGCCATGAAAATGACAAGGGGAAATTTTTATATGATAGATTTAGCCACCACTTTAGTGAGAGGATGAACTTGCATCAAACTCACACTAAAGTAGCCATGATCATTGAGAGGAGAGTTCAAATGCACTTACATTAGCAAGATGGAATAACAACGATCAAGAGGGATGATCCAACCCCCAGGATGAAGATCCCATGTCAAACTAAGCATAAGAACAAAGGAACATGCAAATGTTGAGAATCAGATGAGGCTTCATTCATTTGTCCAACTAGTTGTGGATTAGATCTAGGTTGATTGAGAGTGTATACTCACTCTAGGGCGACATAACTCATGGTGGTTCATTGGGTGAGAAGGCCCAAGTATACTCACTCTGGGATCATGAAACTTCTGGTTGTCCGTGGGGTGAGAAAGCCCCAAAAGGGGAGATTTATACACTAGTTGGTATGCAATCACAAAGACAAAGGTGGCTATGCAGAAAGTAATACCACTAGATGGGCTTCCTGCTCAACCATATCAAAGTTATACCTCTGGATAACTTTAACAAGGTGGCACAAGGAAAATATCGGTTCATGCTTCATGAGACAAACAAAGCTTCGTATGCTTAGAACTCATGGACAAAAAGGAAGGTGCCATAGGCATGCAAGTTGCGTTATGCAAGGTGGAAAATATGAAAAATATAAAATGCAAAAATGTAAAATGTAAAAGATGTTTAAAGGAATCTTGTTAAGTTCATGCAAGGTCAGTCACTTAGGGAACATTGTGTCTAATGTCTCCAAGAGAGGACCAGTCAAAGAATAGTATATTAACAACTTAGGGGATGCAGTGCATCACATCAAGCCACCAAGAGGAATGTAATATGCTAAGATAAATCACACTTATGAAGGAAATCACACCCAATGTCATCCACAAAGAGACAAACGCATCATATGAATGACAAGGCTACACTAGGAACCAAGAATGCAAATGAATTAATGGTAATGTATGCCCCTCACTTTAAAGGAATTGCTACACATTGTACTATGAGCAATTACTTTAAGGTAGCAAAGGAAAGAAAATGCAGAAGGAAAAGAAGACATGAGAGCCACCTTGGAAAGCCCTATGCCAAGTCATATGTTTCGAAGTTAGGCTGTGTCATGTCAACAAAAATGAAAAAATAAAGAAAGGGAGTTGTCCCCTAGAAAAGAGCACACCAAACCCATAAGGGATCTATGGTTTTGGGGTTAGTATGTTCATTGCTGCAATGTTTTTATTAAAGAGCTTGAAACTGTCATCATTCCCCAAAGCACATAGAAATGGAAGAATGACACAAAGAGAGGGAAAACGAAAGGAAAAGAAAGTCCATTTTCGATCAACATGGAAGAGAAATTTCGGCCTCAATTTGTTGCATCATCTCCAAAAGGAAAAAGACAAGAAAACGATAATCAAAAGGAAAAGGGACTATTTGGGTCAACATGGAAGAGACATAGGGTGTCTCAACGCTTTGCGTCATCCCCAAAAGGAAAAAAAAAGTAAAAAGAAAATGAAAAAGTCAATGGAAAAGAAAATGCTTTTGGGTCAACATGAAGGAGACATTGTGATCTTGATGCTTTGCGTCATCCCCAAAAGGAAAACACAAATCAAAAGGAAAAAAGGAAAAGGACCTTTTGGGTCAACATGGAAGAGACATAGGGTGTCTCTATGCTTTGCATCATCCCCAAAAGGAAAACACAAAACAAAAGAGAAAAAGACTATGCATGACATATAGAAGAAGAGAGATACAAATAGAAGAAGTGTATGATGAGAGAGAATATCAAACGCATTTTACGGGGGAACACGATACACACATACAAGAAAAAGCGAAAGGAAAATAAATGCTAGAAGACTAGTAAGGTGAATGCAAGTCAACCATCTAACAATTCATCCACCTCCCAATCACATTTAGTATAATGCGAGGGTGAGTTACTGTCCAAAGGAAGAATTGCAAGTGCTAAACTAGGAGTTGTACTAGGTTCTTCACTTGGTTGAGAGGATTTATCATTTAAGCTCATGGTAGATGAAAATAAAGAGTTTAGATCATTGTGTACTTATTCATCTATTTTTTCTATCGTCGATTCATCATCGTCATCATCAAGATTGATGACGAAGGGAGGACGAAGGGTGATTTCCAAGGAAGGATGTATCAAAAGCTGTGGCTGTTGAATTGGTTCAGTTTGTTGGGAATGTTGGATTGGACTATCTTGTGGCAGGTTAGGAGAAGGAGGATGGTCATCTATTATTTCTGTCAAAGGTAGAGGTTGATTTTCTTTATGTTCTTCTATGCGAGATTGACGGGCAAGGAGATGACGACGAAACCTACATTCTCTAGCACCGCGATTTCATTTAATTTTGTTTTGAAGTTGTTGAGGTGTAAGAGCAAATTGAGTCATCATAGGTTCTTCTAATTTTGAAGGGGAAAGAACAAAAGAAATCAAAGAGGAAGGGTCAATCACTTTCTCTTTAGCTTTATACACTTGTTTAATTCAGGGAGGCATGATAGGAATGGTTTCATTTTCACTTGGTCATTTAAATGATTGCAGTGAAGTGTTTAAGGGTGGTTGTTCATGAGATTGTATGGTTTGTTCGATGATAGACTTAGGTTGAAGCATGGTTTAGTATATGATAGGTGGAGCAGAAGTGGATGGGGACATGTTACAAAGAGACAATTCGACTATGCGGTTGGCTTTGAACTTTTGATAGGTTATGAAAAAGAAGTCCTTTCGAGGGGTGATGGGTTCTATAGGTTCAAGCCAAAAGGCTTCTAAGGGAAAATTACCTTTAGAGGATAATGGATTAAAGCCATATGGTGTATAGTAAATATTTCATTGCCATGAGGATACTTCAAACACTTGTGAACCACTGATGGGACCACTTTCATTGAGTGAAGCCAAGGGTGGCCTAGCTGCAAACGAAATTGATTCGATTGTGGAATAATTGAAAATGGTACATCTGAAGTTTTGGGTCCTATCTATAAGGGGAGTACGATTGATCCAATAGTAGGGCATGCAAAACTAGTATGTGTCTTAATGCATGCAGTTGGGTTGTTAGAATCATTTATATAGAGATCATGTAATACTAAAAACTCTTATGTGATCACATTCTCATGATAGGTGGGATTTATTAATATCCCATTGGTGGGCTTATCATAGATTCTATTGGCTATGTAAAGAGGACCATCAAGAAGTTTTTGAAGTATATCTTTAGTAGAAAAAGGGATATCAAGAGATTTATTGTTTTGGACCTTACAAGGGATAATGTCTATCGCACCCACAAGTTTATCCATAGGATTAACCTAGGTAACAATTGGAGTTATATCTTGTTGTTCACTGTTTGTATTAACATTCATTACATCAGTGTTTAAAGGTTCACTAGCCTTGACAAATGAGTTATTGTGTTTAAGAATTGGATTGGTGAAGATTTGTAAATTCTGGTTAGGGGGTGCAACAAACTTATTTCCTTGATCATTAACACCCGCAATGGAAAAATGGCCCAAATCAATGAGGTCTTAGGCTAAATGTTTTAGATGCTTGTAGTGTTCAGTGTCATGTCCATTTTGGCGATGAAAATGACAATAAGCATTAGGTTTGAAGGTGGCTGGTAATGGCTAGGTGGGATTAAGTGGTTTAATAGGTGGCAAAGTGATCATGTGTTGCTGGAGCAAATGGTTCATTATATTATGAAGGGTATCAGGTAAGGAAGTAAATTGTCTCTTTAGGTCCCCATAAGCATAAGGCACCGCCACTTTAATAGTTTCCACTTGGTTTGGAATTGGTTGGGTTGGTTGCCATTGTGGTTGAGGAGCCAAATTGAACTGTAAAAAGCCTCTATTTGGTATGCAAAATTTTTGATTGTTGGTTTGATTTTTTTGTTCAGGATTTTCAGCTCGATTAGAAGTGGATTTTGAATCACGACTTGAAACTGAGTTATGGCATTCACACAAGGTTGTGCATAAGCATGAACGAAGGGAATTTCATCAAAGTTAACTTATCCTGAAGGTTTTTGTGTAAGTTTTTGATAAAAATCTTCTGTAGATGTGAATCAAGAATTTTGACATCTACTTGAGCATACAATGATTGATAATGTGAAATGAAATCAGTGATTTTCTTATTGACATTTTGACTACAATGCATTAGGTCATCCATTTTCTTTTTAGGGGTCATATGAACTTGGAAGTGACTTATGAAGGCATCTACAAGCTCATTGAATGATTGTATGGAATGATTGGGAAAATTGGAAAGCCACTCTAATGCAATATCTTTCAAGGTCCTTGGAAAAAGTTTGGCTAAGAGTTTATCATCAAGGACAAAATCACTGCATAAAGTTGTATAAGCATTAACCTGGTTGATAGGGTCTCCTTTACCTCTGTATTTCTCAAATCAAGGAATTTCTATCCCTTGTAGCATCTGTGTGCGTAATATTTCTAAAGATAAGGGGCTACTACAAACATGGTATGTGGGTGGAGCGGTTTGACCTTGGCTAATGGTGGAAAGTTGTTGCATCGATGAAACGGTTGTAAGGAGTTGTGTAAGAATAGGGTTGGGGTAAGTGGTTTGAGGTGGAAGGAAAAATGGTGATGGAGTGTATGTGATGTGAGGAGAAGTGAAAGGAACACTAAGAGGGGAGAAGGTAGTGGAAGGGACTTGCGATGTCACTAGAGAACTAGGAATGCTAGGTGGAATTGGGAAAGAAGGAGCCACATAAGTAACTTGGTGCATAGTTGTGGTGACTTGCAAAGTGGTATAAGTTGGCATGGATGTTATGGTTGAAGGGAAAGGAACTTGAGGTCCTCCTTGGCTTACAACAATGTTTGTTGATTGGATATTAGAAGAGGCATGTTTATTGTAAATATTAGCAATTTTCTTTATAACTTGCAAGCCATCATCACTTTCAATCAAATGATGAAGGTTTTCTATCATGGGTATTGCAGTGGTGGAAATGTTTTCATGTCAGGTTCACCAAAATGAACCATAGATTTTTTGGCACCAATGCACTTCTCTAGCTCTTCTAGGGTTTTTCACCTAAAAGGAGAGAGGTAGGGCCAAAAATGCTAAAGGGTTCATTCAAATTATGTTATGCATGATGTTATCTAAGCCAAATGAAGTGAACTAAATGCAAGTAAGTGATCTATATGACTGATTATGAGTGCAAAACTAAGATCTAGGCTATGTTGGAAAAGACACTATGATATGCAAAAAATGAACTAAAAGATGAATAAATGCAAAATAGAAAGAGAAAGGCTGAATCAGAGTGCACCTGGGAAAGATTTGAGGAATCTGCAATGGTTTGAAAGCTTTCTGAAATTACTAAAAATCAACAGTGGGAATCATTCGCCCAGGGTGGCGAATTAGTCCTACTATTGGTGAAAAATTGTTGGAAGCAAGTTTCTGACTGTCAAGATCTAGAATCTGACAAAACCTATATTTTTAGTTTTAAGGTGGAACTCATTCACCAATGGTGGAAAATTAGTGCTCTCCTAAAATTCTGAGAAATCAGGAGACAACTTTGCAACACTAGATTTGGAAATGTCTGCTTGTCGTGTTGCCGAAGTCAATTCTACAAGAAATGTAGAGAAAACCTTCTCCAAGCTTGAAATATGATTGATTTGACTTGAAGCACCTAGTTGACTTGTTGACCAATCTTCAATCACCTAAATGCTTGTTAAATCTGCATACCTAGGTTTGCAAACACACATGCAAGAGGGGAAAAATGGTTGAGGGTTTGCAAATAGGGGTTTTCCTTGGTCAAACCCCACTTTGGTAATCAAACCATTAATGAAATAATGAAATGAAAGAGAATGATAAACACATAACATGAAAATGCTATCAACTTACCAAACCCTTGTTGATGAAAATATGAAATTGTATCAATGGATGCTCAGCAATGCTTGAATAGTGGTTGATTTGATGTTGTAAGATGCTTGAATGCTTGAGTGAATAGGTGAATGAGTGAACTTGATGAATGGGGGTTAGAATGGATGTAAAAATACTTATTTATACATTCTTGTGCCTTAGTAACCTGTTAATACCTCATCAAAGGCTGACATCAAGTGATTTTGGAGAAAGACTTGAAAGGAAATTTAAAATATTTTGAATTTGGAGCCAAGGGGGACTCATTCGCCACCCATGGTGAATGGGTCGCACCTAGGACCTGAAAATGGGTGTTGGGAATTATCTTGTATTTAATGCTGTTTGTCAGGTTTACATTAAAAAATACACTTAATTAAAGCTTTTAAGGGCATGAAAGGGTCAAATAAAGCATAAGAAAGGGATAAATAGTGAAGTTGTGCCTAGAAAAGCGTGAAATCTTGTTACATGACTTTACAACACTTCAAAATAGGACTTGATTAGTGATGAAAAGGTCATTTTTAGGTGAATTTCAATGAATAGAGTCTAGAAGAGTGCAGAAATGTTTTACAAAGCTTCACAACACCTTCTCAATACATCATTATTTGAATTTTAGTACATAAATATGCATGTTCAAGCCACATTACAATATAAAATCAAAGAAAAATGGACCAAACATATGAAACAAGACCTAAAAGGCCATGAAAATGACAAGGGGCCATTTTTCTATGACACATTTAGCCCCCACTTTAGTGAGAGGATGAACTTGCTTCAAACTCACACTAAAGTAGCCACGATCATTGAGAGGAGGGTTCAAATGCACTTACATTAGCAAGATGGAATGACAACGATCAAGAGGGATGATCAAGCCCCCAGGATGAAGATCCCATCACAAACTAAGCATAAGAACAAAGAACACACTAATGTTGAGAATCAGATGAAGCTTCGATCATTTTTCCAACTAATTGTGGATTAGATCTAGGCTGATTGAGAGTGTATACTCACTCTGGGGTGACAGAACTCATGGTGGTCCATCGGGTGAGAAGGGCCAAGTATACTCACTATGGGGCCACAAAACTTCTAGTTGTCTGCGGGGTGAGAAATCCCAAAAAGAGGAGATACATACACTAGTTGGTATGCACTCACAAACACAAAGGTGGCTATGGGGAAAGTCATACCGCTAGATGGGATTCCCACTCAACCATATCAAAGTTATACCTTCTGATAAATTTAACAAGGAACCACGAGGAAAATGTCGGTTCGTGCTTCATGAGACAAGCAAAGCTTCGTATGCTTAGAACTCATGAACAAAAAGGAAGGTACCACATGCATGCAAGTTGCGTCATGCAAGGTGGAAAAAATACAAAAATGTAAAATGTAAAAGATGTTTAAAGGAGTCTTGTTAAGTTCATGCAAGGTCAGTCACTTAGGGAAAATTGTGTCTAATATCTCCAAGAGAGGACCAATCAAAGAGTAGTATATTCACAACTTAGGGGATGCAGTGCATCACATCAGGCCAGCAAGAGGAATGCAATATGCTAAGATAGATCACACTTATGAAGGCCATCACACCCAATGTCATCCACAAAGTGCTAAACACATCATATGAATGACAAGGCTACACTAGGAACCAAGAATACAAATGAATTAATGGTAATGTGTGCCCCCCACTTTAAAGGAATTTCTACAAATTGTTCTGTGATCAATTACTTTAAAGTAGAAAAGGAAAGAAAATGTAGAAGGAAAAGAAGACATGAGAGAAAACTTGGAAAGCCCTATGCCAAGTCATATGTTTCAAAGTTAGGCTGTTTCATTTCAACGAAAATGAAAAGAAAAGAAAGGGAGTTGTCCCCTAGAAAAGAGCACACCAAACACATAAGGGATCTATGGTTTTGGGGTTAGTATGTTCATTTCTACAATGTTTTTATTAAAGAGCTCGAAACTGTCATTATTCCCCAAAGCACATAGAACTGGAAGAATGACACAAAGAGAGCAAAAAAAAGGAAAAGAAAGTCTGTTTTGGGTCAACATGGAAGATACATTTCAGTCTCAATGCCTTACATCATCCCAAAAAGGAAAAAAACAAAGTAAAAAGAAAAAGGGACTATTTGGGTCAACATGGAAGAGACATAGGGTGTCTCAACAATTCCCATCATCCCTAAAAGGAAAACACAAGTGAAAAGAAAATGGAAAGGTCAATAGAAAAGAAAATGCTTTTGGGTCAACATGAAGGAGACATTGCGATCTTGATGCCTTGCATCGTCCGCAAAAGGAAAACACAAAACAAAAGGCAAAAAGGAAAAGGACCTTTTGGGTCAACATGGAAGAGACATAGGGAATATCTATGCTTTGCATCATCCCCAAAAGGAAAACACAAAAAAAAGAGAAAAAGAAAATGCACGACATATAGAAGAAGAGAGGTACAAATAGAAGAAGTGTACAACGAGAGAGAATATCAAACACACGTTACAGGGGAACACGATACACACATACAAGCAAAGGGAAAGTAAAAGTGAAAGGAAAATAAATTATGGAAGACTAGTAAGGCGAATGCAAGTCAACCATCTAACAAGTCATCCGCCTCCCAATCATGTTTAGTATAATGCGAGGGTGGTTGTCTATCCAAAGGAAGAATTGCAAGCGTTGAACTAGGAGTCATACCAAGTTCTTCACTTGGTTGAGAGGATTTATCATTTAAGCTCATGGTAGATGAAAATAAAGAGTTTAGATCATTGTGTACTTCTTCATCTATTTTTTCTATTGTCACTTCATCATTGTCATCATCAAGATTGATGATGACAGGAGGATGAAGGGTTATTTCCAAGGAAGGTGTATCAAAAGATGTGGCTGTTGGATTGGTTCAGTTTGTTGGGAATTTTGGATTGGACTATCTTGTGGCGGGTTAGGAGAAGGAGGATGGTCATCTATTATTTATGTCAAAAGCGGAGGTTGATTTTATTTATGTTCTTCTATGCAAGATTGACAGGCAAGGAGACGACGATGACGCCTATGTTCTCTAGCACCACAATTTTGTTTAATTTATTTTTGAAGATGTTGAGGTGTAAGAGAATATTGAGTCATCATAGGTTCTTTTGCTTCTGAAGGGGGAAGAACAAAATAAATTGAAGAGGAAGGGTCAATCAATTTCTCTTTAGCTTTATACACTTTTTTAATTCGGGGAGGCACAATGGGATTGGTTTCATTTTCCCTTGGTCATTTAAGAAATGGTAGTGAAGTGTCTAAGGGTGGTTTTTCATGAGGTTGTATGGTTTGTTTGATGTCAGAATCAGGTTGAAGCATGGTTTTGTCTATGATAGGAGGAGCGGAAGTGGACACATACATGTTACGAAGAGACAATTTGGCTATGCAATTGGCTTTGAACTTTTGATAGATTATGAAAAAGAAGTCCTCTCGAGGGGTGATGGGTTCAATAGGTTTAGGCCATAAGGCTTCTAAGGAAAAATTTCCTTTAGAGGATAATGGATTAAAGCCACTATTGTGTATGGTAAATATTTCATTTCCATGTGGATACTTCAAACACTTGTGGACCACTGATGGGACCGCTTTCATTGAGTGAAGTCAAGGGTGGCCTAGCTGCAAATGAAATTGATTCGATTGTGGAATAATTGAAAATGCTACATCTGAAGTTTTGGGTCCTATCTATAAGGGGAGTACGATTGATCCGATCGTAGTGCATGCAAAACTAGTATGTTTCTTAATCCATGTAGTTGGGTTGTTATAATAATCTTGATAGAGATCATGTAATACTAAAAAATCTTCTGTCATCACATTCTCACCACAAGCGGGATCTATTAATATCCCATTGGTGGGCTTATCATAGATTCTACCGGCTATGTAAAGAGGACCATCATGAAGTTTTTGAAGTATATCTTTAGCATAAAAAGTGATATCGAGAGATTTATTGTTTTGGCCCTTATGAGGGATAATGTATATTGTACCCACAAGTTTATCCATAGGATTAACTTGGGTAATAGTGGGAGTTATATCATGTTGTTCACTGTTTGTATTAACATTCATTACATCAGTGTTTGAAAGTTCACTAGCCTTGACAAATGAGATATTGTGTTTAGGCATGGGATTGGTGAATATTTGTAAATTCTGGTTAGGGGGTGCAACAAACTTAATTCCTTGATCATTAACACCCATAATGGAAAAATGGCCTGAATCAATGAGGTCTTGGACTAAATGTTTTGGACGCTTGTAGTGTTCGGTGTCATGTCCATTTTGGTGATGAAAATGACAATAAACATTAGGTTTGAAGGTGGCTGGTAATGGCTGGGTGGGATCAAGTGGTTTAACGAGTGGCAAAGTGATCATGTGTTGCTGGAGCAATTGGTTCATTATATTATGAAGGGTATTAGGTAAGGGAGTAAATTTTCTCTTCGGGTCTCCATAGGCATAAGGCATTGCCGCTTAAAAAACTGCCACTTGGTTTGGAATTGGTTGGGCTATTTGTGGTTGTGGTTGAGGAGGTGTATTCAACTATAAAAATCCTCTATTTGGTTTGTGAAAGTTTTTATTGTTGGTTTGATTGTTGTGTTCAGGATTTTCAGCTCGGTTAGAAGTGAATTTTGAATCATGACTTGAAACTGAGTTATGGTATTCACACATGGTTGTGCATAAGTGCATGAACAAAGGGAATTTCATCATAGTTAGCTTATCTTGAAGGTTTGTGTGTAAATTTTTGATAAACATCTTCTGTAGATGTGAATCAAGAATTTTTACATCTACTTGAGCATACAATGATTGATAACATGAAATGAAATCAATGATTTTCTCATCCACATTTTGTCTACAACACATTATGTTAGACATTGTCTTTTTAGGGGTCATATGAACTTGGAAGTGACTTACGAAGGCATCTACAAGCTCATTGAATGATCATATGAAATGATTGGGCAAGTTGGAAAACCACTCTAATGCAATATCTTTCAAGGTCCTTGGAAAAAGTTTGGCTAAGAGTTTATCATCAAGGACAAAATCACTACATAAAGCTGTATAAGAATTAAAATGGTTGATAGGGTCTCCTTTACCACCATATTTCTCAAACTGAGGCATTTCTATCACTTGTGGCATATGTGTGCATAAGATTTCTAAAGAAAAGGGGCTACTATGAACATGGCATGTGGGTGGAGCAGTTTGACCTTGGCTAATGGTGGAAAGTTGTTGTTGCATGGATGAAATGGTTATAAGGAGTTGTGTAAGAATAGGGTCCAAGTAAGTTGTTTGAGGTGGAAGGGAAAATGGTGATGGAGTGTATGCGATGTGAGGGGAAGTGAAAGGAACACTAGGAGGGGTGAAGGTAGTGGAAGGGACTTGCGATGCCACTAGAGAACTAGGAATGCTATTTGGAATTGGGAAAGAAGGGGCCACATAAGTAACCTCGTGCATAGTTGTGGTGACTTGTAGAGTGGTATAAGTTGGTATGGATGCTATGACTGAAGGGGGAGGAACTTGAGGTCCTCCTTGGCTAAACAACAATGTTTGCTGATTGGGTATTAGAAGAGGCATGTTTATTGTAAATCTCAACAATTTTCTTCATAAATTGCAAGCCATCATCACTTTCAATCAAATGATGAAGGTTTTCTATCATGTGTATGGCAATGGTGGAAATGTTTTCATGTCAGGTTCACCAAAATGAACCATAATGTTTTTGGCACCAATGCATTTCTCTAGCTCTTCTAGAGTTTTTCACTTAAAAGGAGAGAGGTAGGGCCAAAAATGCTAAAGGGTTCATTCAAATTATGTTATGTATGATGTTATCTAAGCTAAATGAAGTGAACTAAATGCAAGTAAGTGATCTATATGACTGATTATTATTGCAAAAATAAGATTTAGGCTATGTTGGAAAACACATTATGATATGCAAACAATGAAGTGAAAGATGAATAAATGCAAAACAGAAAGAGAAAGGATGAATCAGAGTGCACCTGGGTAAGATTTGAGGAATATGGAATGGTTTGAATGCTATATGAAATTACTAAAAATCAACAGTGGGACTCATTTGCTCAGGTTGGCGAATTAGTCCTGCTACTGGAGAAAAATTGTCAAAAGCAAGTTTTTGACTGTCGAGATCCAGAATTTGACAAAACCTAGATTTTCAGTCTTAAGGTGGGACTCATTCACCTCTGGTGGTGAATAAGTCCTCTCCCAAAATTTTGAGAAATCAAGAGACAACTCTGCAACACCAGATTTAGAAATGTCTGCTTGTCGGGTTGCCAAAGTTTGAAGCACCTAGTTGACTTGTTGACCAATTTTCAATCACCTAAATTCTTGTTAAATCTGCATACCTTGTTCTACAAACACACAGGAAAGATGGGAAAAATGGTTGAGGGTTAGCAAATACGGGTTTTCCTTGGTCAAACCCCACTTTGGTAATCAAACCCTTAATGAAATAATGAAATGGAAGAGAATGATAAAAAAATAACATGCAAATGCTATCATTTTACCAAACCCTTGATGAAAATATGAAATTCTATCAATGGATGCTCCACAATGCTTGAATAGTGGTTGATTTGATGTTGTAAGATGCTTGAATGCTTGAGTGAATAGGTAAATGAGTGAACATGATGAATGGGGGTTAGAATGGATGTAAAAACATTTATTTATAAATTATTGTTCCTTAGTAACCCATTAATACCTCATCACAAGCCAACATCATGTGATTTTGGAGAAAAACCCGAAAGGAAATTTAAAATATTTTTAATTTGGAACCAAGGGGGACTCATTCGCCACCGATGGCGAATGGGTCCCACCTAGGACCTAAAAATGGGTGTTGGGAATTATCTTGTATTTAATGGTTTTTGTCGGGCTTACATTCAAAAATACACTTAATTAAAGCTTATAAGGGCATAAAGGGTCAAATAAAGCATAAAAAGGGATAAATAATGAAGTTGTGCCTAGAAAAGCATGAAATCTTGTTACAAGACTTTGTAACACTTCAAAATAGGACTTGATTAGTGTTGAAAAGGTGATTTTTAGGTGAATTGCAATTAATAGAGTCTAGAAGAGTGTAGAAATATTTTACAACACTTCACAACACCTTCTCAAGACGTCATTATTTGAATTTTAGTTCATAAGTGTGCATGTTCAAGTCACATTACATTATAAAATCAAAGCAAAATGGACCAAACATCATGAAACAATACCTAAAAGGCCATGAAAATGACAAGGGGCCATTTTTCTGTGGCACAAGTAGTTATTCAACCACTTCAAGGATGAAATGAGATTAAAAAGTATGAAATGCTTACAATTATTATCAATATTAACTACAACACACAAGGCATACAAAATGCACACACTATCTCTAAAGAACAAATAAATTCATTCACTTAATTCAAATATATAAATACAACTGTGGATTCAAAACAAGATCATCTCTAGTTGAAGGAACAACTCATAATGAAAATAAAAAAATTGGCAACAAAGGACTAGTGTGTCTCTAGAAAATAAGCAGAGCCAATAGAACCAAATATGAATAGTATAAATATAAATAAATGTAACTACACAAAAGAGAGTTAGGAATGACTTGTAAAGTGTAGAGAAGGTGTGAGTTAGCAACAAATTGTGTTTGTAACAACTGTTGAGCTTCAATTTTATTCATTTGATGCAATCCCTAACATAAATGTATTGTTAAAATAGAACTAGAAATGGAGAAACATAAGCATTGAATAAGATGCAATGTAATACAATCTCTCAATTTTTCTCCCCAACCATTGAATTTTTTTTAAAAAGTTCAAATCCCTTTTAGATAATTAACTAAATGCATAGCTAGAAAAATGGAACACCTTAAAATATGCCAACACAAGATGTGTTGATAGAAATGCTAGTAGGCCATTTGCACCCTACAAAAATGAATTCCAATACTCTAAATCCAAATCTGTAGCTAAATGCAGCTAAAATAAATTATCGTGTAGTTGTGTATATTGAGAGAAAGATGGCTCAAATAAAAAACTCACTTCTCGGACACCAATATTAATAGTATTTTCCAACTCAAAGAGAATGTCATAAATCTATTCCACAAACAAGGCAATTGTAGGAGAGTAAATTTTAAGAGTTACAAAGAGACATTTATAGAAACCAATGAGGATTTTACATGTAACACAGACAAACCTGTGTGTTCTTTGAAATCAAAATACCTGGTAGTTGTTGGTCATCCATCACCTTTATATTGTGGTCTACTACATTGACCTAAACATGCAAAAATTAAGCATTTACAATGTAGTACAATCGATATGCAGTATATTTGGTAAACATTGCAAGAATCCAGTACAATCAATATGCACTATTCATTGAAATAGTCTATCAAGAAAGTACCAAGGAATACCAAGTCTAATGGTTTTTTACCAATAGAAATGTAGTTACAAGGACTGCATATGAAAGTAAAGAACTTATTGAAGCACATATGGGATTTTCACTAGTTACTTCACAATGCCAAAGGACCTGTAGCACATGAATGAAAGACTCATGCAGGTAATCCAAATTTTTATTGGTATAAAAATTAAAAGCCAAACCTGCTCAAAATAAAAGCCACTAGAAAAATTCTATTATAGTTGCATACCTTTATATCTTAGGTTTTCCTTTATGTTGTTTAATAATTGCTTACCTATATATAAATAAGTACAAGTATTTCATTTTTCAAAATCAATATAAAATGTACTTTGTTTATACTTTATAAGCAGAGACTTCATTGGAGCAAATAGGAATTGAGAATGTCAGGTCCATTGGAAGTCAGTTATACTACAACTCCAGAGCTTATTAAACTCCAACAATCCCCAAATGTAGCTATCATTGATGTTAGGGATGGGGAAAGGAAATTTGATGGCCACATAGCAAGTTCCCTTCACTATGCAAATGAAACATTCTATGAAAAAATCCTAGACCTTTTACAGAAGACAAAGGAAAAATATACTCTCATCTTTCATTGTGCCTTAAGGAAGGTACGTGGGCCCTCTTGTGCTCGTATGCTTGCATAAAATTTATTAGTGTACTAGTGTACTTCTTTCCGCTGGGGCAACCGAAAAAATCAGATTTTTTTTGAATTTTGATCGCAGCAAGCTTATTCTTTGAACCAACGCAACAAGTACATTGTTTCAAAGAGGGGAAAAATGTAGACATGCAAAATTAACATTATGCATTCAATTAGGTCCATTCATCAAGTAAACCAGGTTTCACATTCATCCACTCATGAAATTAATCAAGTTCACCTTCATCCATTCATCAGGTAAACTCATTAATTTCCATCTCCTAAGGTCATTAATTTAAAATTAAATAAACTTTATCATCAACCTTTTAATCAAATAAATCAAACATTCATTTAATTAAATCCCAAATGCATTTTCCATCCCTCTTTGATTTAAATAAATCAAAATATTTAAGTCAAAAAGGTCAAACTCACCTAATCATCATTAAGCTAATCTAATCCTGATTAGCCTAACCTAACCACCCATCACATCCTCTAGATAATACCACTTGCACAAATAAATAAATTTATTGATTTATTAAAATCTTTATTTAATTTCAACTTGGCATAAAGGGAGAATATTCTCCAAGTTTGAATCTCCCCCCAATTTGGCATGTACATCCAACAAAGCAATTAATGAGCTCTTACATGTCCCTTGCACAAGTCAAACTTAGCATTTAATCTCAATTTCAAATTTGAAATCTCCCTCTCTTTGGCACATTGACCAAAATGTGCTTATTCCTCATCTTATCACAGGATGACAAGTGTCCTCATCTCATTGGTCCAATCTTTGTCCCACATTCATCCATTTGGCCATTCTCTCATCAAAATAATCTATAAATGAAAGGATTTATTCTTCAACAAATCCTCCACAACCATTCATGTAGAGTCACTCTCTTTAGAAGAACTAATTTTTCCCACCATCAATCCATCTTCAAGGTATTTCATCATTTATCCTATCTATCAAGGATTGGGAAAGGGTTATTTTCAACAATAGCACCAATCCACTATGGGATAAACATACTTCATGTTTTTCATATGCTTATTTAGTTTACTTTTTGTCATTTGTTTGCATTTGGGAAGCATTGATGTATTATTTCATAGAGATGTTGTTATTTGCTTTGTTTTAAAATAACCATGCTAATGTGTGTTTTAAGGTTTAACCAAATGCAGATTTTGACATCTACATTATGGCACTAGAAGGAGGGCCCAATGCATTCTGGTTTTAACAATCAGTTGTATGCTTGTGGAATTCAGTTTTTATGTATGCTAGATCCATTTAGTTTCTAAATTCCTTTTTCAAAATGACATTATGGTTGTTAGCTTTACGCCTATCAGATGCATTTGCTTAAAAGTTTTAAAAGACCTTTTATGGTAATCTGATTTCACTTGACACTGTTTTGAGAAAAAGGCCTCGAGATTGAAGCTCAACCTTATATGGGTAGCTGTTACTTCATGTATTCTCTTCAGTATGCACAGATCTAATTTTTTGAGCTTTGAATATTTTTCTTTGTCCACAGCATGCATGGGAGGCAAATAAATTATGATAAATATAAATAGATTCTTGTCATTTATTTCCTTCTTTCAAAAGCAACCGGTCATTCGTTTTAAATGACAATCACCCAGAAGTCCGTTTTTGATGCATCACAACCTACTATAAATGCTTGTAATGAATCTAGAAGCTTAGGGGTGGGACAAAAATAATTACGTTCTTTCACTTCCTTAGAAGTATCCCATGTTTCCTCTATCCATTTATCTTCTTCCTCTTTGATTGATCAGCCGGGGATTTAATGAGACCTCTAAAATCATTGACAATATTTTTCAAGAAAATGTATAACCCATTATATTCTCTCAGCTGAGTCACCTTCTTTAGACTGGACCTATCATGATTATCTTTAATCTTAGTTGGATCAACCTTGATTCCCTTGTTGCTAGCTATGTGTTCCAAGAACAACAAGCACATTTTTCTTTGTAGAATTGAATTGTGATTCATTTATGATTAGTGATAGTTTTAAACAATGTTTAAGTGGATTGAATGGTCCTCTGAGTTTCTATGATTGAGTTTCTATCATAAAGTTACACTTTATTTTCACTTGCTGAGTTTTGCAATTTACTTATTATACAAGATCTTCTTAGAATGCTATTGAAAGATCTAATGAAAATTGCTTTTTCATGCTAATTGTCAATGTTATAAGCTGAAATAAGTTGTTACTAGCTACTCTTTGCTTCCCTTTCGATAAAAATCGGTTTCTGTCTTTGAAAAATTGCATATTACAGGTAGATATATAACACGCCTAGTCCATGCTACCACTTTTTTTATGCATGCCATCCTGTCAAAAAGGATCAAATATTGTGCTATCTGAGTCAACCTTGAGAGAGTAATGATCTATCACACATGGGATGCCAGAATTTTATGGATGACCATGCCCTATTTTAAATGCACACCCCATCAAATGTATGCTGGTTAAAGGTTCTGTAACCATTGCATTGTCAGGCCTTCAAGCTGCGTCTTAATACCATTCAAGAGACTGTCAAATCTGATGCATTCTATTAAAAGCAACACGCCTTATTAAAAGTGAAGTGTCAAAACGCCTTCTGAGAGTTATGAATGGACGGTGAGAGGTGACTGCTTCCATGCCTTCATGCCATAGCCTTTATGTTTCTTGTCCAGTAGCCACACATTGGGAATCCTTATGAGGTCTTCTGCATCCAGTAACATGATGATAGTAGTTTGATAATATCCGGACTTTGAGTAACTTTACAAATGGTCGATGTCCACCACTTCCCAATAAAGATTGGAAGGGATCTTGTTATGACCATATTAAATGCAGCAGCTGGATAACTCATTGATTCGATGAAGGCATGAAATTAGAGTGGAAAGTATTGAATGTAGGCCCTACTCAAAAAAAAAATGTTATAAAATACAAGTTGAGGGAAATATGTTGATCTAAGTCAAAGGAAGTAGATCACATGAAAAGATGTGGTGCCCAAGTCAAGTTTTAGTGCTAAAAAATGAAGGATACGTACTATCAAGTGTTTCTTTGTTTATTGTGAAAAATATTTATTGAAGAGTGCATTTAGAAGAAAACCTTTCTTGATATTTGTTTTCTTGGGAGAATGTTTTTGAACCAGGAAGATAAGATGGGATCGATAGATTGATATCATAGATATTGCATTAAATACCAAGTCATTTATGCCTTGAAGTCACTCATGTATGACTTTGCATACATCTTCATTGATTGGCACTCCTTATTTATGATTTTATGCAGGGTTACATAAATGAGAATCACGCTCTTAACTTCTTGAGATTTCTTGGTTTTAATTTGCCTAATTTTAGATTGTTAATGAGGATTGCCTTGATCATATTTATGGATATGAAAGCAAGTGAAAATTGAAGAAGTATTGACATTATTTTTTTTGTTTTTGAGTTTTTTGTATGCCTTCCTCAAATAATTGACATTTTTTATGTGTTCTTTTATCATTTTGCAAATATATACATAACTCTTATTTGTGATGTTTATAGGAAAACGACCAAGGAGAACAAAGGAAAAAGGTAACGATGAAGGTTGACATTGAAATAAAACATCAAAATCAAGCGAAAGCAAAGGAAAGATTGGAGTTAAAGATTTAAACACCAAACTTGAAACCCAAAAGCATTTTTAAATGCTTAAGGCTTTCGTCTACGCCTTAGTTTTCTGTTTTCAATCAACTCACACTTTGTCTTTGGGCTTTAAAATGAATATTTCAAAATGCTTGGAGGTTTTGTTGCATGCCATAATTTTCTATTTTAGGCTAACTCATATTTCATTTTGGTGCTTAAAATAAATTCATCATTGCTTTGAGGCTTAAGATGAACATGTGTTTTTCGTGTTTCGTAATCTCTTATTCAAAGTAATCTCATCTAAAAAGGCGTATGCACTTCTCTCGTGCTTCATGGCGATCTTGAGAATCAAAATCCTTTTTGGTGACATTAAATTGCATAAAAGATTGCCTCCACACTTCAATTTGGGCTTTAAAATTGAACAAAATCTTGTGCGAGTGTGAGTGGGGGAATTATCGCGTATATTCTCTCTCTTTGTTGCCATCAAAGATTGATCGAGTTACGGATTTTGTCTTTACTCGCTTTTGTTTATCCTAGAGGGTCTACCTTGGGGAAAAAGTACTCACCCAAGGGAACGACTCAACCGGTAACACTCTAAAGCCAAGAGTATTTCCAACTGGGATATAAATGTGGGTATTGGAAGAAACACCAATATCACGTGGTTGATTCCTACGAGATGGATCCGAAAGGGGACTCTCGCCATATGGGTCAATCTTGATGAATGGAAAGTCTGAAATAAAAACCTTTTTTTGTAGTGGCATATTAACCCATTCATCAAGTTTATCAAAGTGGTGCATTGGAACTCAATTTCCAAGAAGTTACTTGCCATGTCTGATCTTGGTTAAAATATAGAGGTTAAGACTTCATTCTTAACATACCTTTATATTTTTTCCTTGGTTGCATGTACAATCATCTCTTCTACGAAGGGCATGAGGCAAGCCCACCAAGAAAAATGTACCAATTGAGCTAAGATGTTGCATTGCTTGCGAGTTAGTTTGGAAACACAGTGCTTTAATTGAAAACATTGGGAAACCAACATTCAACGAATCATCAAAATTGCAAACTCTTTAGGAGAGGCAAATATCCTTGAAAAAATTCACATGTTATTGCTTTCCCTTGGGATTCGTATCCTTAGAGGCTTCTAAAAATTTGGATTTCATCTCAATTTGCTTCTACTAAAGTCAACTTTAGGTAACCTTTGCCTTGATTTTCTTGACTTCCGCATAATGCACTTTGTGGGATGAAAGGGAATTAGGACATTGTACATTCAGTTGAAAACCTAATCAAGAGTGTGTTTGTGGTAAAAATAATCTATTAAGCAAAGATTAAATCAATTGGACCACACATATGTGCTTGGCATCTTTTGGTCGTATAGTTTTCATGCAAACATTGGTCTTTTGATTTTGAATTACTCTTAGAGAAAGGCATGCTCTTCACTATCTTGGTCTTGAAAACAAGTCCTTCCTAGGTTCATTTAGGATCAAATCAAAAATTTCACCCACCCCAAACACTTATCATCTTCATCTCACAAACAACTTTAGAGCTTTGGAAACATTATTCTAGACTTGGGTAAGTCATCAAACCAAAATCATTTGTTTAATTAGGTGTGTGGGAATGCATCCTTTCTCATACATTTAATTAAATCAACAATCATTTGAACAAGTTCATCCTAAGATAACATCTTACATCTTAGGGTTTACAAGTTCATTTACCCAAATCAAACCAATCAAAATCAAACCTTAAGTCTAGCATTGATCCAAAGTCCCTAAACGTTCAACACTCATATCATTTCCCCTTTTCACCCTTCATCTCGTCATTGGTCCTAGGAACCTTAGAGGTCACTTTTTGCAACAAGGTCAAAACACAAGGAGAACATGGAATACAAACTTGATCCATACATCATGAGTAATCCAAATCTATTGAACGCTCAAAGCCTTACAATGCCTATTGATTATCAAAACTCACACTTATACAATCCATACATGGGATCATTACCTTCTACAAATGTCAATGGCACAAAAAGTGTGAGTATGCCCAAATCAAAGATTGGAACACATTTCTCGATGGTAGATCTAAATCCAAACCTACAAGTCTATCAACCGAACAATCAATGCATGAGCCTTCAAATGAACAATGTCATCCCACCAAATCCCTACATGCCAAATGAGAATGTACCAAGTACAAGTTTTCAAAACATGAATCCAGAAAACTTTGGGATAAATATGTTTGCAAACCATACAAATATTGTTCAAAATCCAAACAAGATGTTAACGACTCCAAAACAAGGCAATGTGATTCCCAAATCAACTATATCAACTATATCAAGGGAGTCAAGATCAAAATCAAGAACAAATTTGGTGAGATAAAATTGCTACACTTACCAAAATAGTTGAGTCATTGCGCCAAGAGACATCTCCACCACCATTACCCATATCAACATCATTCCTTGGTTTAGGGCTTCCCCCTTTACCTAGCACAAATCAATCCATCCAAATCAATCCACCTAACACCAATCAAGCCATCACATCAAATCATTTGAATATACCATCGACATCACACCAACAGATGGTATCTAATCAAATGACAACATCAATCCTAAAAAATCAAAATATGGTCTCCTAAGGATCTATCACCTCAGTCATTTCGACCATTCCTATCACCTCGATCAATCCCATCATATCTGAAACCCTCACGATCACTCCAAACATATCTCAACCACTTGTCACTACATCCAACACAATTCTAAATCCACCACCACTACCACCAAAACCAAATGTAGCAAGACAATATAACATTGCACTAAAAGCTCACCAAGCCTACCAAAAGGCCATCCAACAATATCTAGCCACAAAAAAAGTGCAACAAACCTCTCAAGCTGCCCAAGCCTCTCAAGCTACCCAACAAACACAAGCACAAACATAAAAAATGATAACTATTGTGGATAACAATGAACATTCAACCACTGGTGATAGCATTGACAATCTCCCCACCACAAGTGCTGAAAGCAATGATCAAGATCTATCCATCAAAGAGGACATTGAAGATGTTTCTATCTCGTCCAAAGATCAAATCAACATAGGTCAAGAGTCACTTTTCAATCGTGATCAAAATCCACCAACAATACTCGACAATGATCCAATTCAAGAAATGTCAACATCATTTGACCCTATGGTTGAAGACATTGGAAATATCTCTACCGCAATTGTTAAAAACAATGTTCAAGATCTATCCATCAATAAAGATTTTTTTGCCTCATCAACCAATGATCATGTTGAAAATGTCTCTACATTAGCTGATAAGTTAGAGAACATTGATGAGCTCAGAATATGCTCATAATTTGAGTATTATGATGTATTTTTAATATCTCTACTTTTACTGCTAATGGATGTTTTAACTCTTTGATTAAAGACTTTTTATCTAAAAATGGGTAGTATCATGTAGCAATAAATTCCTATATTCCTGTAGCTTAACATCTCTATGTGTCTTATTAATTACCCTGTTTGACCTTCCGAATGACTGGTATAATGCTTGTGGTTTTTGAATAATGAAATAGATTTAATATGTGATTAATGAATGTATCGTGTTGTTTGCCACGCGTGTTTTCTTTCACCTCTGTTGCCTTGTGCACCACAGGTTGTTGAAGGGAGCATGAACGAGTCAAGCACAACAGATCTCGGCCCTACAGTAAAGTCCATTTCCTGCATGACATCGAGGAAGTTGTTCTAGAGAAGACTCTGACCGGGTCATTGGGAAGAAATCTAAATGATCATTAATTTGGGAAGAGTGGAATGCTAAATTCTCTCTAGATCCTGTTGAACAGATATGCTTTCATTTATGAGAAGTTAGTTCCTCGGTTTCAGGATACATTTATGTCCACGTCTTTCTCTGTTAAGTTAGTTTCTTTTTTGGTTTAAATAAGTGTTCCTCCTATGCGAGTGAGCAAGCATAGCATGTAAAAGTTAGTATTATAATGAGAGATAGTGTTTTGTGTTAGTTTTCATATGAGAAAAACAATGTACATCATTCTGAGTTTATGAATAAAAGCTAATGAAGTTCTGAGTTCAATTCTTGCATAACTGGTTGATGCTTGCTAAGGGGGCCCACTTAGTAAGTATCTGTAGTTAGTTAGTCGTTTATTCCCTGTTGATTATAAGTTAGATTTTATTCTGGAAAGTTTCAGTGCAAACTCAGACTTATATTGTTCCTGTAGCATCGAGAATCCATCCCTATGTTTGTTCCTATAGCATAAGGCTAGTTCATAGTTTGTCTCTTAGTAATAGTCGTCATGATTTCTAATTTGATTAAGTTTAGAAGGTTTTGCATTATGTTCTTGTAGCATAAGTAGAATCCATTTCACGCATTTATTTCTAGAAAATCGTGACTAAAACTGGTTCTTAGTGCACATACAGTGCTGCTCCATTTTAAGTATATGTTCTCTAGTTTGACAATGTAAAAGAATGACCATAAGAAGATATTAGTCACCTGCTGGAATGTCCAATTCTGAAGTTAGGATTTTTTGTGACTTTTATATCTTTTTGTGGACACGACCATTTTTGGCGCCGTTGCTAGGGATGGTGTCAAGCTAAGAACCTGTCATAGTCATTGTTAGTAGTAGTTTAGTCTGTTATTCAAGCATTCTCAAAATTTATTCCATTACATACATAGAAGAAGAGATTCTCTAGGAAGATTCCTCCCTAACCTTCCATTCCTTGATAACAATCTTGAACTAGCTTATAATCTATTTGAGGAAGGAGGAGATCAAGATATCAATCCGTTTACTGAAAACCTACTTGTTGAACTGTCATTTGATCTAGCTGACGAAGAACCTGAAGAAAATCCATTTGCTTTGATACTCCATCAAGTAACAATGGCACGTAATCCACCTAATCGACCTCCTTCTTTTGAATTCCCCATCATTGTTCAACAAGATAATGATAACCTTAAAAATATTCCTTCTTCATTACTTCCCAAGTTCTATGGACTAGTTACAGAGGACCCATAAACTTTCTTGTTTGAGTTTGATATCCTCTGTCACAGCTATGATTACACTTCAAATGCTCACAGGTTGAAGAACTTGTTTCCTGCTACTTTGAAAGAAGGAGCCCTTATATGGTTTATGAGTTTGGGAAGAGGTGTTGTTGATAATTGGGAAGCCATGCAAACAAAATTTCTTGAGAAATACAAGGAATATTGTAAGAGTGGTAGTAAGGGTGATGATATATTCAGAATTCAACAAAAGGAGGATAAAAGCCTAGAAGACTATATCTCAAGATTCTTGTTTTCCCTGAAAAAGAATTCATACCATACTCTCAATGAAGAATCTCAGAAACTACTTTTTCTAAGAGGAATCAGTGATACTTGTATAGATGCCTTGGACCTGATGGGAGGAGGAGATATAACCCAAGTATCTTGGGATGATATCAAGAAGATATGCCTCAACTACTCTCGAGTGATTGTTAAGAAGGGTAGAGGTCGTCAAACCACAGTGGGAAAGTCTTCTACTAATGGAGTTTCATGGATGGAGATCACAAATTTGCTGTCTGACTTCAAACAGGATATCATAAACAATATGGCTACATAGTTGGATACTATGCAAGCTTAGAAGAAACATGAGGAAGCTAAAGCAATCTTGGCTGAGTTCTATCCACATTGTAGACAGAAGAAATGTGACTATAGATGTAAGATGGTGGCTAACCTGGAGGTTAAGCAGTTACCTACTGACTTTAAGATGGTAGAGAGTGATGATGACCAAGTATTATTCGTCACAAAAAGGCGACCATGTGCTCAAAGACAAGGTATGCCTCAAGACCCTTTGAATTTTGGTAATCCTTATTCTAATTACAATAACCAATGACAACCTACATATGGCCCATCACCACCTTGGAATACTTCTCAACCTCATTGGCCTGACTATCAGAGTCCTCAATGGAAATATCCTCAAGGAGGTTGGCAGCAACCATAAGGACAATGAAATCCACCCCCAGGTAACTGGCAACAGAATCCTCAATGGAGAGGTTCTCCGCAACAACAGAACCAATCCCCTGGCTCCTTGCAGCTTCAATAGCCACAACCTCCGGCTCTCATGCCTCCTCCTGCAACACCTGGAGAAAATACTAGCCCTCCAAAATAAACCCCTATGCCTGCTCAACTATTGCCAAATCCTAATAATAAGCAGTAGTAGCCACAACAACCTATGTATCTTATAGAAGCCAATCAGTATCTAGCTTATGCCCTAAATATTCATGATATCCATCTTAGATCTGGAACCACTCTTCCTACTCCACAGCTGCCTGTAATTACAGAGATTCTAGATTCTACCTCTGAACAACCTACTAATCCTGCAAAACATATACCTGTATTAGATACTATCCCTAAGGAACCTGTCCTGCAACATCAGGTCAAACTGCCTTTTCCTCAAAGATTGAAAATAACTACATCCAAGTCTATGGAAGAGCCTACCTTTGATATTTTGGATCAGCTAAAGAATGTACACATTCAAATTCCCTTTTTTCAAGCCATTAAAGATGTCCCAATTTATGGAAAAGCCATTAAGGAGGCCTGTTTAAAGAAACCAGGAAGAAAGAAAAAGGATCCCCAAACTATCCATGTTCTAGGACAGTTGGCAGATATTATGTAAAAGAAGGTAGTCATTCCAAAATATATTGACCCTGGGAGTCCTGCGGTACAAATAAATATTAATGGCCAGATAGTAAAGAATGTTTTGATAGACCTTGGTGTAGCCATCAATGTAATGACCAAGCATACAATGGAGTGCTTGAAAATCCCAACAATTCAATCTACACCTACCCTCCTACAGCTTGCTGATAGTTCCATAGTAAAACTTGATTGAGTGGTAGAAGATATTATTGTCATCCTTGAGTCTTGGGAATACACAGCAGATTTCACCATATTGTCCACTAAGGCAACTTTGGGAGGATATCCTATTATCCTAGGTAGACCATGGTTAGCTACAACTAATGCTTTTATAGGATGCCATTCAAGAGATATGACAATTTATGATGGTCAGTCAAGAAAGAAATTGGCTTTATATCCACCTGCTCAACCTTAGCCAGACTTGTCTCAACCAATTTGGCCAAATTTAGGAGAAGAAACTGAAGAAGTCAATTCATTGGCTCACCTAATGATGCTGCAAACTAATCCATTTTCACAGCTTCAGAGTAAGGATGACCTGGTTTTACATATTTTGCAGGTCCAATTCTGATTTGAGTAGTCCGTCTATTCCAGATAGCTGTCCTCAGCAGTGTTTCCTGCAGCAACTGAATTTTGAGAGCCTGACACCTGAATCTCCTGCAGTTTATCACAACTTGCTTCCACATGAAATACAAAAACTACTTTTATCAGCAACCTCTATGAATGATCTTACCAAGCAAGTAGAAGTGTCTCTAGGCCACTGTTTGAACATCAATAATAAGTTGCCTCAATTTCAACACGCTGCCCTACTCACAATGCTACAAGATCAACACATAGCTTTTGCATGGGACTATGAGGATATGAAAGGAATAAATCCTCAGCTCTGTACTCATAGGATCTACATTAAGGAAGACTGTTTACCTGTTAGACAACCTCAAAGAAGGATAAACCAAACACTTAGGGAAATAGTTAAAATAGAGCTCCAAAAATTGCTTGATGCTGGTTTTATCTACCCCATTTTAGATAGACAGTGGGTATCTCCATTGGTGATTGTCCCTAAAAAAAGAGGAAAATGGAGAGTTTATGTAGACTATAGGAAGCTGAACACAACAACTAAAAATGATCACTTTCCACTACCATTTGTTGACCAAGTGCTAGACTCATTGTCTGGTAAAAAGTATTTCTCCTTTTTGGATGGATATAGTGGGTATAATAAAATTAGAATTGCCCCTGAGGATCAAGACAAAACAACTTTTACCAGTTCATGGGGTACTTTTTCCTACTTTTTCTTACCTTTTGGACTGTGTAATGCACCTAAAACATTTCAAAGGGAAGTGCTCAATATTTTTGCTGATATTTCTCATGATTCTATGGAAATCTACATGGATGACTTCACTACTTATGGAGTTACTTATGAAGAAGCATTAGCCAATTTATAAAAAGTGTTGAAAAGATGTCAGGAGCAAAATTTATCTTTGAATAGTGAGAAATGCTTTATGATGATGCAAGAGGGAATTGTTTTAGGCCATCATATCTCTCAAGAAGGAATTCAAGTTGATCTTGCAAAAATAGAAGTTATTCTAACTTTACCAACACCTATAAAACAAAAGGATGTTAGAAGCTTCCTAGGACATGCTGGATATTATAGAAGATTTATCAAAGATTTCAGCAAAATAGCCAGTCCATTATATGCCTTATTAACTAAGGATTCTAAATTTAACTAGACTGAGGCCTGTGACAAATCTTTCCTGTAGCATAAGAACCTACTTACTTAGACACCTGTTCTTCAAGGACCGAAGTGGAGTCTGCCCTTTCATAAACACACAGATGCTTCTGATTATGCCATAGGGGCGGTTTTAGGACAGAAAGAGAATTCCATTGAGCATGCCATATATTTCATTAGCAAAAACCTTCAAGGCCCTAAATTAAACTATACTGTCACAAAAAAAGAATTGCTAGTAGTTGTGTATTCCTTGAACAAATTTCAACATTATGTCACTAGTTACCAAATATTTTTCCATACAGATCATGCAACAATAAGGTACCTCATGAATAAACCTGCCATATCTGGCAGATTAGCAAGATGGCTCCTATTGTTGTAGGAATTTGATATCACAGTTATTGATAAGCCATGCCGAGCTAATGTGGTGGCTGATTTCTTTTCAAGACTTCATACAACTACACCTACCACCCCTGAGGTAATTGATGATAGCTTTCCTGATGAACATCTATTTTCTATTGCTGCTCAAACTCCATGGTATGCATATATTGCAAATTATTTAGCAGCCAAAAAAATTCCAACACACTTCTCACCAAAGGAAAGGCAATTGTTGGTAGAGAAAAGTTTTAACTTTTTATGGATTATAGATTGTTTATTTTACACAAGACCTGACCAAGTCATGAGAAGGTGTGTTAGGGAAGATGAGACCTATGACATTTTGCATGCCTATCATGATGAGCCATGTGGTGGGAACTTTGCAGCCAAGAGAACATCTATGAAAGTGCTTACTACAGGATACTATTGGCCCACACTACACAAAGATGTTGCAGCATACACCAAAAAATGTGACAAAGGTCAATGCATGGGGAGACCAACAAGGTTTGATGAAATTCCCCTGAATCCACAAGTGGTAGTCAGTCCCTTTGACAAGTGGGGCATGGATTTTGTTGGGCCTATTGATCCTCCATCCAGTAGGAAATCATACATTTTGGTGTGTACTGATTATGTAACCAAGTGGGTGGAAGTAAAAGCAATGACACATGCCCGTGACAATAAAGTTGCTGAGTTCCTATATGACTAGATTTTTACTCGGTTTGGAGTCCCAAGGGAACTTGTTACTGATCAAGGAGCTCAGTTTACATCAAACTTAATCACTACCTTGATGAATGATTACAAGATCAGGCATAAAAAGTGTAGCCCCTATCACCCTCAAGCCAATGGTCAGGCATAGGTTACCAATAGAGAAATTGAGGCAATCCTTACAAAGATAGTCCAATTACACAAGAAGGATTGGTGCAGTCACCTTCCTAAAGTAGTTTGGGCCTATAGAACAACATGGAAAACAACTACATGGTTTACTCCTTTTGAGTTACTCTATGGTAAAACTGCCATGTTGCCAATAAAGTTTGAGCATAAGACCTTGAGGACTACTCTCCAGCTTAACATTGCTATTTCAGAAGCTCAAAAGGAATGCCTCCTATAGCTGAATGCATTGGATGAGATGAGGAAAGCTGCCCTACAACATACTGAAACTATCCAACAACAAAGAAAAAAATGGCATGACAATCATATTCAAACTAAGCAATTCTTTGCCGGTGATTGGGCACTGCTCTATGACTCCAGATACAAGGAAAATCAAGGTAAACTCACCACAAGATGGCTTGGTCCTTATGAAATAGAAAATATGTTTGATAATGGTTCAGTTCAGTTAGCTACAATAGATCCAGTCTGATTCAAGTTACTGGTTAATGGACACCGTCTTTGATTGTATCATAAGCCAGCGTCCAAAGATGAATTTATGAAGCAGTTTGTTTCAAATGTGGCCACTGATCTTTCTGCAGTGAAAGACTTTGGCCTTTCTCCTACAACATCTCTTTAAAAATTCCATGTTGCATACCCATAATAAAGGTTTCCTTTTAAGGAAGCCACGTTCTCTGTTTTCGATCCATCACTGCCATTCATTCCCTTTTCTTCCACATCATCCATCCTGCCGTACCTCCCTCATTTATGGTTTCAATTCCAGCCGTCATTTCATGTTGAGCTGTGATCTTTCCTAGCATGTACAAGCATTTATTACAAGGTACACTATATCTTTTGTTGTCACATTGTTTATTTATTTCATTTATTCATCAACTGCTATGTATATATCAGTCATTATTGCCTATTCTTCACCTATCCTTTCGCACATGTGTGGACACATGCCAAATTTTAAGTAAGGGGTGGGATAATCCATTTCAAACCTTTTCTTATGTCACTGTCACAACTGATAAGATGTTTTTATTTTCTTGTACTTTCCAAATATGATTGCGTGTTTTATCCTAAACAATAATTAACTACTTGATTTGAGTAGTTCCTAACAATCATTTCATGCAAATATTCTTTGAGTCATTCTTGGAAAAGTAAAGGAAAGTGACGGAAGAGCAAAAAGAAACAGAGCATAATTTTTTTTTGAATTTTCAGAAAAGGTTTGAGTTGCAAGAATCTCAGCAAGGATAATTTGTGAATATGGGTGGCCAATTAGTAAGACATGAGCTTGTAGCTCATGAGCTCTTGAAAAATAATCCTCAAATGGTTCAGGCATTTAGCAATTGTGGATGGCTGAATTATTTTTTGAGGTTAGATTCCTTTAATGAGGAAGCTATAGGAAAATTTTTGAGAACTCTTTCCAAAGGAGAAGCTATAGTGTGGGGTTTGACAGTGGCTGTAATAGAAAAATGGATTGTAGAAGTAACTGGGCTTTCGGCGGTAGGAGAAATTTTTTCTTCAGATGCTGTCTCTGCTAGGGTAGAATTTACAGTACCAACTGATGGACCCTTAGAGGTTTCAAAACAGGGATGCAAATGAGTGTCACTGCCTTTTCCATACTCGGAATATGCTTCCTTCATAATCATGTACTTGACTTGTGAGGGATTCTTTTCCTATTTTCATTCCTACCATTTTAAATTATTGAGTCATATGAGGCACGGTTTAGCTGTTAATATTCCAATTTTTTTGTTAAACCTTTTGAAGCAATGTGCCCATGAAACCCAGAGGGGAGGGGACAACTCTATCGCCCATCATGCCCTCATTAAAATTTTGATTGAGCATTTTCTGAGAGATGTATCACCCCTTTCTTGGCAAGAATTTGTTTCCCAAAAGGGTCTGCAACTTCCAGAGCCTCCTAGAGCACTCCCTACAATATCTATTCCTATGAACTCCACACCAGAGCCCTCTACCCGAGTACAAACCAGGTCTGCTAGTAGAAGAGAAAAAGGAAAAATGAAGGTAGGAGAGTCATCTAGGGTAGAACAAATCCCAGAGTCTAACCCTCATGTTCAAAGACAACAGTGTTCCTCTCCTATAGCACCTTCTCCTATATCAGTTCCTCCTGTAGCAACACCTGTTGCCACTGCAGTTTCAACATCATCTTCTTTTGTTGAGTCTAAATCCTCTAGGAAATTCAGAAAGAGGAAAGCCACGAGAGTGCCTCCTGCAGCTACAACATTGCCAAAAAGAGCTTCAGCAAGGAAACAACGTAAATTCACCTCAACATCTGCTCAACCTGAAGTTATAATATTTTTGAGGACTTTGAAGAATACAGTCATGATGATTCTTAGAATGTATCTGAGAATGTTCCACATAGCCCACCTGTTGTTTATGAGAAAATGAAAAATGAGCCAATGGAAGTTGAGGAAGCACAACATGCTAGTAGTAATGAAAGGGGAATGCCAAGTCTTGATGACTTGGCTGAAGCAGCTATGAAATTTTTAGAAGAAGTATAATCTCCTCCTACACAACAATAGGAATTCATCCTACATCAAGAGGAAGAACAACCTGAACAATTGGAAGTGTCCAATGAAACCTCATTACCCCATGCAACTTGTCAAACAATGGTTGTCTATAAAAATACATTTTTGATTGAATTTTTGGAATACCTTAGGACCACATGGAGGCCGGTCACATTTCAAACCTTGAGTTTCCGCCACCTAGCCAAGACTGAAATTCAACAAAGTCTTTGGGAGGAAGAGCAGAAGAAATTGAAACTAGAATTTGAAAGGAAGAAATAGGAAATCTAGGAAATGAAAGAGAAAATGAATGAAATGATAAAAATAACTGGTAAAATTGTGGAATGTAGACCACTGCCTAGGGTCTATGCTATGTGCCTAAAGGAACAATTTCTTTGGTTTCAATTAATGAGAATTTCAAGGAATTTAGATCTTGTTATTCATACAGCCAAATTTTTTTACGATGCCTATCAAGTAGCCCTTAGTTGGCTGAAGAATTCTTTATGTGAATCTTATTTGCATGGATTGATAATTCCCTCTGAAACATAGTGGAATCCACTTCTTTATATTGGTGATATTCATTTGAGGTCACTCATGTCATGGGCGGCCAATGAAACTAATTATGGCAGACAATTGGAAGCCTATGAAGAGGCTGAAAGGGATGAGCCTATCCCACTACGACCTAAAAGCTCAGATCCCTACACAATGCTGAAAACTTGGCTTACTATTGCATATGGGTTTAATAATCAAACAAAAAGAATAAAAATATTCGATATCATAAAGCAAGTGTATGAAGAATTCAAAGGCCAACCATATCTATTTTGGAAGCTTTTCTCTTCCAGAATTGAAAAGAGATGGGAGAAATTGACTGTGGGTCTGAAGAAATCTGAGCCTCATAGCCCCCTAAATTTTAAAGTAGCCCTTGGAAGGACAGAGAAGTACATACAACTTGGTCTTCAGAAGAGGTTCAAGTTATGGTTGCTAATAACATTTCGACCTACGGTTTTAATGTGGCCACTTTATCCCTCTCAAGCTACAAATGTTAATAAGGATACAGAAACCCACAGATATGAAAGATGGCAACATTTCAGAGGTTTCTACTATAAATTTGGAACTTCACCACAAGGCCATATTGCTCCTACAGATTTTAGAGAAACAACCAGGAAACTTAATGCTGGTGGACCATCATTAGGTTAAGTAGGGGGTAGATGATGAGCTCAGAATATGCTCATAATTTGAGTATTATGATGTATTTTTAATATCTCTACTCTTATTACTAATGGATGTTTTAACTCTTTGATTAAAGACTTTTTATTTAAAAATGGGTAGTATCCTATAGCAATACATTCCTATATTCCTGTAGCTTAACATCTCTATGTGTCTTATTAATTACCTTGTTTGACCTTCCAAATGACTGGTATAATGCATGTGGTTTTTGAATAATGAAATAGATTTAATATGTGATTAATGAATGTATTGTGTTGTTTTCCATGCATGTTTTCTTTCACCTCTTTCACCTTGTGCACCACAGGTTGTTGAAGGGAGCATGAAAGAGTCAAGCACAATAGATCTCAGCCCTGCAGTAAAGTCCATTTCCTGCACGACATCGAGGAAGTTGTTCTAGCAAAGACTCTCTGAATGGGTCGTTGGGAAGAAATCTAAATGATCATTAATCTGGGAAGAGTGGAATGCTCAATTCTCTTTGGATTGTGTTGAACTGATATGCTTTCGTTTATGAGAAGTCAATTCCTCAGTTTCAGGATACATTTATGTCCACGTCTTTCTCTGTTAAGTTAGTTTCTTTTTTGGTTTAAATAAGTGTTCCTCCTGCGTGAGTGAGCAAGCATAGCATGTAAAAGTTAGTATTATAATGAGAGATAGTGTTTTGTGTTAGTTTTCATATGAGCAGAACAATGTATATCATTCTAAGTTTATGAATAAAAGCTGATGAAGTTCTGAGTTCAATTCTTGCATAACTGGTTGATGCTTGCTAAGGGGGCCCACTTAGTAAGTATCTGTAGTTAGTTAGTTAGTCATTTATTTCCTATTGATCATAAGTTATATTTTATTCTAGAAAGTTTTAGCGCAAACTCAGTCTTATATTGTTCTTGCAGCATCGAGAATCCATCCCTGTGTTTGTTCCTGTAGCATAAGGCCAGTTCATAGTTTGTCTCTTAGTAATAGTTGTAATGATTTATGCTTTGATTAAGTTTAGAAGGTTTCGCATTACATTCTTGTAGCATAAGTAGAATTCCTTTCACGCATTTATTTTTGGTAAATCATGACTGAAATTGGTTCTTAGTGCACATACAGTGCCGCTCCATTTCAAGTATACGTTCCCTGGTTTGACAATGTAAATGGACGACCATAAGAAGATGTTAGTCACCTGCTGGAATGTCTAATTCCTAGGTTAGGATTTGCCATGAATTTTATATCCTTTTGTGGACACGACCAAAGATATCTCAAGACTTTGCGCCAAAGTATGATCAATGTCTTTCACCAAAGTCTAGCAATGGTCCTTTCCAAGACATATTGACATCTTTCGACCTCATGATTGCCGATATTGAAGGAATCTTCAACTTGACACATGATCCAAGTCCACGCAAAGATCAAGAAGATATTAAGCCACTTCCCATGCCTAATGAAGATATTCAAGAACCATTTTTAAGTAATCCATCCTTTGAAATTGACTCATGTCAAGAACTTCATCCAAAGCATGATGAAAGCAACTCCGAAATCATTCAAGATCAAGAATTTGTATTTGCAAGATACTACAATGATCTAATGGACACTCTCCTATTTATACATAATGCACATATTCCTCCATCTACCCATGATATGCTTTCTATGGATAGAAACATAGATAATCTTCATTCAGAACAGGATCCCTTTACTCCTGACATTATTACACAAAAAGAGCAGGTTATTGATTCCTATAATCAAATAGAATTCTAAACAACAGTATTAGATATAACGCAAATTCAGACTAAGGACATCATGAATAAAGATATTGAACATTATCCACTCAAGGAAGCAAGTCAGACAAAATAGTATAATCCAGAGTTAGCAGAGCGGAAAATTGAAACAATGTCATCTATAGTGGTCATTTGTCAGAGCATGTTTACTGAACAAAACATCTCAGAACAGGTGGAATCAAAGCATGAAGGTACTACTTCCACAATACTGGGGGCAACTATGTTTCAAGAAAACCTCAACATAGGGAGCACGAAGAATCCTTATGATGAAGCCAATGCCAATACTACAACCATCCACATCATGAATCTCCACCCATCACCGCATCCATGAATTGGGACCAACATCAAAAGAAAAATTTGAATCAAAGTACAAAGAATGTTATCAAAGAAAAAGAAGCCGAGAAGCATAATGGACAAATCAAATACACATGGATACCAAAGAATACGAAGAAAGATTATCCCTATCAAACTCCATCAGTCAAAGAAACTATGGGGAAAAATAAAAAAAGGAAAAGTATCCATCAAAGATGTCTACAAAAGGAAAAGAAGGCTTTTCAAGTGACGTACAAAGTGTATCAAGCAGTTGGTCCTAATTTCACGCACACTTCTGTATCCACCCATCATTGCTCATCTTCCCAAGTTTGGAGAGTCAAAGGTTCCAAACTGTCAACCAATCCATCTTTTATCCCTAAACACACTCCATCCACGACTCCACACATGATATCCAATTCTCACATTGACCATGTATTGGCAAAAACCCTTTATCATAAGGATTCAGAAGGCATTCTATGGCGATGTGCGCACAGAGATAGAGTTAACTCCAGTATCAACGAAACAAATCAAGAATCCCAAAAGTTGCATTCAAGTGCAGGTATCTTAGCAAAGAAACTTCTTCAAGTAGGGTATCGATGGCACATTATGACAGGGGAATCTACATCAACAACACCTTGTGATTTAGCATAAGCTTAAAATCTTTCGAAAAAATCAAAAAAATCAAAAAAGAAAAAAATCCAAAAAAAAATCAGAAAAAGGATTGAAAAAAGTAAAGAGAAAAATCATCCTCTAGTGAAAACCACATGGGCGGTGCTTTGGGCAAGACCATGATGAAAACTTGGAAAAAAGGTGTCATGAGTAGAATCAAGCATCTGTGTGCTCCAGTTTAGATGAAAGCATCTTATTCCATCCATAATAAATCTAGCATTCCATCCATCTCAGCCAGAATAAATCTATTTATCCATGAACCATTTTCATCCATTTGCATCCATCATCCAAATTATCTTGATCTTGTTGAAAGCTTCGGTGCACAGTTTAGGCTTGCTTATGGTAAAAATCTTGACATGGGTCATTTTCATTGGTCCCATCATATCCAACATTATTTGAGCCATGAAGCATTATCCAATGAAATTTCTTGATCCAAACACCTTATCTTATTGCAAGATAATTCATATTCACCCTTCCATACACTTATTCGAGCATCCACCCATCGCATTCCATACATTACTAGATACTGGGGGCATATATTTACATCTTTCTTTGAGAATAAATCTTGATCTATATCCTCCAACTTATGTGGTGATCTGAACATTAGAAAACATGAAATTAAATTGGTCAAAACCACTTGTGAGAAAAGTTCCAAATCACTAGCCCATGGCATATTTTGATGAGAAGACATTCCTTATCAGTCTTCATCTTTTATCGAACATTGATCCAAACAATCAATATCAGTTGCATCTAAGTTGCACTTCAAACATCGCATCAAATCATTCGAACAACTTTTGTTCCAAATCAAGCTTCAACAGTCCTGATCAATCAAATCCACTACTCACGAAACATGGGTCAATGAGTTTGACTCAAAAACTACACGGTTGAATCCTGATAGCAATATCATAACAATCAAATCCAATCAATTCATAATCTTGGGATATCCTTCCCGATCCTTGTGTTGCTTAACACTATCCTTACATTGTTGTGCATCCTCAACAATGTTATCATCATCTATCCTTGCATTGTTGTGTATCCTAAACAATGTTATCATCATCAATCTGATTGAAATCTCAATCCTTGTGTTGCTTAACACTATCCTTGCATTGTTGTGTATCCTCGACAATGTTATCATGATCATCAATCCATCGATCCGATCAATCAACCTTAGCTTGGTTTTCAACAAACTCCCAAACAGAGCACTGATATCGTATCCATATCCAAATCGTCAAAATCATGCGAAAATCCAAAAAAATCCAAAACATCAAAAAAATCCCAAAACACTCAAAAAGTTAGAAAAAACATCAAAAACATTGGAATCTGACCTATGTCATCTCTGAGCTTAAACGTAGGTAAGGCTAATCTTTGATCAGCCCCCGAGACACCAAAACACAAAAACATTCGAAAAAACATCAAAATCCAAAAACATTCATAAAATCTCAAAAAATCCAAAAACATTCAAAAAATCAAAAATCAAAACATTTGTAAAATCTTGAAAATACCAAAAATAGCCTCAAAACATTCCAAAAACATCAAAAACATCCAAATATTTGAAAAAATCCATATGTCTCATCTCGCTTTCACTCAAAATAATCACTCATCCATAATAAACTGATCATCACCTTCATCCTTTGGAAAAACAAACAGAAACAATCATAGCAGTCAGCAAAAGCAAGCTTCAAATTGTAAAATCAAAAGCGAACAACAAACCTTTAAAACAAAATCAAACTCTTGATCATTTTCAAACATGTCAATCAACCTTATATCAACAACCTATCAATCAACTAATCAACCATCATCATCCTATACAATGGATGTCCTAGGATATATCGTTCCGACAATGGGCATCATTTTGGATATCACTTTGGATTCTTATCCTATCAAAACAAATCCCTTTGGCTAGAGATATGAAGAACATTGACTTGTTTGCAAAAATGTAGACATGCAAAATTAGAATTATGCATTCAATTAGGTCCATTCATCAAGTAAACCAAGTTTCACATTCATCCACTCATGAAATTAATCAAGTTCACCTTCATCCATTCATCAGGTAAACTCATTAATTTCCATCTCCTAAGGTCATTAATTTAAAATTAAATAAACTTTATCATCAACCTTTTGATCAAATAAATCAAACATTCATTTAATTAAATCCCAAATGCATTTTCCATCCCTCTTTGATTTAAATAAATCAAAATATTTAAGTCAAAAGGTCAAACTCACCTAATCATCATTAAGCTAATCTAATCCTGATTAGCCTAACCTAACCACCCATCACATCCTCTAGATAATCCCACTTGCACAAATAAATCAATTTATTGATTTATTAAAATATTTATTTACTTTCAACTTGGCATAAAGGAAGAATATTCTCCAAGTTTGAATCTTCCCCCAATTTGGCATGTACATCCAACAAAGCAATTAACGAGCTCTTACATGTCCCTTGCACAAGTCAAACTCAACATTTACTCTCAATTTCAAATTTGAAATCTCCCTCTCTTTGGCACATTGACCAAAATGTGCTCATTCCTCATCCTATCACAGGATGACAAGTGTCCTCATCTCATTGGTCCAATCTTTGTCCCAAATTCATCCATTTAGCCATTCTCTCATCAAAATAATCTATAAATGAAAGGCTTTATTCTTCAACAAATCCTCCACAATCATTCATGTAAAGTCACTCTCTTTAGGAGAACTGATTTTTCCCACCATCACTCCATCTTCAAGGAATTTCATCATTTAGCTTATCTATCAAGGATTGGGAAAGGGCTATTTTCAACAATAGCACCAATCCACTATGGGATAAACATACTTCATGTTTTTCATATGCTTATTTAGTTTACTTTTTGTCATTTGTTTGCATTTGGGAAGCATTGATGTATTATTTCATAGAGATGTTGTTATTTGCTTTGTTTTAAACTAACAATGCTAACGTGTGTTTTAAGGTTTAACCAAATGCAGATTTTGACATCCACAATTAGAAAATCCCTTGGTGGGATCATCAAGCATTTAGAAGATTCTTATTCTTGAAAGAGGATTTAATGGATGGCAAGCTGCAGGGCATCTAGTTTGTCAATGCAAAGAGTTAATATGTAAAGGTCACAAGTAATGATCCTATTCATTCCATGTAGTTGGCTGCAATTACTACTAGATCCAATGGTAAAATTTTCTATAAATAATATGTTGTATACAAATTTGAGAATGAACCTGCATAAACATTAAGCAAAAATGTAAGTGAAGAGATGTGAAGTATTTTGAATGGAATATGAAATAATATTGATTCTTGGAAAGCTTCTACAACTGCCATATGAGACAAGCTTTAAGCCTAAACAAATAGTTATGCATGATGGTTCAAATGCTTGCTTAGGTGTAAAATTGGATTACTAAACAAAATTACACTAAAGGTGGAATGTTGCATTGTGGGATAGATTGAGCCTAGAAGAAATAGATCAAAACTACTAGTCTTTCCTTACATAATCAAATAAATGAATAAATCATTCACTACCCCCTTAGACCACTAAATATATTATAGCATTCTAAAAAAGGGTTCATTGATGTCCCACAAACTCCATGAGGTTCAATAAAGACAATTCCTCAGTTTTATTATAACATATGTAGGTTAAGCATTTTAGAATTAAAGGTACTTTTTAGATTTTAATGGATTCAAGTAGTACATATGGTAAGGACCTCAGTATGAAGTATAGCTGATTTTCTACAACAGTAAAATTGACATTACGTTGATATTTTCTGCTCTTACTTATGCTGTTGAATTATTGGATGACTGTATGATCTATACACCTTTCTTGTAGAAGTCCAACTCATATTTTAGCAGCTCCAAGCAAATAATTATACTTGATTAAATTATAATTTTATGAAAGCATAGCTCCAACTTGCATAACTACCTTCTAGAATACTATTATTACATTATCTCAATTAGTTTAAAATTAAATAACATGCATACCAATCATGTGACCATGTTAGTATAAAATTTTGTATCTTGATAAGAAATTATATACATCCTCTTTGTATGCATTTATAAGCAACTTGTACTCTGTGAGCAGTACAATATTTTATGGGTGTAACTCATCAACTAATGGGTGCATCAACTCTTTTTAGTGACTAGAAACTATCCCACAACCCCTCAAATTAAAATGAGATATTGATAGAATAAAGGCAAGATGAGATTGTCAAGAAAAGGGAGTCAAGGGGGTTAACATTGGAAAAATGTTTCAAGTCAAAGAGACATGAACAATAGGGGGTATCATAGGAAAGTTGTGTGATATCAGTTGTAACATTCCCAAAGGTGTCATCCTCTAATCACTTTCATGGCATATCAATAAATCAAATGAGGAGTGTGCATTGAAGCCATTGTTGCGTCAAGATAAATTAGTCATATATATTTGGCTATAGTTGAAATTTGAGATTTAGAGAGTCCATTGTAGATATTTTCTTTTCAAATCTGTTGTAGTTTTTGAGAATCTATAGAGGGACTTGAGGTTTTGGAAATATTTATAAGAACAAATTACTGTAAAATTTGTCATAAGATTCTGAACATTTGAAAAAAATTGATGTGAACATGTTGCCTTTTGTATGAGTGGCTGCTTGAGTTGGCTTCCCATTGTGGGTATTCCAACAAGGATTGCATCTCTCAAGTAGTTGCAAAATTTGAAGGAGGATTGGAATGTAAAAGATAAAATCAAGTCTTATGAGCTAACAAGAAAATATGATCATACAAAAGAAGATGAAGAGAAAATTGGCAAGTGTGTAAGTGGCCTTACAGTTTGTGTTCATGATGAGTTAAGGATTTAGTAGATTGTATTCTATAGAAGAAGCTTATCAAATGGCTTTAATGACATAAGAAAATTTGTCAAGAAGAAATCAAAATGTAGGGGGGAGAGATAAGGAAGGTGAAAGGAAAGTTGGTTGCAGATGTAAAGCATCTAGAAAATTGTTGGGAAATTAATCCCTATTTCAGACAAACAATAATCTGGGATATTAGGACAATTTAAGATTGTGTGATCAAATATAGTTATATTTGTTGTATTATTTCCATTAAGAAACAACTGAAACAACATGCAAGACATATAAATGAGACAAGGATTTATGTGGGAAATTTTTTTGAGACAAAACCAACCAGGAAAAATACAACTACAATTACATTAACCAAGAAACAAATTCCAAATACAATTAGTCTCTTTCACAACATATCAATTTGCAGACTACAATGTGCAACCTCCATGATCATGCTTCTTATCATCACAACATAATCAAGCAATCTGTATAATGTGTAGAAGTTTTATTAAAATTTAAACCTTGAAGATATAGGGTTGAAGCAAAAAACTAATGGGATTCAAATCCTCAGCTTTTGAATACCAACCCAAGCCAACTACCATTAAGCCAAAGGATGCAGGAGTGAGTGGATGGTGCCAATTGTACCTTGTTGAAAAGGCTTTAGAAACTTTCAAGCAAATGCAATTGGCAGGTGTAAAGCCAGATTCCACAACCTTTTCCAACATGCTCCCTACCTATAATAAAATGGGATCTTTGGACAGGGTATGTACATTTGGTCAGAGCATAATAGAAGGTGAATTTCTGTCAGATATTATGGTTCAAAATGCTTTGGTAGATATGCATGAAAACCATGGAAGCATAGGAAAGGCATGTGAACTGTTTGATAAAATGCCTCAAAGAGATGTCATCTCATGGAATGCAATGATTGTAGGTTTTGCAAAAAAATGTTTGTTGAAAAGGCTTTTGAAACTTTCAAACGAATGCAATTGGTAGGTATAAAGCCAATTTTTTCGCTAGAGTCCTCCTGTTTGTGCCAAAATGGGAGCTTTGGGATGGGCTATGAACATGCACCAAAGCATAATGGTAGGGGAATTTTCGTCAGATGTTATATTGGATATGCTTTGGTAGACATATTTGCAAGATGTGGAATTGTAGATAAAACACCTGAATTGTTTGACAGAATGCCTCAAAGAGATGTCATCTCATGTAATGAAATGATTGATTGCAGAATGTGCACAAAATGGATTTTGAAAGGAACCTCTCAAAATATTTGAATTAATGAAGCACTCTGGAACACATCCTAACATTGTAAGCTTTTCTTGGGTTCTAGGTGCATGTAGTAGTCATGGAAGTTTAGTGGATGAGGGCTGCACATACTTCACACGTCAGTAACCCTTATTGCATTACAATTTACATATATAGTTGATCATTAAGTGTGCATGGTTGACCTTTATGCCCGTGTTGGCTATATTGAGGACACCCTAAACATTATTACTAAGATTCTAGTTAAATTTGTGGTATATGTGGATCTATTGAATATAGACTAAGTATTTCCAACAACACTACTTTTTTAGTTGGATCCTAAAAATGCTGCAATTTATGTTCTATAAAAAATCTGTACGAGGTTCAAATAGTAAAGAGATTGATGAAAGAGAGGAATTAAAAAGATACCTAGATGTAGTTGGATTAAAGGCTGTAAACTAGTACATGTTTTTGTGTAGAAGATAGATCACATCCACAAACATGGAAAATCTATGCAAAGTAGGAGAAATTGGCTTGGCAAATGAAGGCAACAGGGTATAAAGAATCATTTATCTACCACCATAGTGAAAAGTTAGCAATTGCATTTGGTTTGTTAAACATGGCCCCTGGTACAACTATTAGAGTTGTTAAGAACCTTCAACTATGTTTTGATTGCCACACTGCATCTAAATTCATCTCCAAGATTGTTGCAAGAGAAATTGTTCTAAGAGATGTGAGCCATTTCCATCATTTTAAACAGGGACAACTTTGGACGAATTGGAATAATATTATATTCAAGGGTAGAAAAGGACCCTACAAGATTCATTCATGAAATCATGTACCGACCCATTATTGTCAAACATTCTATTCAGCTAGAGAACATTACCGATCACATGTTACACCTCTAAGAGTATCAAAGAGGTTACTGAAGAAGAAGCCTCTTTCCAAAGACTCAATCTTAGAACAACCTACAAGAGGCAGGTCCATTATTGAAAACAATGTTATAACAACTTATAAGCAACGAGGAAATTGATTCAGGGCTGCAAAAACTCTTTTAGGTGCAAAAGAACTATCTAAAGCTAAAACTTTAGGAGATCCTTGGCCCTTTCTTTTTTCTAAAAAATATGTATCCTATATCTGTAGGACACCTTATTAAATAATTTATAAGGTAAATATTAAAATTATCCCATACTAGAGTCTCATATGCCTAATAGTGGCTAGCTTAATGATGACCTAGAAAACTTACCATTCCCTTTTACCTTTCTCATTAACATCAAGGAATGCTTATGGTAAGATATTTAAGGTGTATTAAGTGACAATTTCATTCAATACCATTGTTGCTTCACCTTTCTCAACTCTCACATGATATTCCTATCATATTTTTTGGTATATTCTTACATGATAGATCTTTGAGACCTACTGTAGGTGTTTTAATCTATATATTTTTTCAATTACAAAGAAAAAATGATTAAGTTTTCGTACAATTAAGTTTCATAATTATAGCAGTGATGACTAAACTGAATTGGACAATAAACATGATAGAGTACATTTTAAATTTGGTTAAAAAGTAGATAAGAAACAATAAAAGTGAAAAGAATAATGCAAAGAAAACCACCCAAGAAAGAATAAAATCAAACTAATCCACAACTAATACAACATGGAAATGGTCATTACCTATGACTGGTAATTCCAAATGCATACACTTCTAGAATAAAGACTTGCAAGCATCCTGCATGAGGAGCAACAAACAAAACAGTCAGTTTACTGTGGCTAAAATATTACAATTTTTTGTTCACTATAACATCACCTAGAAATATTAATTCTTAACTATAGTATTCAAGACAAAACAAATCACACAATATTCTAGATTTTAAAAACTAATGATGGATGTTTGACAAATGTTGAGCCTGAGAAAAGTCACCATCTATCCTCTACAGTTAGAATAAAGAGAAAGATGCTTTTAATGTTGCTTACTAGAGAATAGGAGCAATTAGAATCCCACCTTTTGACAGGCGATAGAAAAATTTGCAGTAATTTGAAGAACTATACAATATACACACAAAATTCAAGTAAGGTTACCAAAATTCAATCTCTGAGATAACTGTTCATTACAGACTTGAATATGATATCCATGTAAGCTATGTTTATAGAAAAGAATTAATATATTTAAGAAAAAAAGCTACTATAATGCACTACAAGAATTGTGTAAGAAATTCTTAAACTTATCATCTGATGATAAGAGATTACAACCTACAAGAATTGATGACATATAGTGTAGATTTGAAAGAATAAGTAAAGAAGATGGTGTACAAGTGGACTTGAATTTATTGAATGAAATAGATATCAACAAATTAGTTAGTACTAGTAAGTGAACCACAATAGTGATTCAACGCGAACCACCTTTTGGAAGGTGTGTTAATATTTGCTAACATAGTAATGTAACAAATGTTTTTCCTTCTATCTTGGTAACACAAAAATGCAGCAGACATATATGATGATGTAAACCTAAGCGGTAACAAATTTTAGGTGAATTTTATGTCAATCTAAAAATTTGGAATCCTTAGGAATATATGATATATCAAAAAATAGATTCTTACATTCTATTTGACTGCATTAGCAATGCTCCAACTTAAAGCAACAAAACATTCTTCAGTTGTTTGAACTCTAAAGACATCAAAATATTTTATGGACATAGTACAATATTTGATAAAATGCATTATCTAAATGCAAGTTTTCAAGTAAATCAAGCTCTGAACCCCTAAAATTTCACAAGTTCAATAAGAAAAGGTGCAATTACCATGATTCTATTGGATGAAGATCTACTGATTTCACACATTCAGATCTTTGGACAAGTTTCCTCTGACAAAAAAAAGAAAGTAAAGGCACATACTCATTAGTAGACATTCCTAAAAAATTTAAATCAATGCTCTTCTCTTAGTTTTTTTTTCATTTGCTCTAACAGTGCACCAATGTGCAGTAAACATCATATATCCATTAAATCAAACATAGATGCATATAGGCATTAGCATACCCAATAAAACATTAGGAACTAAAGCAGATGTCTCACACTTTCTAGTTTATATGAAGCTAAATAGTAAATACTCTACATAGATAATTGACTTGGTTGGGTGTGGATATGACCTTTGAAGGAACTTGAGAATGGTAGGCCAGTCAACATAATTTGTAGAAATATATAAATTTAAGAAATAATCTCAACAATTCTTCAAATGTTCATGCAACCAAACATGAGTCAAGACATGGAGATCCAAGATATGCACCAAGAAGGAATAGAAGCAGACAATTCACATATAACAAATGAATAAAGTCAATGAATAAAATTGAGATTATTAATATTTCCAATCTTATCAGATTGGATGTGCATTCTGGGATCAAAATCTCAATAATAACATGCCTAGGTTCAATCCCCTGCTGGATAGGATTTCCTTGTCACTGCTAAGTGCTAATAAAAAACCCTAAAATGTGGGCCAGATGGGTAAGGAATCCAAAGTGAATTTTCATGGAAAATATACATATAAGATGTGGTTAAGCAAAGCAACTTTTTTAGCTTGGTGACACATTCTTCATTGCATTAAATATGGTGGCAGGTCATTAAGTTTCACAACATTACTAAGCAGAAAGAAACACACAACAATGAAATTTTTAGTGCCACATGCTTGACACTAATTTACTAAAATTTCCCTCCATTTTAAATGCATTAAATAGATAGTGTGTCATGAAGTTTCCCAACATTACTAAATAGAAAGAAAAGCACAACAATGAAATTTTTGTGCCACATGCTTGACATTAATTAACTCAAATCGCTTTTCCAAGCAAGCCCACCATTTACAATACTTCAGAAAAGGAAGTAAGTGAGAAACAAATAGTCCTACAATAAATTTCTTAGTCTCTGGCATCTGCAAACAACTCACTAATAGCATTCAAATGTACATTGAACCTTAAGCCCCATCGGGATTGGCTGAAAAATATTCCATCTCAATAGAGAGCCCGAGATTCTAGATCAAAAGACAACTATTATGGACAAATATCAAAATAGTTGTAGGAAGGTAAAGAATGGCTTTAGAATCAACTGTTTCTTAAAAAATAGGTTAGTGAATATGATAATTCTCTGCTGTTCTATTTCTGCTAACATAGATTTGCACTATTTGTAGTGCTAGGAGGAGAAGCCAATACATAATTTAGTTGAATGAGTTGCGAAAGCGATTAAAAGAGTAAAGGGTCATTTATTGAATGATAAGGAGCCACTTGATGTGACTTTCAGACTCAATGTTTGAAGAAAAACTAGACAACAATGAAAATTGTGTTATGACACATAGATGTGCCATAAGCAAATGAGTTAATGCACAAGTTGTAGAGAAACCCTATTTTCTTACAAAAATAAAATCCCCTCTGTTAAGTACTTTTGAAAAGGTTACCCATGTCATTCAAACACCTGAAATGAAACTCTTAGGCATTAGCTTCAGAACATACTAATATTTCTATTGTATTTTGGTTAGATGACTTGACTCAATAGGCATGGGGAACCGCAACATAGGTTGCCCTACTCCTGGTATTCCTCCCCTACATACTTCACCTTAAATGAGTAAGGTCACTTTGATAGAATCCCCATATATTTAGTGCCTAAAAGAAGAAGCCAAGCTAAGAGAAATCTCTCTAACTAACTAAGCACAATACAAAGATCCAATATACATTGACTCTTAGAGCTCAAAAGAAAAAAGTCATCAGTATTCAAGTATACATTTTGTATTAGGCGGATTGCCAAGTTGAAGTTTACTGTTTTGGTTGATCATGAGGTCTAGAATGAGGAGTAAAAAAATTGAACATTATCTAATGTAAATGGAAAACAATCCACCCATGTGAGTTCCATTAGTGGGTCCCATACACTAAATTTGCATCTAAATTTATCTTTTCCATAATATATTATCTATGCAAACGAAATATAACCATAAAATTGTACACCACTCAAACCAAATATTAAAATAACCAAAAATTAGAAACATTATGGAAAATTATTTATAAGAGCATGGATCAGAAAAATACCTTAATCTCAAGGCGAAAAGGCTACCACTGTGACTAGAAAATCAGACATAAAGATGCAATTAGTAAACACCCTTCAAGACATATCTCTCAAATAAACTAGAAAAACAAAAAGTAAACCAAATCTTGAGATTCCTTCCATGAAGAAGTATTGCAAATGATACAAACTATTATGCTTTCCTGATTGTAATTTTACAACATTTGCATCAAATACAGGCTAATTACAGTGCGTGATACAAATGCAAAAAGCCACTAAATCTTCAAATTATTTTTGTTAAGAAGGTAGTGTGACAAATTATCATAGCAAAATGAAGGAGATAATAACAGTTGTTATGAATGCCATGTGACCTAATATCATGCACAAATAATATGTAAAAGACCATGAAACAGAGTGAAAAGGGGTCAAAGTCAATGAGATTCATTGAATGTCAAAGAGAATTATCATTATATCAGTGAAAGCACAAGATTGTAATAGTAATGAAGCAATGGAAAGAAAGAACAATGCTATGCAACATCAAGATCATTTCCATAAAGGATGAAGATCAACTTACCATGTAATATTAATACAATGGAGGGTCCAAAAATAGTGGCATTTATGTCACAAAGGGATAATGGCTGTTGAAGCCTAATAGTAGTGATTTTCAATGAACAACACCAAGCTTGATAATAGTGATATGAAAGAGTTGGAAACAATATTATATCCTCCAAAGTAAGAGCAAACTATTGTTATCCAATAAGTCCAAGCTCACAAGAAGCATATAAGCAAAAGTCATATCATATTACATAATATGGTCAAAATACTAAAGAGTTATATCTGTCATAAAAAGCAACAAAGATCAGTATAAGAAGGCATCAAATAAGGAGTTTTTCCTTCTTTTTCGTAGCTTCACGTTCTTCAGATGTTGATGATGTTCTGAATATAGTCTCTTTTACATAAATCTATTATAATTAAGTAAATGAAAACAATTGTAAGAGAAATTGTTCTAAGAGATTTGAATCATTTCCATCATTTTAAATAGGGTTAATGTTCTTGTGGAGAATATTGGTTGTGCTAAATGAAACAATTTGAAAAATAGGCTTGCACTATAATAATGTGCACTACATAACGAAGGTACATCCATCAAAGCATAACAACATGGATTTTTTTGTCATATGTTGTAGTTACAAGTGCCTTGCTAGACATACGTGAAAATGTGGAAGCATAGATAAGGCAAGTGAACTATTTTCAAAAATGCCTCAAAGAAATGTGATATCATGGAATGCCATGATTAAAGGATATGCTCAAAATGGTTTTTTTTTCTTTTATGAAAAGTCCTTAGAAAAATTTAAGCAAATACAATGAGTGGGTGTAAAGCCCAAATCCTCAACCCTTTATCTATTCATAGTAAATGAATTTTTCTTAAACCCTAATAATTACACCCATAAACTATTGCTTCAATCTATTCATAGTAAATGAAATTTGAAAATATCAAGGTTTAAGGACTTACTTAGATTTAATTATTAGGGTTTAAGTAAAATAAATTTTCTTAAACCCTAATAATTACACCATAAACTGTTGCTTCACAGTAAACAAAATTTGAAAATATCAGGGTTTTAGGGCTTACTTAGATTCTTGAGTTCGAAAAAAGAAAACCTTGAACCCTCGGTGAAACCTTATTTTCAGGCTGCAACTTGCCAAATTAGAGAAGTGAAAGGTCATTATCAGAGAGGAAGAGTCTAGGGAAGCAAGCCATTGCCAGCATCCCAGCTTGCTTGCGCCAAACAAAAAATTCCATTCACCACTTGTGCTAGCATATACTTTTCCTTTGCAAGCATCCTCCCTATGTGAAAATGAGAGCTTTGGAACAGGGTATGTACATCTATAAAAGAAATGTGTGCCAATAGAAAATATTGTTGTATACTAAACTATGTAGGGTAAAAGATGCCGTAATGTCAAAACCTAAATGTGCACATTATTAGGAACTTGGTGGTAATTTTTATTTTGATAAACATACTCTAAAACCATTGCTCTAAATCTTATTTTTAGGCTATAGCTCACCAAATTGGAGAAGTGAAAGGTCAATACTAGCGAGGAAGAGTTTGGAGGAGTAAGAACCAATAGTGGCAGGAAAAGTAGCACAAAATGGTGAAAAGCAACCAAAAAAATGGCAAAAAATGATGAACGTTTAAGATTTGTTTAATCATAAAAAAAATATAATATATATAATATAAAATATAATTAATATATTATATATATTTAATATAATAATAATAAGATTAAATTATATATAATATAATTATATTTATTATTATATTTAATGGTATATATAGATTATATTATTATAGGGTTATATTTTTATTATATATTGTATTCTATAATAAAAATATTAAATATAAATATAAATATAAAATTATTATAATTAATAATTAATAATTAATATATTCTTACATAGAACAAATTAAATTAATATATAAAAAAATTGATAGTTTAATTGATCTTTGGAGAGATTAGGAAAAAGAGAGAGATCAAGGGGGAGACAATTCTATATAGAGAGAGGAATATATACTAACACTTGCACCTAAAGGATATTCAAGGATTGTGCTGATAGAAAATTATATGTATGTTAATATGTTAGAGAGTATGTGTTTGTGCATGGATGTGCTACAAATTCTAGTTGCATGTAGCTAGCTTAAAAAAATAGTAATAAGTGCTAAATAATGGAATGAAATAAATTTAGACAAATCTAGATTAGGGCTCCCTAACATACTTTGTGCTCTTGGGCTTAGGTGTGGTGAAGTTAGGGCTCCCTAAAATTCTTTTTCTTTGACCCCATCATGCTGGACTATGGGAATAGCACTATTGATTCTTGATTCGTTAAATGATCCATTCAAATGGATTGAAATGATTGATAATATATATGTGTTATTTAAATGAAAGTGTCTGCAAGATAGTCCTGAAAATGCAATTGGATTGTTTAAATCATATTTTATTAGTGAAATTGGCCACAATTGCTCTTTGATACATTTGACATGCTAACACAACAAGAAAATCAAACTGGCTTCAAATCATAGTTAAAAACATTAATGATTCATTAACATAATGAGTAATAAAAGTTAAAGAATGTAAATGTTAATTTTTTTTATAAAATATGTGAAGGCCTTAAGACTATACCGAGAGGTAATTCCTTCCACGCAATAGGTATCTTTGGTGCACCAAGAAACCTAGGTGGCCAAATGGTCTGCTTAGGTAGGGGTCCCATGAGGGGGCTTAAGCTCTATGGATTATGATCAAATTCAAATTCAAAAGAATAGAGGAGTAATAGTCATTTATTTAGTCATTTTTATTTTTCTGACCAATTATTTAGTTGTGATTTTACTTGATGACCAAATTAGTCACTTATGATGATCAAATTAGTCATTTATTTTCCAAATTCTATTAGTATTAGCATGACCAGAGCTTTTTGCATATCGTCCATTTGCACCTACATGTAGATTAGTTAACTTTTCAGATAATCAATGCTAGAGTCTTCAATAGTAGTATCACTGCCAATATTCCCGGATTCGAGAGCAGTCAGGGTATCATTCTTCTGAACATCTTTAGTTTCAGTCTCATCCTCCATATTATCTTCATTCTCCTCAATTTCCTCTTCACCCATTTCATGTGTAGTATCTTTAAATTTCATCCCATCACTTTCTTGATCAACCTAGGCTTCAAATTCCTCCACCTCCAACTCTTCCTCCTCATGGACAATGACTTTTTGTTTCCCTTTCCTATCCTAGGATGTAGCCTTGTCCAGGTGTGTAGATCTACAACCACCACCAGCCTAACACTGCTTCCTATCCTTCAAGTCCTTAGTTTGCATACCCTTCTTTTCTTCACTCATGGTAATGAATTCACTCTAAATTTTAGGCTCTTTTTTCAACTTCTTAGACTTGGGAATTCTAGGAGAAGAGGGGAATGCTTACACTTCTTCGGAGTCACTTTAACAAGCTCAAGCTCAAAGGGGCCTTTAGCAACATTCATCAAACCCATAGGGATTGAGGGATTAGAGCTTTTGGCAGTAGGGGAAGGGCTTTTAGCAGTGGTTAGTTCATTTCTAACAGTAACAATGGGAGGGGGTTGAGGGTTAGGTTCCTCAGCAGGGTATGCCTCCTCTAAGGGTTCCTCATTATCACTAGCATTACAGTTCTCAATACTAGCATTACGGTTCTCATTATCCAGTTTGGTATCTAAAGGGTTTCCATGAGGGTTTAGCGCTAAAGCATGCTTGTAAAGGGAAAGAATTAATCCTTGATGTAGGGGAGGACTCACACCATTCTCAATGTTAATTTATAGGGAAGAAACTAAATAAAATGACAAATTGATTCTTTCATCACACCTTATATGGTTCAACAAAGGAAAATGATATGCATGCATTGTTATATATCTTCCTTCAAGCATGAAATACTACATGAAAAACGTACTCACCAGGGCATAAGGAGTAAGGAGATCAAGCCTTGCATAACCATTCTAGAATCTGGTAAGATTCTATCCTTCATGAAGAAATTTGTCCACAAAAGATTGGTAGTCGGCACCACTTTTTTTTGCCACCTTGATTCCCTGATTCTACAAACTAGTGGCCTCAACAATAAAATGCACCATCACCTCAAATTTGAATGCTCTGATTTCCACATTCCCTTTCCTCCATGAATTAGTAAACTTTGTAGTAAGAATTTCATTGTATCCACTCATGGCTTTGAAAAAGGGAACCATACTAGCTCTTTCAAAAATTCTCCACAGGTTCACATTTTGTTTAAGCACCTGGTAGTTTAGAGGTTCCATGCGCTTCCTCAGCCCACCCATCTTAGTGCTCTGCAAGCTCTTTGAGTTCTACAAACTTTTCTTCATAACCACACTCCACTTCAGCTTCCTACCAAACTTGTAGAAGGTGCTATTGCAACTATTTTGGAAAGAAACACAAAATGAAGTAATTTTTGAGAACTTTCTCTTAGAGAAAGCTGATGACACATTTCCCTGAACTGCAAGATCATTATTAGTTTTACAACTAATTAATGGAACTTTATTTTTCATATAAGGAAAATCTTCACAAATGTGGGAGGAATAGATATAAGGCGTATCAACACACTTGGAATTGACACCCTTCATCAAATTGATTAAGGCCATGTGATTCTTAACTATCTCAAGAAGGAGATAATTATTACTTTTACCTTCAAAGGAGATCTTCATGCAAGATGCCATACCACTTACCTTAGAATTATACTTCATTCCCTTTAAATCACAAGATCGCCCACACTTCATCTACCTCTCCTAGTCATCATCTTTGTAAGTTGTAAACATATTCAAATTTTTCTTTTAGGACCTTGTCCTTTAATGAAATCAAAAAATGACTAATGACCCAATGGGTCCACCCATTACACCTCAATAATTCATTGGCATCGTAGTCAACAGATATATTCCCTTCTCTATACACATGTTGCACCCTGTAATGAGTAAAGAATCTCATAAGTGAAAAACATTTATCAATTATATCTTTTAATTACCAGGGGATAGTAGCACCACCATTCAAAATATCCACAATTAGCTTTGAATCCCCTTCTAGAATAACCTTTTTATAACCATAATCCTTTAAGGTCTTTATGCCCCCCCAAACAGCCATACCCTTTGCCATATTGTTTGAGCATACCCCAAAATTAGCACCATAACTCACAATGTAGTGACCTAAGTGGTTTATGAGTAGACCTCCCACCCCTACCATACTCAAGTTACCTTTAGAACACCTGTCAAAATTACACTTGATGCACTCTCTTTTAGGAAGAACCCACACAGTAGACTTCCTAGCCAAAATGTTAGTCCAATTAAGATTAGTTAGATCTTTCCTTAGACCCCAGACCTGCTTAATTCTCATTTATTTATAGTTTGACCATACTTTCAAGAAGCCGTATCTTCCCACATCCATATTTTCGTGAACTTGTGCTTTTATGCTCATACAGACCTCAAATCTGCTTCTCTCAACTTCTCTAAATATCCTATTATTTCTTTCCTTCCATATTCCATAGGTTAAGAAGGGGGGAATTTGGTTCCAAAGATCTGAAATTACCTTATGGGAGAAAGGGAAATTAGACCAAATTTTGACAAAGGACTTCATAGTATGGGGAAACACCTAGTCAGTGAACAACAAAGTGAGGAAGAATGACCACACTTCTCTAGAAAATTGGTAGTGAAAGAATAGATGCATAATAGACTTTCATCTCATCGGTTAACAAGATGGAACCCTCTCCTACCCAGGTTATCAATAGTAAGAATTCTTCCATGTGAACCAACCCACCAGAAACTATTGATTTTTGGCACCGTATTTTTTATCCACACTTTATCCCAGTGATAATTACTATTGTCAATGAGAGGTTTGACCAATTCATTATAAGCATGTTTAACAGAGAAACAACCATAAGAGCTCCCTTTCCACACCCATTCATCTTCCCTTTCAATGGAAAAAAATTTCTCCTCTCCTATGAGATTGTGTAACCTTAATAGGATTGAATCCTAGTTGATATGTCTCTGACCTCTTAAGTTGACACTCCTTAACAATAGGTTGAACTCCTTCCATTTAGGTTCCTCCACCTCCCAATTGACATAGTCCAACACTTTTTTTCCACATATCCTTGTCAAGATTTGTTTAAGGGGATTAAGGCCTTTAGTAGAGGAGAGAGGGGACGTCTCAGTCCAGGGGTCTTTCCAGAAGTTAATATCTTTACCATTAACAATCCTCTTTCTAACCCCCAATTTCAAAACATTTTTAATTTTAATAAGATGGTTCTATAGAATAGACCCACTAGGAAAATCAGTCACAGAGAGGAAGCAACCATGATTTCTGTTCTTCAAATACTTAGCTTGGAAAATCTTCACCCAATCCTTTTACCCTTCCGAAAGATTCTAGCCCACCTTAGCAGTTAGGGATTTGTTAAGCAATTTGATTCTCCTTATCCCCAACCCTCTTGCACTTTTTGGAGTACACACATTTTTCCAACTTACCAGAAAAAATATATTTTTTTCTTCAGTTTCAGACCAAATAAATCTTCTCTGAACCTACTCAAATTTTTCCCCTATGAAGGCCATTTTGAAGAGGGATAGGTAATAAATCAAGATATTCTATAAGGAGGCTTTTAACAACTAAATCTTCCCTACTAAGCTTAGAATTTTCCCCTTCCACCTAGCCAACTTATTTTGAACTCTCTCTATTAGATGATTCTAATATTTATTTTCCAACTTTCTTGAGATTAGGGGTAACCCCAAGTAATCTATTAGTAGAATGGCTTCATGACATCCCAATATCTTTGCCACTCTTTCCTTCACCACTTGGTCTACATTAAATAAGTATATCTTTCTTTTTTCATAGTTAATATACTGGCTAGAAACATAAGCATAGTCATTTAGAACCAATTTCTAGAGGTTGGCTTCTCCACCTAAGGCTTCACCAAACATGAGTGTGTCATCAAAAAATTGTTGGTGGGAGTCAGGAAGAAGAGACGAAGCAACTTTAACACCTTTAAGGGCTTTAGAGTTCACAATATTTTGGATATTCCTTCCTAAGACCTCAACAACTATTATGAAAATATAGCGTGAAAGGGGGTCACCTTGCCTCAGGCCTCGACCACAAGAGAAATAACCTTGGGAGACACGATTAACCAAAAAAAAGCACATAGGAGAAGTGACACAAACAAAAAGTATCTTTAGGAATCTTCCCTCAATCCCAAATTTCCTTAGAAAAAGAAAGAGAAATGACAAAGAAAATCTATCATAGGCCTTAGAGATATCAATTTTGAAGGCCATCCCAGGGTTTTTACCAAGGTCCATAGAGTGGAGGATTTCATGGGTAGAGATAACAACATCAAGAATGTTTCTACCTTGGACAAAACCTTTCTAGTTCGGGGCAATCATTTTACCTAAAACAACTTTAAGTTTGAACACCAGGATCTTAGAGAAGTTTTTGTAGACAATATTATAGAGGCTAATAGATCTAAAATCTTTAAGAGAAGAAGCATCAACATTCTTGGGAATAAGAGCAATAAAGGTGGCATTTAGTTGGTTTAGGAGTGTGCTCGACCTAAAGAAATCTGTAGCAGCATTAAATGTCAGATTTAACTATCCCAATAAGTCTAAAAAAAAGCAGGAGGAAACCCATCAGGGCCAGGGGCTTTATAAGCCCCAAAAGAGAACACAACCTTTTTAACTTATTCCACAGAAACATCATTAGTCATAATCTTTAAGTCTTGTTGAGAAATAAATTTTGGGATCACCTCAAGGAAGCCATCATTTAACTAGTTAGCATTACCCTAGGCATTTCGATAAGAGGAGAAGAAGTTAATAGCTTCCCCAACAATTTATTTCTTGGTTAAGACTGTGGTACCATCATCTTTTTTGAGTGATCTGATCTTGTTCCTGCTTTTGTATTTTGAGGTAGATTGGTGGAAGAATTTAGTGTTGTGGTACCCTTCAGTAAGCCATTGAACTCAAGACTTTTGTTTCCAAAATATTTCCTCCTTTTTATTAACCTTAAACCATTGGGATATTAGGTCATGTTCTTTTATGCATATCTCATCATTCATAGGGCCAACTTCCATTTTTTCTTGAGCTTCCTTTAAGCTGTTTCCTAGCAATTTATTAATCTCAAAGATAATACCAAAAGTAGCTTTATTCCACCCTTTCACTCTCTGCTTGATTCTACTCAACTTCTCCACCAGGTAGAACATAGGGGTGCCACTAACAAGTTCCTCCCACCAATTTTTTAACAAAACAATAAAATTTAGGTGAAGGATCAGCATTTTTCACATATAAAAGGGAAGGGGCCATTGTTAGGGTCAACATTTCTTTTAAGCACCAAAGCATTATGATAAAAACCAGACCTAGGAAGAGCATATAGGGAAAGGAATTGAGAAATGTTCCAATTGGAAGAGATCATAAACCTATCCAACTTAACTTGAATCAGTTGATTGCCATTCCTTCTATTAGACCAAGTAAATTTAGAGCCCTAAAGAGGAATATCAATAAGCCCAGTAGAATTTAGGAAACTAGCTAGTTCCATCATGCTATTAGTATAATCATCCATCCCTCTAGACTTTTCTGAAGGAAGGGGGGAATTGAAATCCCCTCCCAACATCTAATGGTCATCTTTTCTATTTTTTATAGCATCGTTCAGATCCTCCCAAAGTTGCAACCTATCCCTACTAGAGTTGGGAGAATATATATTAATTAAATTCTATTTCTCCTAAGAAACCAGATCTTCTAGAGCATCCATTAGACTGTTCCTACCAGCAAAGCTCAAAGTTCCTTTTAATTTTGAGGGATTCCAAAGAGTAACAATTCCCTAGAGGCTCCTTCAGCCTCATTGACAAAATAATTTTCTCTAGGCCAGATACTCAAGATCACCTTATCAAAGGTCTCCTTCTTCATTTTAGTTTCTTGAAGGAGAAAACAATCCACTTTATTGTCTAGGATATAGGTTCTTACCAAAAATTGTTTATAAGGGTTGTTTAGGCCCCTGATATTCTAAGAGATAAACTTCATAGTGAAACAGACCAGGAACAACAACACCATAGGCCCAAAAAGGAGCATCTAGGGCTACTTCTTTTTGGAATTCGATCCCATGATCGAGTCCAAGGTTCTTTGTTTTCTTGCAACCACATCCCTCACCATATCCTTGTTCTTGGAATCCTTTCAAGATGGTCTGCCTACCTTATTTCCCCCTCCTACATCCAACTTCTTTTTCTTTTTTGACTTATTAGGTGTTTGTAGCCAGTCATCCTCTTCTTCTTTGTCACTGGGGTGAGGAGGAAACCCCAACAAGGCTAGGGAGTCTCTCAAGTTTATTGCCTCCTTATGAGACATAAATGACATTTTCTCTAGGTACATATTGGGGTCTAAAGACACTAAATCACCTTATTCCAATTTAGATCCACCTTTCGAAATAGGACCCACACCCACATTGGACTACAACTTGGCCCCCAACTGAGGACCCCCCTTAACTTCATCCATTTTATCAATATTCTTATCCACCCCAATAGTAGGATTCTCATCTTTCCAAATTAGATCAAGGTTGGGAAGCTATCGACATGTTAAACATTCAAGAGGTTCAGACTATCCAAGTCACTAGAAACAACAAGAGGCTCCACAAGGGCAGCAACCAAGCCACATGCAGGGACATCCTTTGTAGGGAGGACCACATCCACAGAGGCATAATAGATACCATGGGGGAAAGCAACAAGGACAACAACGAAGGGCTTAGGCACCTACTCAGATAGAGAATGCTCAATTTCAAGGGTTCCATCAACATGCCATTTCTCACATTAATTAATGAGGTGACCAAATTTCTTACAAAGATGGCAGAAATGACAGGAATTTTTTTATTCTAAGGGTTGTGTCCAATTGATAAATTTAGACTTTAGGAGAATAGAAGTTGGCAGAACCATATTAACAACCACATTTACACAAATACGATTATAGACAAGTCTAGACTTCTCCTATGTGATCTTGTCTATAGCCAAAAAAAAAATCAACGCCTTTTAGGATACCTATCTCCTAGAATTCAAGGGGTAACCCAGGGATGCAAACCCAAGTTGGAGCCATAGCCCCTAGGTTAGCGAAAGGATCAAACCCTGGTTTCCACTTGTAGAGGGAAAGGAAATTCTTATAGCCAACATCGAAGGCCTAGGGGCCGCTCGTTAACACTTTTAGCATATTTTCATAACCACAAAAGAGAAAAGGAAAATACCTCTTGGTATAACATTAATGGAGACACTACCTTTAAGATTCCAAGTCGAGGCAACCTAATGATGAACCTGTTCACTATTGGAATGAGAAGACAAAAATTTTCCAACTAGTACTAGTTTAAGGCTATCCATAGCCTTCAACAACAAAGCTTCAAGGATGTTGAATTCCCAGCTAGTCATAGAATAGGAAGCAGACTTCAGAAACCTTTTACCCAAAGGTGGCAAGTGAGTACCCACTAGTTTTTCCACAAAGGATGCCAGTTTTTCTTCAAAGAAGAAAGAATATTACCTGAGAGAAGGGGACAAAGGTGACTTGCCAAAAATATCTCCAATCCTTCCCCCTAGGGAAAGGATAGAGGTACGAGAAGGAGAAGTCACATGGGGAACAACATCACTGGCTGCTGCCACAACAGACACAACACTAGACAAGGAGACAATAACCTTGGAATGGGGAGCCTTCTCGAACCCCCCTCTCGATCGACCCATGAGGCAATCAAATCAAGGCAGGGATGAAAATTCAAAAAAATAACTAGAGCGAGAAAGTTGCAAAGCAAGAGCCGAGTTACTTCTCTTTTTTTATCATATAGTTGATATAATTTCTCATCTAATGATTCCCATTCTCATTTAAAATTTCTTAACCAATTTTTTTTATTTTTTTTAATGAAATCCTTTACTTTAACAAATTCCTTATTAGTACTATTGCAATGAGTTTTACTTTTTTATAGTTAATTAGTTATTAATAATTTAGTTTTCAACCAATCAAAAACAATATTTAAAAAAATTAAAATAAAATTCAATTTTGTAAAGTCAACTTCCAAAATATTTAACTTTACAAATTATTAAAATTATTTCTTGTGCATAACATTGGTTAAAAAGTTGTGTGTTATTGGAGAATTTGTAGGGAAAACAAGGTAAACTATTTTTTTAACATTTTCTTAAAGAATGATTTTTCATTTTTTGCTTTGTAAAGTCATTTCATTAAATATTTCTAAAATAAATAAATGTTACTTATTTGTACTTTTTTTAAGAATGATTTTTTTATGTATATAATTGTTATTTTTTTATTAAAAAAAATCACGAAAATCAATTAACTATTTTATAGAGATTTAAATTCACACTATTAAAATAATAAAATAAAACTTAAATTAAAACACATCCATAAATTAGTATATAAAGATAATCTTTGTAGGGATTTTATTTTACACAATTAAAATAAAAATTTAAATTAAATCTTAAACTATTTGACATTGCCACTTTTTTTTAGTTTTCAAAATTTCTTAACTTCAAAACATAAATAAATACAAATAGAAATTAAATTAAAATAACTAAATAGAAAAAGACAAGCCTCTTGGCCTCTGTGACCCCCAAGGCTATGATAGGAGGCCACATCAGTATCGTGGACCCACTAGCAATCCGGCTTGGCAACATGCAAGGCATGGTTCGTACTAGATTAGGCATAAATTTGCAAAACCTAACTAGATACCATTTCGATCTCACAGTTGTCTGGATAGAGGAAAACAACCAGTTTTTGACATTTGTGAAGAGAATAGTTTTTTAATAAAGAATGGGCAGAATGAAGAAACTAGAAGGTATTGTCAAAACAATTCAAGATTTTTGAATCATTTTTACAAAGATAGTGAGGAAGATTTTAGATCTAACAAATACCTAGGAAGAGCACATGCAAACTAGACAACCTCATTTGTAAGTGGATTAGGCTAGAAAGGGGTTCCCTTCAATCTAAATAATTCACATAGCGAACATTTTTGGTGTAATGAGCTATCTAACTGGAGGTATGTGGCGGTTGAAGGCAATATTATTCATAAGAAGGGGATTTACTCCCATCCTCCTTTGCAAAAGTAACGGTGATCAGTTCATATTGAACATGCAAATCCTCCTCATAAGTCTTATCAAGAAGTTACAAAGGAAAAGGTAGAAGGCCTACTAAAGCTTGAAAAGTAGTCAAAACAAAAAGAATATGTCAATCAAAGGTAGGGGGTTTTATAATCAAGCAAAAATACAAATATCCAAGGCAAGAGAAATGGAAAAAATGGTTCCGAGGGCAAGAAGAAGAAAGTGACAAAGTGGAAGAGCCCACGAAAGAAAGAATGGAGGCATAAATAATTGCAAAAGGATGAATCTATAAAGAAAAACAAGTTGCCTAATGCATGGAGTGACGATCATCAACTAGTGGAAAATGTTTTGGCATCACAGTGAAAGGGGACTATCAAGATCACATTTCCAGAACACTTTCTACAACTGCAAATCAAATATCTTAGAGAAAAAACCCTAATTTGTAAGTTTTGGAACCTTACCCCTGATCTAGAAAAGTTAAAGGCTTTAATATTTGATGAGTGAGAAGGAGTTGAACAAATATTCTACCTAGATCAGGGTAAGGGTATTTTTGTTGTTCTTTTTTTTCAACAAAATACAAAAATATATTGTATACAAGGTCAAGTCTTGGGGTTTTCAAGGCTCAAGCATGTGCATGTAGCCTTGGACTCCTAATTTTAAATTTGAAGATTTTGTCACTAGGTATGTTCCTTTTTGGTTTCAGATGCATGCATTACCTCTTGAGTACAAGGAATTGAATTTAATAAAAATCATGGCTAATCATGTAGGGATTTTCCTTAAACATGATTGTTTTTCTTTAAAAATCCCTCAAAAAAACCAATAAGGGTGTGTGCTTTGGTTGACACAATTAAGTATTTTCCAACTCAAATTCAGATAACATCTAAATTTGGTAAGTAGTTGCAAAATATAGATTTTGAAACTTTAGATAATTATTGCACACAATGTCATATTTTAGGGCATTCTGCCACTGAATGCAAAAATATGGAAATCTTTCAAAATCAAGTACTTCATGATTGGATTCAACAAGGTTACATTGAAAAGAGATTATTTGGTTAGATAGCCAATCTGTAGAAAGTCTTAAGGAGGATTTCAGTACAAAGGATATCCAAATCAAGCCAAGTATTATAGATCAAAGACCCAAGGGAAAGAGGAATGGAGGGGGAGAGCAAAAGAATTATGAAGTGTCAATTGATATATGCCCTAATTAATTTTTCTTTGTATCTCTAAAATTTTGAAAGAAGAAAGATTTGTTGATGCAAAAGTGCATTGGTTATTCTCTAAATTTATACTCCCCATATTTACCACAAATTTCTAAGTAGTAGCTGGGTGATATAGTAAGAAAGTTGATGCTTCAAGACACAATGATCCACCTAGCTTCTGAAATTATGGTTAGTGGTGAGGAGACTAGGCACTCTTTTAACAAGTTCCTCACTAGGTTTGAAGGGTCATAATTAAAAATTGCATTAGATGTTTGATAGACTAATAGGGTAGATGAATTGGAAGCTTTAGGAGAAAAAATCCTAATATCAGTTGGGTCAAAAATGCTTGTTGAAATTGCAAATGAAAGAGTAGAAGATGAGGGCATATGGGATTGTGAACCTCATAAAGAGAAAATGGAGATAGATAGTAGTTTGAGCTTAGTTGACACGTTCTAGAATGTCCAAACAAATGAAACTTCAGTGGCACAACCAACATTGATGGAAACTAATAAGTTGGTGGAAATGAATTAGGCATTGGTTCAGGGGAAGAGGAATTCAATTATTCTAAGAATCTCTCTCTATCTCAAACCCCTTATTACCCAATTTTAAAGAAATAAATAGGGAAAAGAGGTAGGAATTCTAAATTGACTAAATTGAAAGAGGAGATTGAAGCAGGTGTGCAAATTTTTTTATATGATTCTATCTCAAACTCTGCAAGTAAGGGTCTGAGGAGAGCTTGTTGCTCTCCTCGCATGTAATGAAGATCATATCTTGGAATGTTAGGGGCATTAATGCCCCTAAAAAACATGCTCGAATCAAGCATAAGTTGATGTTTGTGGAGCATATATCGTACTATTGCAGGAAAAAAAGACATTAGTGGCAACATATGAAGCTTCAATTAAAAAATGGGCACTGTGGAAATCAACTCACTCACCAGCTTGAGGTGATTTAGGGGGGTTAGTTGTACTGTAGAACCCCAAGATTGTAAATGTATTTCTCGTTGTCACCAATGCTGAGTTGCAAAACTTAGCCTATTGGTGAAACATGGGATAAATCCCTTGATTGTGGGCTTAGGTTGTGGGAGTTAATCTCCAGAGTGAGTTGGTTCTCTTGGTTCTATCACCTAAACTAAACCACTTGCAAAGGAAAGAGATAAGAATTTATATGAAAACAAAAACCTAAGATCTTAAGGTGATACACCAAATGTCTTTTGACATGCACTTGCTTAAATGAACATAATATGATCAACAACTCAAAATTTGACATACACAACTCAAAATTTCACATGTCTCTTGCATAAGAATTTCATTACTAGGTTTGATAACTAGGAAAACATTTAGGAGTTGAAAATGTTCTCAGAACTTAAATTCTACTCCTAGTTGGTTAAACACAAGTAATAACCTACAAAAATACATATTTCTGCATAAAGGCAATAACAATGGGACAAAAATCAAGGGGGAGAATCATCACCACAAGATTACATCAACCATTTTGAAGCTTGCACAATGAAATAACTTTGAGAAGGTAAACATAGCCTTTTTTATTGATAAAAAATACTTAGAAACAACATAAAAGTCTAAAAATAAGTTACATTCCTATTATTTGCTTGAAAGAAGCTCTAAGGGTTATAATACATAGCTCCAAAATGAGAAAGAAAACTAATTTTCTAAGTTACAATGCACCAAAAGATAGAAGGAAGCTTTTTTGATAGCTTACAATACTTCAAAAGTGAAAAGAAATTACTAAGGAAGAAATAGGTCATACTATTTAGTTTACAAGCCTTTCCTAAGTCTTAGTTTCCTATTACAATCAGCATGTGACATGTGTCACAATTGATTTGAAAAGGTCAAACTCTCTTTTGGGTGCCTAGCTGAGTGGTCTCCTTTTTTTTCTCCCTTATTTTCAAGATAGCGTTGAAAAAGGATAAGCTTTCTTTATTGTGACCACATTTTGAACATGCTTTTTTGGCACTTGTTCCTAGATGCCCTCATCTTGCTATCTAGGTCACCAAACTACCCTATATCTTCTCAACTACTCATAAACATCTTCCTAGATGCTCTCATGATGTCCTTGACTACTTATGAAGACTCTAAGCTGACCAACCTCCCTCATGAATGGTAAAATTGACTTTTTCATAAAGATAGGGAATGCGAGAAACTTTGAAATGTTCAAAACTCTTTAGAATATGTAGGATTATGTCCCTCCTTAGATGTATCTTCATGGATTCTTTTGTTAGTCTTGATCTCTTTACTAACCTGTCATATTCTCCTTGCCCTTAGATTGTCATTAAAACTTATTTACTGCTCTCATTAGTTGAGGAAAGTATCACAATCATTATTTTATTGAGAAAACCATCATAACCACAAATATTGTGTGCACATATGCCTTGATATCACTTCTCTTAGGTCATTGATCACAAGCATTGAACTTATCACTATCACTTTCCATGATCATGCAATGAAACCCTCAAAGTAAGCTTCAAAACCCCAAATTTTGATCTTTTGTTAAGGTGATGACTGCCCTACCTCTTTCACTATTCATTTTCTAGATTTGCATTCCAATCTGCTCAAACTAGGTTTTGTGCACTTCACTAGACCTAGAGTTTTATTCTTAAGTCCCACTGATCAAACCTTACACATTATTAGAATAAGACTATGGTTATCTTACTAATGCACATGAGTAGTCATAATGATTTAAAACTTCATACCCCTGTCATACTTTAACATCACTATACCATGATTCAAATTTTCCCAATGATTGTCTTCTTTTCATAAGGGCTAGGCATAGATTTATCATCTCATAGGTTTGAATGAGTAACCTATGCTATCTAATATCCTCATAATTTTCCTGGTGGCTATACCCTAATTAATAGAGAGTTATCATTTTTTTTTTCATCTCTACTAATCTTGGAAACTGAGTGGTGCAAACCTATATTATGTAATCCATAGGCTTTCATCAAATTTTTGCATTGTATACACTTGCTGCGTACTTTAATCTTTTGTAACTTTTATCATCTTTTTTGAATAGATTTCATGACTCACTCTCTATTTGAAACTCACATTTTCTGCCAACAATCTTATTTGTCACCAATCTAGATTCAATAAGTGAAGAGTCATGGTTAATCTCACAAAAAATTTCATCTTTAAACTCAAACTTAACAACAACAATATGCTTCTCCAATATTTGGACTAGAAACCCCTAATGTATGAGTAGATAGTCCTATTGAATATAATCATGATTGCGCAAGAGTTGAGAAACTACATGGAATCTATGAGCTTTCATAAATGACTTAACAGTGGCTAGGAGAAAATGAGAGAAAAATACACATGTCTAATAATGTGGGTGAAGAGAATACATTCCTGGAATCCTTTTATTGCAAGTAACATACCAAAACTCCCCTAAATTCCTACAACGTGGTGGTATCTCAAGATCTGTGTGTCTTTCTCAGGCTTCTTCAATGCCATCAAAGTAGTGTAAACCTTGCAACATGTTCCATTATCCATTTTGATCTCTGAAACATGAAGAATCCATAGTCCTTGGACTACTTCAATGCCATTGTAGCCATTCCTTCAATGTTTGATGCCAACAAAGATAATAAACCCTAAAAAAATTCCTTGCTACGTGGTTACAAATTGAAACCCACTCTCTTTTCTCTTGGCACCCAGAAAGACTTATTCAAAGCTTCATTTTTTTAATTATTTCCCTTTTGTTACAAGCTTTTCAAAATATGCTATTTTTTGCCTCTTTTTTTTGGAAAAGAAAACTTCATCCTTATTTTTTTTCCAAAATACTAAAACTCATTATTAATATTTGAATTTTAGTTTTATGTCAAAACTTAACGATAGATCTAAAAAGAAAAACCTTACAACATTCTTGGTGATCTCTTAGAGATTTTTGCCTACTAAACATGATGACCAATTTCCTTAAACAATCCATTGGGCATAGGAGTCAAGAGAAAATTGAAAAACATACTAAAATTAGACCTTTCTTACTGCTGCAACACTCCAAAGCTTAATGTTCGACACCTTAAACCCACTAAAACTACCCAAAACATGACTGAAACTAATTGACCAAGTTGTGCAACAACACTTGGAGGAATGAAAAGACTCTTAAAACCTATGTGCAACAACACTTATTGACTCAAAGACACCTAATCTAACCTACCCTAACCAACACAAGGCTTGCTTAAACAAAACCATTGACTGATTCAGTGAAATAGCTACCCTTCCTTATCAAGTGCAATGTTTGTCATGCTCATGAGAAACCCAAAAAAGATGCAACACAAGTAGAAACTCAATGAATAGTTGCAATGCTTATAGAAGAACATAAACATACTCACATACCCTTTGATTTTGATCATGCTTACTACTATTTTGGATTGGATAAGTGAGCTAAATCTGATCTTCTTCAGTTGCAATTCTATATTTAGCTTTATGTTTAATTGTAACCTCATGCTTGGGTGTAAACATGATTTGTGTTTTGTTGGAATCCATCTTGGCTAGATGTTTTATAGGACATCCTCTTGATCAAACAATCTTCAAAGTCTCATCACTAGCTTCTTCCTTTTGGATTGCTTGTTCATTGTCATGCACATTGGAATGGTTTGGTTAATGTTATTCAAATGAAAAAATGCATGCTTCTTCTTTTGTTTTGTGTTGCTCATAAATTTATGATTCATTAAGTGCTATATTGACATCAAGATTTGAACGAAATTCTTCAATGATGCTAGAGAAAATTTCTTCACCAATTTCCAACTTGTTCTCCCCATCTTTGCCAATATCTACATTCTTCTCATGCTCATTTTCATCCTCTATCTACTCCAAAACTTGTGAATTATTTGAAACCTACTTACACTCTTCATCCTCATCAACAAAACAAGGAATTTCATTAAATAAGAGTGCCAAATCCTCATTTTCACCACCTTTTCCTTATTTTCTATCTCGCCACCCCAAAAGAATATGCTCTTCAACCTATTGTTCATGATTTTTCCATTCTAAAGGTGCTGGCTTGATATCTAAGTTTACAAAAAATAGCTCTAAATCATCCCAAAATAAGTATTTTTCAACCTTTTCTTTGCTTTTTTGTGTAAGAGGACTGATTTTGACCTTATAGCAGCTTTGACTAGCAACCTTCTGTATACCAACTTCATCTCTATCTTGCAAAATAAGGCTATCTTCCTTTGTCCCTTCATAAACTAGCATATTTTCAAGCTCACTTCCACTTCTATCTACTTGAAAACTTGTGAATTCATTGAAATTTGTATGCTCTCATTTTCTTGCTCAATGAAAGAAGGAAGTTCATCAAATACGAATGTCAAATCCTTATTTTTACCACCTCTTTCTTGTTGGCTATCTTGCTGCCCCAAATGATTTGTTGACAAGGCATGTTCTCTTCATCTTTAACAAAATATGGGAGTTAATCAAATGAGAAACTCAAATTTTCATTATCATCTCCTCTATCAAGATTTGTACCTTGCTGTACTAACTGACCATGATCTTCATTCCCTTGCAACAAGTTTAATTTTTCTTCTTCTAACTTATCTACAAGTGTACCAACAACAAAATACTCTTCTTGTTCTCCCCCAAAAACCTCATTTTCTTGCTCACTAAACCAACTATCTTGGTAAACAATGGGAACATCTTTACAAAGACAAATGGTGATAGGACAAGATGACTGATTATAAAGGTCTTGTTGGGATTCTTGAGGAAATATGCATTTTGGAGAAGGTTGCTCTTGAGGGATACTAAAGTCTTGCAAAGGATGTAGGTCCTTGAAACTTGGAATTTCAAACTTAGAAGATTGACTTGAAGACTTAAGAGGCATACCTTGCTTGAAACTCAAGATTTCGTACTTGGGAATCTCTTCCTTCACATGCCAATCCAAATTGCATGAGGCTGGTTGGTTTTCTATCCTTTGAATTTAGGCAAGAAAAAGGTTCATCTGCTCTTGTTTGGAAAAAACATTTCTTGCAAGAGACTCATCATATTGCTTCCTTTAATAATCCAACTCCTATTGATGTTGGTAGGCTTGATGAGCCAACTCTTCTTGCAGTTATGATAATGTAAGACTATCACATGTATTGTAAGGTAAAAGACGGTCCAATGGAGATAAACTAGAGAAATGTCTTATGAAACCTCATTACCCTATGAGGTTGCAAGTATTAAGGAAAAATGTTCAAAGTGGTAAAAGACAATTGTAAAGGAAAGTCAAGAGGGCTATGAATAAGACAAATTACAGTGGTACAAATGAGTTGCATGAAATAATTATAAGGTGACAGTCCTATGAAGAAACAAGGTGATAGTAGTAATGGGAGTTATCCCATGTTTCACCAATAGGCTGAGTTTTGAAACTTAGTAAGGGTGCACTATTTGGTGACAACATTGCCAAGCAAGAATGAGAGCCACTGATAGTTATTGGAGATAACTAAATTTGATTTAAAATTTTGGTTGCTGAATATATATGGTTCAACTTCAACCATTGATAAGAAAAGTTTGTGAGATGAAATCACATAACTAATAAATGATTTAGGAGACGAGAGAGTTTTATTGGTTGGGGATTTTAATGCAGTAGTCTCATTACAAGAGAAGAGTGGGGGTATTAGTCCTCCAGTTAAAGTGATGACAAATTTCAGCACATTTATCCTCACTAATGCATTAAAATACATTGTACCAGTAAAGGGAAAGTATACCTAGACAAATAGAAGGAAATATTTTCTACAAATAGCAGAGAGGTTGGACATGTATTTAGTCACTTCAAATTGGTATAATTTGTAGCATAATTTGGAATAAAAAATATTGCCTTATGCAGGGTCTGATCATTATGTGATCTCTCTCAACATATCAAATGTATCTCTTCCTAAATTTAAATCGTCATTAAAATTTGAGAGCATGTGGTTTAGGCATCCACAATTCATGGATCTATTACAAAAATGGTGGATAAGTGCACAATATGAGTAGGGAAGATGTTTCAATTATGTAGAAAGATAATGTATGTAAAACAATAAATTATAACTTGGAAAAAAAAGGTTTTTAAGAATATCTTTCACCAAAAGGATCTAGTATTCAAAGAGTTGACTACAACTCATGAGCTCATAATTCAAAATGGCTTAGATACCTCATTGTATAATAAATAGAAAAAGTTACAGGGGGACTAGGAAGAGCTATGTGCGAGATAAGAGATATATTGGAGGCAAAAGTCATGAGAATTGTGGCTGAAAGAGGGAGATTAAAATACCAAATATTTTCACACCTCTACATTAATTAAGAGAGTTACAAAAGCAATACAATCATTGCAAGAGATTTCAATAGGGAATTGGCTCAAAAAGGAAGAAGATATAAACAAAGGTGTCAAGTTTTTTTCAAAACTCTTATCAATGCCCCAAAACAGGAGTGAAAAAAATGTTAAGGATGAAAAGGAGCTCCTAGAAGCTATTCCTACAATCATTAGGGATGAGGATAATGATTATTTGTTGGGGCTATTTTCATTAGAGGAAGTGAAGAAGGTGGTTTTTTCCTTGCCACCGGATTAAGCCCTTGGACTAGATGGATTCAAAACCATTTTTTTTCAAAAGAGCTTGGATATCTTGTGTTTTGATCTACTTTGGGCACTTGAAGAGTCAAGGAGGACATGAAAAATGCTAAAGTTGTTCAATGTAACAAACATTGCAATATTTATAAAAGTAAAAGAGCCTAATTATTTTGTAGAATATAGGATGATATCTTTGTGTAACACAATATATAAAATATTCACTAAGGAAATATATCTAAGGTTGTAGCCCCTTATCCCAAAAATAGTTTCTCAAGAGCAGGGAGGTTTTGTTCCAGAGAGAAAATTTTGAAGGAGCACTTGTAGCGCATGAGACACTTCACTCAATATATACTCCTAATTTTTCTTCAATCATTTTCTAATTGGACATGATGAAGGTGTATGATAAAGTAGATTGGGGTTTTTTGAACAAAGTTCTTGCAAAGTTTGGTTTTAGCGCAATGGTGTAGATGGATACTGTATTGCTTATCAAGGGAAAATTTTGTAGTCATCCTCAATGGTACTCCCACAAGATTTTTCAGTGCAACACAAGGTGTTAGGAAAGGAGACCCTTTATCACCTTTTTTGTTCATTATTATGGCGGATGCCATAAGCATATTCATTCTCCTCAAGAAAAATTAGGGGCTTTGGCATGGCATCACGATAAAAAATATAGATATTACAGTCACACATTCCCTTTTTATAGATGATACCATTTTATTTGGTAAGACCACTATCACAGAAGCCAGTCAATTCAAAGAAGTTTTAGATAAGTATTCCTCAAAATCTAGTCAGAAAATCAATGCTGCTAAGTCTAAAATTTATGTCTTCAACACCAAGTATGTCATAAGAAATAAGATAATGAGATTGTTGGGTTTTCAACAACCTTCTTTTCCATGCACATATTCAGGGATTCCTTTCTTTATGGGCTCAAATAAGGCTTCCTACTAGGATAAAGTAATTGAAAGGTTAAAATCAAGGATATCAATGTGGAAGGCTAGGTGGCTATCATTTTCAGGAAGAATCCTTTTAATAAAATCAGTCTTGTCAACAATTCCTAACTATTTCTTGCAGTCCTCAAAGCACCTTAGTCAGTTATATCAGTAATAGAGAAAATCATCAAGAACTTCCTTTGGAAAGGAAATATAAATGATAAAAAGAAAATGCCACTAATTTCACTAGAAGGTATGGCAGGGGAGAAGTGTCAAGGTGGAGTAGGAATTCACAATATATCGATTAGGAATAAACCTTCTAGGGCTAAGATTGCTTGGTAAATGTATACAAAACTAGAGGCTAAATGGTGCAAGGTAATGCAAGTGAAGTATCTAGATAGTGCAAGTCCATCAAGAATTTTCATAATCTCTAATCCGCCCAAGGGTTCTGCCATGTGGAATTTTTTGGTTTCTTGTAGAAAGATCATTACCACATACATTACATGGGAAATTAATAATGGGGAAAGTGTGAAGTTTTGGATAGATTCTTGGAATGGGAACCATCCTTTGAAAAGTATTCCTAAACTACAAGATATAATGACAAATTTAATTGAGGTTTAGGGTGAGAATTTTTTAGACTATGTTCAATCAACAAATGGTTTAATTGGGAAAGTGGTTTGTAAAAGTTTCTCAAGTACTTCACTCTCTGTTGAGCAGTACTCCTTGATTTAAAGGATGTTAAATGATAGAGTGGTATATCTTTTGACAAAACCAGATAGGATTGTATGGAATGCATCAAAAGAAGGTTCCTATTCAGTGAAACAAGGATATAGAGCCTTAAGACAAAGCAAGGATCAAATGGTTTCTCAAAGAGCTTATTCATTGTGGTAGAACAACAAAATTCTACCCAAGTCAGGGAGTTTTTCTTGGTTAGTGTTAAGGAAGAGAATACTAACAAGTGATTGGTTAACAAAATTGAAAATAACGAATCCCTTTAAATGTTTGTTATGTGAATAAGTGTTAAAAAATGCAGATCACCTACTCATTCAGTGCAATTTTGCACAAAAATATTGGGATTTTGTTAAGAATAAATTAAATATGTTTACTCTAGTACCAAATATAATTTGGGAGTTGTTTTAGAGTTGGCCAGTCCTATATAAATCTTCTTTTTTTGCTTGTATATGGAAAGTGGTTCCTGTATTAGTCATATTGAACATCCGGTGGGAGCGTAACATGCACTTTTTTAGAAAAATTACATCTTTAGTTAAAGTCACAAATGTAAAGATTGAAAAGGAAATATATGAAGTTGTCAATTAAAATTTCAAAAGCATAAAAGCATCAATTTTGTGTTCACAAGTTGGGATGATCTTATTCTAAAAAAATGGAAGAGTATAACATTGCCTTTTGATGGAAGCCTACACAAAAGTATTATAAAAAAGGTGGATATAAGTAAAATTAGATGGAAGGCTCCCCAAGTAGAATTTGTAAAGCTTGGTTTTGATGGAGCTTCAAAGGGAAACTTGGGTAAATCAAGTGCAGGCATATGCATTAGAGATTCATTTGGGAAGGTAATAGAAATTAGTTCATTTCACCTCACAAAAGGTACTAATAACTTTACAGAAGTAAAAGTAGTTCTTCTAGGTTTGGAGTTAGCATTGAAGCTTGGAATTACTAGAATACATGTTGAAGGGGACTCCTTAGTAATTGTTAATGCTTGCAAAGAGAGGAAAATACACAACTGGAACTTAGGCTATATTTTGTAGAAAGTTTGGTCTTTTCTAGATAAGTTTCATACTTTTCTAATTTCACATACTTATCGTGAAGGCAACAGGCTGGAAAATTGCTTAGCAAACATGGGATGTGATTCACATGAATTATCTTTGGTAAATGATGCTAATCAAATTTGGACATATCCATAGCTAGTGGAAATTGCTTTGCAAGAAGCATTGGAATCAAAGAAGTTTTAAGTCAGTAAAGTAGGTAAAGTATCTCTTTAGTCAATGCAACTAAGAAGGATTCACAAGAAAATTCCATCATAGGATTTAAAAATGAGGAAACAAGGGACAGACAAATGTAGGCTAAACATATGCTAAAAATTTAGGATTGATGTCTAAGCAAAAAGTATAATGATATGGCGCATGGGAAAAGTGTTGTCAAGTGATGTTCTTAGGGGGACTCCAAATCCTGCCAACTGTCACAATTTAAAAATCAAACTTTTGTTTGGTTGAATGCAAGCTTAGGTACTACACACATTTAAGCATCATTTTTTGATATGTTTAATAGCGTGAGGTGGCAATAATAGTAGACCTACGGTAGTAATCCCCAGATTCTTATATGCAAGAAAGATTGAAGTGTGTTGTCCTCCCCCAAATTGTCATTTCCAAGGCCAATTTGGGAAATGTGTTTTCAAGGCATTTTTCTTTATATTAGTGCTTGGAAGAGCAAAAAAGAAATTAATCAGGGTGTAGACACTTAAAAATATCCTGAATGATATTATGCACTCAAATCAGGTATACTAACACCATTTCATCCTCAAATCCATCATCTTCTTGCTTAATTAATTAAATTAGCCTAGCTATTTAATTAATTACATCATTTCATCTAGTAATCTAATTAGATGAATTCATCCCCTTTCATGTGAAAATTTTGTCTTATTAAATTAAATAGATCAAATTATTTAATTTAGTCCCTAAAGTCCTCTTATTTAATTAAATGTGATCACCCTTTCCCCTTTTCATTAAATCACTTATTAATGAATATCATGCAATTCCTCTAAAAATTGCATAATTAACATTGTTTTAATTATCAATTACTAATAAATCGAATTCCCCTCACTTGCAAAGGAATATTCCAATGGAATATTCCTCCTTTGCACATTCCTCCAAAAGGAATATTCCCATGGAATATTCCTTCCCTTTTTGCACAATTAAAATTTGGTTTTAATTAACTAAATATCTAATTTTCTTCACTCATTTGAAAAAGGGAATATTCCTTTTTTTCAACAAGTTTTCAACAAGACTTCATGTGCAAGTTTTCAACAAGACTTCATGTGCAAATTTTCAACAAAACTTCTTGTGCAAGTTTTGAAAATGTTTTTGTTTGGATGAATGTAAACCCTTGATTAAATATCAAATTGCATTCTTAACCCTTGATGGGAATCCATGATCCATGCCTCCATCTTCCTTCCATATTGACCATTGATTAGCTTTTTCAATATTAGCCCTTCATTTCTCATTTGTCCTATAAATAGGTCACTATTTGGAGACAAATGGATCCATATTTTAACATCAAACTCATGCTGTTAAAATCACTCTTACTTGCACTCACATTTAGCATAATTTTAGTTTATTTTAATTACACCATATTATCTTAGATTCCATTAATGACTTCCATGATAACATAAATGCATCCATTTAGTATTGTGTAATTAGGGTTTGAATCTTTTTTAGCTTAAAATTCATTTAGTGTAGATTTTCATATACCCATATCAATCATCTTAGCATACATCATGTTAAAATAGCTTGTATCAAGTTCATTTAGCTTTGAATCATGTTTCATCACACATATTTCATTAGTTTTGTCGATTCTCTTAATTAGAATTGATCGAAACAAGCTCATTATCTAAGGGATTGGGAAAGGGTCACCATTCTACATCAATGCGACACTACTCTCCCAATAGGATAAGTTTCAATGTATTAGATTAGAGGTTTGTTAAGCTTTCATGATTTAGAATGTTAGTTTTAATGGCTTCTTTGTCTTTGTTTATAGTGAATTATCTTATTGGGATTCATGCTTAGTGGGTTAAATATGCCTCAAATTCATATGGATCATGTGTAGTTAACCTATACTATGTCGTTGGTCACATTTTGGCGCTAGAAGGAGGACCTAATTTAATGTTTCATGTGTTATTTGGAGAAATTTTTGGTTTAATATCTTAAATACATGATTTTCCTTAATTTTTAATGAATTCTATATGACTAATCTTGCATAATGGTTGCTAGGTTTTGAAGATCTCATGTTTAGTTTCCAAAAATATTTACGATTTTAAAATTGATCAAGATTTGAGGAAGTTGTCATTATCTCAAGTTGCTGTCCATCATTAATTTTGTTGTTTATTTTTTTAAATTATGGGTTTAATCTCTAAAATGCATGATTTTCCTTAATTTTTAATGAATTGTATATTACTAATCTTGCATAAAGGTTGCTATATTTTGAAGATCTCATGTTTAGCTTTCCAAAAAAATTTACAATTTCAAAATTGATCAAGATTTGAGAAAGTTGTCATTATTTCAAGTTGCTATTATAATCTAATTTTCTAAAAATGTTTCTCAAACACTTGAAAGGATAAAATGAATTAGATGTCAAAGTTGGATAAAATTGAACCAATCAACCTCACATTTGCTTTAAATTTTGACATGTGCTTTAAATTTTTGATTTCATATGATTTCTAACATGTCTCTAACTTCTTATTTTGGTTTTTAGACTAACTGGGTTTTGCAGGTTTGGACAGTACAACTTGAAGAAAAGAAGCATACTATTATCATTTGAACTATAATTGTAACAAGTGTTTCGACACTTTTGGGGCAATTATAACCCATTTGTAATGCTTTTTTTATTTCATGTTTTAGGAACACACTAGCATTCAATTGGGTTTTAAAATGAATGCTCAAATTAGTTAAAATTGAACCCTCACATCATTTTACTTTGGGTTTAAAATTGAACAATACAACTTAACACTTTGTTTGGTGCTTAAAATGAACTTACCTTGCTTTGAGGATTAAAATTAACAAGTGTTTGCTATGTTTTGTTAGAGTAATTTGTTTTACTTGATTAATTAAACAATATCTGGTTAATTAATTAAGTTACCTTTTATCTCTTTTTCACTTAAGCTAACTTTAGGTGCATAATAATTAATTATTTTATTAATTATTATGTGCAAGCCTAGGGTTTACTTTTTTTAGGTTTTTTACCTATATAAGGTTGTAATCTTTTCTTTGTAAATTAACTCTTTTTACATTTGTCAATATTGAGCATATTTTCCTGTGTATTTTTCTTTGCATCTCCCTTGTAACAGGTGTTTAGCTTTTAGAGATTCTTCTTCTCCTTTCATGGTATCAGAGCAAGTCTGAAGCTCCCGGTTCTTGTGTTTTGAGTTTTGCATTAGAAACTGGTTTTAAAAAAACCAGGTGAATTTCCAAGAGTTCTTAAAATTTTGCAAAAAAAAATAAAATTTTTGTGTGGGTTTGCACCCACGGTACGAGCTATACCACCTGCCCTGTGAGTACTATAGGTACTGCAGGTGGCAGTACAACCGACGTCATCCACGGATCCCGTCGGGATCCATTTTTGGCTTCGCCGCCGCCCCTGCTAGTTCACTACTGCTGGTCTTTCTCTGGCCATCATTGCAGCTTCCTTTGTCGGTGCCGAGCTCGTTCGCCCTGCTCTCCTAGTTCTCTGGCCGCCGTCCGAGCTCCCACCATTGCCACTGACCTCCTGGGGTTCTTTTTCCATGTGCCCCTATTTCTTTCGGGCGTCCTTCGGCTGGCGCCCTGGTTTTCCAGCCGCCGTGCCTCTGGTTCCGTTCGTCGTAGCGCCGCCTTGGTTCTTTGGCTGCCTCCTTGGTTTGTTTTGGCCGCACCCCTTGGTTTCGCCTAGCTGCCACCAACCTCTCTGCTCATTTCCCAACCGCCGTTTCCGCTACCAAGCTCATCGACTGCCGCCTGAGCTCCCGCTGTTGCTCTTTTCCCTGGGTGTTGTCGCTGCCAAGCCCACCACCGCTGCCTTTGCCGAGCTCGCCTGGCTAGCCGAGCTGACTTGGCCCGGCTTGCCGAGCTCACCCAGCTCGCTAGACCTGCCCCCATCCCCCTGGTCACTCACTGGACTAGGGGCTCTTTTTTTTTTCCCCCAGGGCTTAAAGGAGGCAGTATTGTTCTTTTTCTGGAGGCTTCACGAAATCGGGTATAAAATGGGAAAACCATCTCTATTTTTTTCAAACGAGATACCATTGGAAAGATAATTTCGTGCTAGATGTCATGGTGCTGGTATCTTTTTCTAGATTTTCTGCTTGACTATATTTTTTTCCAGTCAAAGAGGGGTCTTCTTTCTGTACTTCCGGGGCCATAAAAGGTGCAAACTGACTCTGTTTTAAAAAAATGAATAGGCGTTGGAAATCTCTTAGCCTGCTCTATTAAGCTATGTGGTACTTTTTCTCAAAATCTTATTTAGGTACATGAGAATTTTTTTTGAAGCTTTTTTGCTTATGCATTGCTTCCTCATTCTCAGTTTGTACTAGGGTTTGGGTTTCTCTTTTGTGGGGGGGTGTTTTTTTTTCTCGCTTTCTGTCATTTATATCAAAAATATAGAACACCAAAAACTCTCAAAATAATCAAACCCTTCTACATCTTCTGTCTATTCTGAAAGATCACATAATAATAAAAAAACACCAGCAGGTACAGGTACATTTACAGGTACAGGTGCAGGGTTTCATGGCAGACTCCTCAGTTGAGTTACTCACATCACACAACTATCACACCTGGAAGTCTCACATGACGAGGTTTCCTAGGTCATGAGGGTTGTGGTCTTGTCTAGATGAGGTTCAGCCTTAGTTGTAACGTCTTTTTGAGATTCTTCAGCATAGGAACAAGATGGATGAAGCTATGGGTTTGCTATCTCTACATGTTTCAGACAACCTTCTATTTCACCTTGATGCTTTTCTCACTCCTCACGCCATTTGGTTGAAGTTTGAGACACTTTTTGGGACCATTAATGAGTTCCGAGCATTACAGATTGAGGCAGAGCTGACTTCACTGTTACCTAAATCATTTTCCACTATTAAGGATTTTTTGACCAAGTTCAAAATAATCCGCTCTATTTTACAGGGTTGTGGCAAGAATAATTCAAACACAGAGTGCATTTACTTGATCCTTTCGAAGCTTCGTGGTCCATTTCAAATATTTTCTTATTCATTCTATTCCACCATGGATGGTCTGGGTACTCATTTTACCATGCCTACCTTTGATGTGTTTTGTGACCATTTGTCTCATGAGCAGTCACACCTTTCTTAGATTGATATGCTCTTAGGATCAAAGAACAAAGCATTGGTTGCTCAGTCATCTAAGGAGAAACCAAAGCAGAAACCAAAGCCCAAGAAAGATTCTGCAGGCAGTGAGCATTCCTCCAAACCACTTCCTAAGTCTGACTCCAAACCACCACTTAATCCGAAATAGGGGAAATCTTCAAGGTCTAGTGAGTCTTCCTCCAAGACTAAGAAGAAATTAGGAGACACTTGCACCTTTTGTGGCAAGGAAGGACATCCAGTTTCCAAGTGTTGGAAACGATTAGAGGCATCACATCTCCTCACCTCAGTCATCTTCTCCTTCCACAGGGAAAGGTCATGCTCTCACTACTCGTGCATCGACCTATGGGTCCACTTGGATTCTAGATTCTGGTGCTTCTCACAATATGTTTCACACTCAGCATTTGGTCACTTCTCTTGCCTCTTGTGGTACTTCACAGATTGCAGTAGGTGACTCTACACAACTTTTTGTCTTGGGTTCAGGTTCTGTCACTTTGGATGGGGGTACTCTATAGGATGTTCTAGTTGTTCCTGACATCTCGACGAACCTCTTGTCCATTTATTAGATTTTCCATTCTAGCTCTAGTAAGATAGTTGAGTTCTCACCACATCATGTGGTTATTTGGGACCTCCATGACTCTGATTTGATTGTGGCTACTGGGTATGTTGATACTGCATCTCATCTTTACAGATTTGATGGATTTGAGCCTTCTGTGAGTACAGGTTCATCTCTTATAGAACATGAAGATTTCGTGAGTAAGTTTTGGCATGAGTGTTTGGGCCATGTCAATTACAGATATCTTCAGCAGATGAGTACTTAGGCACTAGTTCTTGGTCTTCCCCCGATTTCCTGCACCGATGGTGTTTGTCATGGTTGTGTGCTTGGAAAGCATCACATGGATCCCTTTTCGAAGGGAAGCACCACTCATGCTTTGGCACCCTTGGAGTTGATTCATAGTGACCTCATGTCATTTCTCACTCCTTTTTCTGAGTCCAAGTATGCACTCACATTCATTGATGACTTCTCTAGATGCACATGGGTGTACTTTCTTAAGTACAAGTCTGATGTCTTTGATTCCTTTTGAATCTTCAAGACATTCGTAGAGAAGCAGTCTGGCCTTTCTATTTAGTGGATACATATAGATAATGGGGGGGAGTATGTAAATCAAGCTTTCAAATATTTTTTGCATTGAGCATGGTTTGCAGCACCAGTTTACTGTTCCCTACACCCCTCAGTAGAATGGTGTCACTGAGAGAAAGAACAAGACTTTATGGGAGATGGCAAATTGTATGATTCAGTCTAGGTCCATGGATCCATCCTTTTGGGATGAGGCAGTTAATTATGCCAATTATATTCAGAATCAGATGCCTCACAAGGTGATTCGACATATGAGTCCTAAGGAGGCTTGGTCTCATGAAAAGTCTGATGTTTCATCATTTTGAGTATTTGGTAGTGAGGCATGGGCCTTTATTCCTGATGCTCAGAGGAGAGCCATGGAGTGGAAGAGTCGACCCCTCATTTTTGTCGGCTACTGTGAGGATGTTAAGGTGTACATGTTGTTTGATCCTGATTCCAGAGAGGTCCTATTTCGATGGGATGTCCATTTTGATGAGCGCCTTCCCACAGTGGATACCCTATCTCTAGTGTCTACTTCACTACCTACTCCTCACAGTGCAGCTCTTTAGGATTATGTTGAGGATGTTGATGATCCCCCATCTCCACCTCCACTTGCTCCACCTCAGATGCCCAAATGGGCTCGCTTTACTGTAGAGGCAACAAGATCTATGGTAGGTGATCCTTCAGACACTCGTCGCACCCGTTCTCATATTGCAGGTTCTATTCTTTTGAATCATGCTCTTTCAGAGGATCCTCAGAAGTTTTTAGAGGTGACAGGTCACCCTGAGTGGGATAGTGCTATGGAGGAGGAGTATTCTTCTTTGATGAGGAATTGTACTTGGGATCTCTGTCCTCTTCCTAAGGGCAGAAAGATGGTTCGGTGTTGATGGTTGTATCGCACCAAGTATGCTGCTGATGGTTCTATTGATAAGTACAAAGCACATCTTGTTGCGAAGGGTTTCTCACAGGTTGAGGGTATTGATTACTCTGAGACATTTTCCCCTATCGCCAAGATGAATTCTATTCGCTTTGTACTATCACTTGCAGGTTCTAGGGTCTAGTCCATTTATCAGATGGATGTAAAGAGTGCTTTCTTGCATGGTGACCTACAGGAGGAGATCTATATGGAGCAGCCTTAGGGATTTGTTCAGGATGCTTCTTTGGTTTTCTCTCCACTGGTTTCTCACACTGTCATTCTAATCCTACAGTCTATATTCAACATCTTGAGGGTGAGATCCTGATTCTTGTGCTATATGTTGATGATCTCCTCATCACCGGTAGCTCATCCTCTATGATTCAGCATGCTCAACGAGCTTTGATGGAGTAGTTTGAGATGATCGATCTCGGTCTTCTGCACTATTTTCTTGGACTTCAGGTGATTCAGTCCTCTGATGGGATATCCATTCACTAGTATAAGTATGCTCTTGATATGCTTTAGCGCTTTGGCATGCTTGATTGCAAGCCTTCCCCCACACCTTTTTAGTCAGGGGTTGTTTTGACTACTACTTGCCCCACTCCTTCAGTAGATTCTACACTTTACAGGCAGTTGGTTGGCAGTTTGTTATACTTGACTCACACTCATCTTGATCTTTCCTTTGCGGTTGGCCTTGTATCTCGATTCTCCCATGATCCTCATGAGAGTCACTGGCAAGCTGCCAAATGTATTTTGAGGTACATTCAGGGAACCCTTTCTTATGGCATTCACTACACATCAGGGGATCCTCACATTGATGGCTGCATTGACTCAGATTGGGCTGGTGATGTCAATGATCAGAAGTTTACTTCTGGCTTTGTTTTCTGTCTTGGCTCTGGTCCTATCACATGGTCTTGCAAGAAGCAGACTGCTCATGCATTATCATCTACAGAGGCTGAGTACCGAGCTACTGTGCTCGCTAGTTAGGAGATCTTATGGCTTTGACAGTTGATGATTGAGTTAGGTTTTCCTCCTGATAGTCCCACTATTCTTTGGTGTGACAATTAGAGTGCTATACACATTTCTCGCAACCCGGTGGAGCATCAAAGGATGAAGCACATTGAGCTTCATATGCATTTCATCAGATAGTTGATTCAGGATGGTTCTCTCATCTTGGAGTATATTCCCATTGCTGAGCAGGTTGCTGACATCTTCACGAAGCCTTTTTCCTAGCCATGCTATCTTCAGTTGCGCTCTATGCTTGGGGTGAAGGAAGTTGTCCTTGGGGGGTCTTCATGAGGCCTTCCTTCCTTCATGTTTCTTTCAGCATGTTCTTCTATCTCTTTTTGGAGAGGAGTTTTTCCCATTGGGTTTTCTCCTTTTTCTCCATTTCATAGAGATTTCCTTGTACTTGGGTTCTTGATCTGGCCTTGTTGTTGGGACCCATTGTTCTTTGCTTTCAGTAGCTTCTTCTAGGTTTTAGCTTCTCCCTAAGTCTAGCTTAAGGGGGGGTGTTAGAGTAATTGGTTTTACTTGATTAATTAAACAATATCTAGTTAATTAATTAAGTTACCTTTTATCTCTTTTTCACTTAAGCTAACTTTAGGTGCATAATAATTAATTATTTTATTAATTATTATGTGCAAGCCTAGGGTTTCCTTTTTTTAGGTTTTTTACCTATATATGGTTGTAATCTTTTCTTTGTAAATTAACTCTTTTTACATTTTTCAATATTGAGCATATTTTCCTGTGTATTTTTCTTTGCATCTCCCTTGTAACAGGTGTTTAGCTTTCATATATTCTTCTTCTCCTTCCATGTTTTATGATTTAAATTTGTGTTATTGAATGCATATGCTCTTCTCTCACACCATTTAGCGATCTTGGGAATCAAAATAATTTCTTTGAAATTTTGTATAATCATGCACATATTTCAATTTGGACTAAAATGAACCCCATGCTAGTGTGAGGAAAAGGCATTGTGAATTCTCTCTCCTTACGTCATTCGACTTGGGAGATTGAACAACAAATGTACTTCCTTTATTTTGTTTATCTTTAGAGGGCTTTCCTCCCCACTTTGAAAGGAGGGAACGACCCAAGTGGAAACAAGCTAAATCCAAGCTCTTTCAAACTACTATATAAAAAATGTGTTTGTGACGAAAGTCATAAACAATAGGTGTAGATGTGTCATATTGACAAGTGCCACCCTTAGTGTCCATGTGACACATGAAAATCCTTTCTTAGGAAGGGAATGAGAGGCCTCTTGATTGAAATAATCTTGAGATAATCTTTCCATGTGTATGGCCACCTTGAACGAAAGACCTTATTATGAACCAATTGTTTAGAAGCCAAAAACCTTTATGCTTTCTGGTGTAGGAACGGTCATTCCGAAGCCACCTTACATTTTACTATTCATTTTCGAAACAGAAAAATCCTTAGGATATTTGGATCTTCAAGATTTGAGATTTGGTGGTCTCGAGAAGTGTGTGCCATGGAGGGGAGCCAGTGTCGCTAAATATCTAGCTGTTCACATTGTCTTAGTGTTTGGAGAAATCAAAGTGGGGATTCAACAAGTAGTATCTTCTTAACCTAGGATGGTAAAATGCTTATGAGTTAGTTTAATACTTTTCTTGGTTCCAAAACATTGCAAACAAACATTAACAAGTCCTTTCAAAATTTCAAACCCTTTGGTCTAAGTATGGATATCCTTTGACAAAACCTTGATATTAATGCTTGTCCTAAGGATTTATTCTTAGAGACTTCTAAATATTTTTGTTTACATCTCAATCCATATTTTCCAAAGTTAACCTAGGTAACTATTCCCTTGACTTCATCCTTTTCATGAAATGGACTTTGTGGAATTGATGATGTTTTTGACATAGACATTTAGTTTGAACTTAATCAAGACAAGTGTTTGTGGTAAAAGAAACTCACTTAAGTAAGATAAATTGAAAAATTGAACCCCACATGACCATTTGGAGACTGATCACTCCTGTTGAACAACCCGACCTTGTGCCTGCTATCATTCAACCAAACTTTGAACTCATTGAAGGAGAACAAATCAATATAATTAGTCGTTTGAGAAGCTTCACTTTTGAAACAAAAGACACACCAAATTAGTGGAGAAACACAACATATATAATAGAAAAAGAAAAGGAACAAGTTGATATTGTGGTTGGAAGGTCCATATTACCACCAACTGTATGGCAATAAATATCCTCTTTTCTTCCATAAACTTGAACTTTTCCAAATGATCTCATGTAAAATCAGAATCCCCAAGAGAAGGTCTACATGTCATGACTTTAAACTTAGGAAATTTAGTCCAAAAGCCATCAAAAGAAATATTTTAGCACTTCACCAAAATAGAACTAGGTTGGTATACAATTTCTACAAATGTGCTTCAAGGAACAATCCAGACTTCTATGCATTCTTTTACAGTAAAAAACCTTGGTCTTTTTCACGATCTTGAACCAATCTAAATCATTGGGTCTTTAGGATTTGGAAACTTTAGAGGTCTAGCATGTTTCTAATTACCTTGGTCTTATCAAACAAAGGTTCACTTTAGGTCAACATTGGGTCAAACATTTCATTCACCCCTTCATGAAATTTCATCCTTCACTTCACTAAACTTTGCAATTTTTTTGAATACACAAACACTTTTTGACTTAAAACATCTATCAAACCAACCCATAACTTAGCTACTTTGTATGTGAAATGAATCCTTTTCCATGCATTTTGCTAAGTTAGTTATCATATTTGAACTAGTTTATCTTAAAGGTCACAAGTCTACCCTAAATATTTCCAAAGTTCATCAACATCCTTTATCCAAACATCGAAACATCAAACTTGAGTCAAAAGTGTTGTTCCAAAATGTTTACAAAGATCACTTCCCACATCACTCATATTTTCATATCCCATTACCATCATTGCTCCAAAAGACTTAGAGCATCCCTTTTACCTAGATTTGAGTCAACTAGAGAGTTTAAACATTACAAATCTCAACACAACTCTCCCCAAGGTGACCCAAAAATTATGGTAAAAACAAGATCACAAAACAAGAGAATCATGGAGAAAATCAAAGTCACATTTAACTCAAGTGATCTAAACCCTTTAGAATTTGATCCGAGAAGTCATGTTACCCCATCACAACAACCTTGATCATCATCAGGGCCATATGCAATAGAAGTCTTTATTAATAAACCATTTGGACTTACTAGGGAAGAAATCATGGAGCACCAAGCCTTAGAGAACATAGTTCCTAATTCCCCATCTTTTGTTGCACAATCATTGAAACAAGGCTTGACTTCATCCACTATTCAAACAACTCCATCACTATGGGTCAATCAAACACCAACACCTAGTATTGTAGCTAGTCTTGCTAAAGATTTTGGCTATACTCTTCCATTTGAAAGTAGCACACTTGTGGGTACCCTCAGTACCAATCCTCCATCTAAAAAAACCACTTGGACACCAAAATTTGGCACTCGTCTTATTCTCCAGGATCCAAAACATTCATATAAACCAATTACACTCCATTACTCCACAACAACCTCAACATATCAAGGAAACCCCTCTTCATCCATACCTACAAGTACCACAAGTGTGCCCGACATCATGCAAGGTAGTGTGGACCAACTAGACCCAAAAGGGTAAGGAAGTGCCCTCATGCAAAATCAACCTTTAACACCACATGGGACCTCTTCATCCAATCCTCCCATTGATACATCAAATACAATGGTTGTCCAAAACACATCTATCCCATCCATCATCAACCCACAACAAAACAATCCCTTAATCACGAATCCTATCAACCAAGGTAATACCTTGACCACATCTCAAACACAAGGGAATCTCCAAAACATCGGTCAAGGGAACCCTTTCAATTAGTGGACCTAAGGTCCTAATATTCCCTTAGCATCATAATATTTAACGATACCATCCTCATCTTTACCGTTTGTCCCCCTAGTCATGAAAAATCAAATGGGGCCTCAAACTTACATTCCTCCATCATAGTCCACTATCTTGCAAGGAACGTTAAACCAAGGAAATCCACAACCTCTCATCAACAATGCACAACCATCACCAAACATCAACACCCAAAACCCATCTCAGATGTCCCAAACACTGGTTGATCCTACATTGCAAGCACATGCCTTAGCTTTACAATAAGCCCAATAGGATTATCAACAAGTAGTCCAACAACAAAAATAATAGCAAGTAGCCTTAGTTGCACAACAACAATAGCAAGCACACCAAGAAGTACTAGTCACATAGCAACAACAACAAGCACAACAAGTAGCCTTAGTCACACAACAACAACAACAACAATAATAAGTAGCATTAGTAGCCCAACAACAAAATCAACAACATCAAGCAACCTTAGCAGCACAACAAGCATCCCTAATAGATCAACAACAAAAATCACTCACGCAACAAAAAAATAGGGTTTATACTATAACTGTTACCTAATTTTGGCTTCTAGCTAAAATTAGGTGACTTATTGTTTATTCTTTTGTGTTTACATTTAAACATTAAAACATACATCATGTTCTGCTAAAGTTCATTAATGTGCATAAAGGAGATTGTCAAAATAGATTGCATTATTCCAGTTTTTCAATTACATACAAATAAGAAAGATAACCAACATGTATTACAAATGTAATATTTATTGATAATCATAAGCGTATAATGTCCCTCACAAGCCAAGGGACTATCTATTCTAATGCTTATAAAGAAAATACTATATGCCTATAGATAATAGAAAATAAATTGCACATAAAATGAAAAGGGACCTGTCATTTCCTGGTGGAATGATGAATCTCATTGGCTTGGTCCCACATCATCTTGACCCTTTCCACTACCCTACTTTCATTTGATGCCCTCCTCACCGCTCCTAGGTTTCCTGCATCTAAAAAAATAGTGCTATTAGAGAAATGAAAGGTCACTGATCAAAATATGTGCAAAAAATCCATAAATGTGTAATTTGATGTCCATAAGAATTAAATAGTAGCATACCATAAGTGTATAGGAAAAAAATAAAGGAGTAATCAAACACACCTATGATATGCTTTGTTTATCTAACTGGTTTGTTCCTTGTGCAAATTTAGGACAAGTCTTTGTTATTGTTTTGATTCAGCTGATTACAACATGTGGGGTAAAATGTGGCTCCCATGAGGGTAGAGCCCAACATGCTTCCCTTTGATGTTTTAATAGGGATAAGAGATTGGGAAACTTGATCAAATCAATGATAAACATATTCTTGATGCATTAAATCAATATGGAATCAAAATTTACGATGAAACACATAATGTGAACTACTAAGAAAGTCACACTTCATCCTTTCACAATGAATCAATCAATAGGCTGCCATCATGTCAAAAGGAAGGTGTATTTTGCTGGATATGTCTTTCAATCTTCTTAAGTGGATCCAAGATCCATTATATTAAAGAAGTAAATGATTTGTGAGATGCATCAAGTTCAATTATACATCTATTAAAATGATGAAGGAGACATCAAGTCATGCCTAAAACATCATGAGTCATATGGGGCAGTAATGAGGAACAAAGATAATCATGCATTGTTGCATGAAAGACACTATCCAATTCATCTCACCTCAATCCTATTGAACAACCACACATCACTTAGGATGGTGAGCTTTCAGGTCACCACCATAAATGACACATGTCTGCCCAATAGGATTAAAGCAAAAGGAATGGTAGTGAGTATAACAATGACTTTTAAGAGCTAAAAATGGGTAGTTCTAAGGGAACAATACATGTTACATCTCATGCTACAGTACAACAACAATGAATGTATGATACAAGGAAGCAAAGGTTCTAAAGTCATAATACAATAACCCTACAGTGCACACCTTGTGTCAAAACAATCAATGTACAATGCCTCATAATGATGAAACAACCACAATGATCTAAATGCATGAGGAGCATGAGCATTAAGGTCACTTAACAATATCACTCAAAGCAAGCAACATGGATAAAATTTCCATGAAGAAGTCACATGACAAAAAATCAAGAAAAGGTAGGTGCATTCAATATGTTTTGTACTTGTGAGTACAATATGTGCATTTACATTTAAAAGATAGTGACTTCAATACATAGGGATATCATAATAGCACCATGCAACTAAAGATAAAAGGAAGCTCCTTTTAAAGCAAGATACATAGTAAAGAAAAAGAATAGTGATGTTAAGATGCAATAAGTCTCCATGAAGTCAAATAACCATGCACTCACATATTTCTAGCTCTTCAAGCCAGATTAAGCAAAACAAATATTGGTGGATCTGACTAATATCAATGCAAGATTGAGATTACAATGAACAAAGTGAAGCAACCATATACATTAGCTACAACCATAATGATATCAGGCACAATGAATATAATGCATTTCAAACAACAATGTCTTCCAATAGAGCAGCCCTAACCATGATCATCACAAAAGCTATTTAGAGAAAATGTGCTTCACAAAGGATGCCAACATTTGAACATTTATAAGCATTGGAAAGAGACACTAACAATCAAGTGATGTAAGATAGTGCACAAGTGGAGCTTACATTCAAATGATCAGTGATATACATAAGGAGACCACACAAAAAGGAATCAAGCAGTGAGGGAAAAGGTACTAAACATACATTCTATTTTGTGTTTGGGATAGGAATTTTCCTTTTCATATGTTTGTTGCTTTTCAAATGGTCAAGTAGGCTACTGCCTTTCAGTGAGTCTAAATGTTTTCATTTAAAGACCAAGCCAGCATATTAAAAAGGAATCAACAATAGAGGTTCAACCATTTGATGTCAACTCATCAACATTGAGTTGCAAGAAAATGCATCCCAAAAAACTATGAACAAGTGGAACAGTGCTTGATCATTATAGTAGCAATACAAGCGACAGTGCTATAAAAATAAACAATGAAATTATTGCATGACAAGAATCAATGCTAAGAACAAAGATACAAACAATGATATTGTGAGTATGAGTGTACAAAAAAGAACAAAGTACATTTATTGGAAGACAACCATACTATTCTAGCAATCATCATGCCATGAGAACCACATACAAGAGGTCCTCATTCAAAGAAAATTACAATGTGAGGTATTTTTAGTCACATGCATTATATAGGATAGCCTATGTGTGAAATCTACAACTACAAGTATCTCAGAGCAATAACATAATTTACAACCTTGACTCATGAAAATACAAATTTTTATGCAAACCCACAGAGCTGCCATGAGTTCTTGCCATTTAAATTACAATAGAAAAATGGTTATTTGTTTCCTATTGTTCATAAAGGAATGAAAAAAGATGCATAAAGTTTCCATGAGGTATACCTATACCATGCAATGGCATTAAATCATGTAGAAAATCTTTTTTTTCTTCAGGGGGTTTTGTTTAAAATATAGTGAATACTAAAAAGCCTGAAGAGGCATTTGCGAATAGAGGCTTGTGATTGAAAATTAGTAAAGAAGAAAAAATCACATACATTTCTATTATTCATACAAAATGTGTCATTTTATAAAAATGATACAAGTTCCACATGCATAATGTAATGAGGTTTCATGAGGCCAAGCCAGGGCCATTCTGAAAAGGATGAAATATTCAAAGGTATACAAACCCTTAAGTTAGGGTTTCTTTTAAGAGGGAAATGCAAGATTAAATACCTTAGATGCATCATGGGGTTTCTATTTAGAATAAATAGAAAAATGATAAAGACAATGAAATGCAACAAACCTTGGTTGTTATTCATGGCCGCGGCCTCATAAAGGCCATTTTTGTTTACATTGACAAAAACCCATCTGGGTTTGTTTCAAAATTACAACTTTAGAGGTATTAAAGGAGAGATTTCATGAAAGTATTTAGAGAAAATAGAGGAATGTGAGAAAACCAGTTCATTTTCATGGTTGCGGCTTGAAGTTTTTTTTTCCTTCACAAAATCAAGAAACCCACTCTGGGTTGTTATGAAATTACAAATACAGAAAAGGTGAAGGTGAGATTTAATAGAGATATTCAAAACAAACAAAAGTATGTAAAAACCCAGCTATTCCCTCACATCCGCTCCCCAAAAATCAGATTTTCTTCACAAATCACATACCCATTTTATGCTTTTACTCTAAAATGCAAATGCGAAGTACAAAGAATGGTTTTTCTCATCAAAGCAAAAAACCCATCTGGGTTAGTGTCAAAATTATAAATTCAGAAGTTTTAAAAGAGAATGGCATGGAGTTTTTTTTTTAGAAAGAGCAACAAGAGTATTTCAAACCCCAATGCATTCTTACAGCCGCAGCCTGAAGTATTGTTTTCTTCACAAAATCAAAAGAAAAACAATATGGGTTTGTTTCAAAGTTCACATACAGAGGAAAATAAACGTTTTTGCTTCATTATTTAGTATGGAAGCTCAATTATGAGCTCTATTTGATAAAAAAATAGAAGGCATGGGTCTGAGTGGAGCTTACTTAAGCTAAAATTTCTCATTTTTTATTGTTATGCAAGAATTTTTCCACATGAAAAGCCTCCATTCGAGCTTCAAAAGATCACACTCATGGCAGCTAAAACAAAAGAATAACCATAGAGAAGATAAAGCAACAAAAAATGATCAGAAAAGTGCTCATGGCCATAGCTTTAACTCATCATATGACTTCCAAAATGAATGAAAAAAGCCAATTTTTGTTCAAAAAATGCATTACCTCATTCTTCCAGTGAGGAAATCACAAAATTTCATCAAGAAATCAGCCAGAAACTAGTCGAAACACCATTTTCCAGTGCACCCATCAAACCCATGGCAACCATATGAACATTCTAGAAAAGCTTGATAGTGTTGTGCAATTTTTGCACACACTCCTCACTGAAAGCAGGGACCCTCTTTTGCTTTCGCTCTTGTGCTTTAGCCCTTAGATTTTGAGGATTTGTATTGCCTTGGCATGGGCTTAAAATATTCATCTTACTTGCCTAAGTGTTTTCCCCAAGTTACACTTTGAAAATCTTAAGTTCTGGGCAAAATCTGGGTTTTTGCTCTTTTTCAGGATTTTCCGCCCCATCTGAATTTTCCTGTATTTCACTCAAAGCCCGACAGCTAATTGTTTTCTAGAAATCTTCTCACCTCGCGGAATTCTGCATGGACCGGATTTTCTAGAAATTCTGTATGCTTGTCGAATTCCTGGATTTTGGGTTTGGTTTGTCAATTTATGAATGTTGATGCCCTTGAGTGAATTCTGAGTCTAGATCCATCAATGAACGATTTAGCATTTGATCTTAGGTCCTCAAATTTGTGATCTTCGATCAATTTGAGCGAGATCATTGGAGAACATCAAAATCTGGGTTTTCCCTTAGTTTTAGGATTTTCCTGTGCTGGCGGATTTCTTCCTTGTCCTTTGCATTTTCTCGAAAATCCAGAGTTTTGCCTGCTTCATAGATTTTCGCTCCCTCTGGATTTTCCCAAAATTCTCGTTGTCTACATTTTTTGAAATTTTTGACTGTGGATTGTTTTTGCCTGGAATCCGCCTGCCTTGGATTTTTCCGGAATTGCTCTCTGGCTTGGATTCCGCAACTGGCTTGAAATTATGCATTAACGATATTTCGCGGGATTTCGATCTTTGCTTGGATTTATTTGAATTTTGAATATATTATTGGTGACGTGCTAATCTTGATCCTCATGATTATTGATGCTGGTTTTTGCTGAGTGCAAGCTAAATTTAGTATAGTCGTCAAGGAAATTCTGGAGATGAAATTAATTTGATTAAAGGAGAAATTCAAGTTCTAGTTACTCCACCCCTTGGCCAACTTGGTGAGGTGCGCTCAGGATAAGAATGGAAGGAAGTAGTTAATATAGGGCTGCATTGAAATTTGTGCCTTGGTCCGAATTGCATTGAAGATCCCAGGCCGACCTGGATTGAATTCAAGCATTTAATGCATATTTTATTTTATTTTGAATTCTCCTTGGGCCGACCTGTTTTATGGCCATTTATTATTGTAAACATTAGTTGAGGCTGACTTGTTTGTGGCTATTTTATTATTGTAAATCCTTGGTTGGGCTGACATACTTTAGAGGTTCCTATAAATTTGGAATTTCGCCTCATTTGTAATATATAGAATAGAGCATATAGAATAGAAAATAATGAATTAGGTAGTAGAGTAGAGGTAGAAATTAGGTCATTCTGAGCAAGTGCTATAACAGAACATTGGAATTGTTGCTGAAATTCAGTGATTCAATACAATTGAAGACATTGTGGTTTTTTGGTGATCTCTTTTGTGTTGACTTATCTTGCATGGTTCTTATGATTCTATCTTTCAAATTGCTCAAGGTTATTAGATATATGTTATATTTAGATTTAGATCTAATTCAATGGTGTTTATGATTCGATGCTTGAAGTGTTTGTAGCAATCCCTAGTCCATACTTTTTGTAGCTAGCTGATTGTTAGTTGCTTTGCAAAGTTAGCCTGGACCTTTATATTCATTGTGCTTAGTTCAATAGTGGAGATTTATTCATTTCAATTGCAATTGGGTTGTCTTGGATGAATGTTCATGATTTGAAAATCTTAATACCTTAGAAGATTGCACTGTTTCTGTGAGATTGTAGATTTATCTTGGTTAAGCAGGAATTAGTTTATGAGGGATTGGTCCATTCCAAGTATTTCATCATTTGCATTGTTAATCTTAGGAGTAATTAAATTTAGGAATCTCTCTGAAACCCTAATCTTTTGTTATTTCTTTATCATTTGAGTTAGATTTAGGATTGAAGTATCATCATATTGCCAGATCTGATAAGTTCAAGATTCAATATTTGCTTGTAGTAAGGTCCCTTTGTGATTACCAAAATTATCACTGAGTTGTTTATGCATTGTCAAGACCTGACATTAGAGACCTTTGGGTTATCTCTTGAGGCTTTCTGATAGATATTTACCTTTCAAGAGAGATAGGATTTCATATTCTGTCCGAGTTGTTGCTGTGCAGAAAACATCATCAACATAGAGCAAAAATGAATGACTTTTTGCTTTTCCCCCATGCTTTTGTGTTAGGGTTTGAAACCCTATGGAGGTTGACCAAGGTGATTTTTTTCCTTGTTTTTTAAAAAATTACAAAGCAATTTAATTGGTACATGGGCTAAATAATTCAAGTCTAAGCCTTAGACATTTTTTCCCCTATGATGAAGTTTGAGACTTAGGCAATTTTGCCTTATGTTCATTTGAAAGACCATGTGCCTTGACTTTTGAAATATGCAATGCCTTTAGGACTTTAAAATGTGCCTTCCAAAGATTTTGGAGTCCCCTTATGCTCACATAGGCCGAATTATTGGTCCTTTTATTTGTCTTTGAAAGGTGAATTGTTGACCAAATGATAGTCCTGAGCCACTTTTGACTTTGAAAAGTAGAAGATGGGGTGAATTGAAATTGGTTAAATGCCTTGGAGGAATTTAATTTTGGCTTGAATACTTTTACAAGCATTTGAATTATATCATTTATTTTTCATTTGTTATCAATTGTAAGACATTATTGAAGTGATTTGTAAATCACTTTTGTTTAATTGTTCTTTATTTAATGCAAATATTGATGTAATCCAAAGAGGTGGTGGGCTTTTTTTGCATTTGTTTTAAAATGTAAAGTAGTTTTATTAAGTGATGTATTATGAATCACTTAATCAAATTATTATTTTTAATGAAAATTAGAGTCTTGTGCTTTTACAAAAGCACTAAAAGTGTGGGTCAAGGCTTTTGGAGGAAAATGATGACCAGAAAACATGAGAAAGGTGTGGGGGGATGTCTTTGACTATTTTTTGGAGGGAAGAGGCTATTTGGAGAAATTTTTGTCATATTTTTAGTGTGACTATAGTCTTGACTTGACTTTGCTTCAGGTGGAGGATAGTTTGGAGTGATTTTAGAAGGTTCTTTTTGGCCTTTTCTGCTGCATCCGACCAGAACCTTCTGGATGGACTTGTTTGAGGGAGTTGTGTGAATTTTTTCTTAAGTAACTTCAATCTTTGTATTTGGAGTTAGTTATTTCTTTCTAGCAGAGTGATAGCTTGGCTTTAGAGTTATCCTTTTAGTAGGAGTAGTATTGTAACTCAGTGATGGACTTGCATACTGGTTGAGTACTTTGAATCAATGACATTAAATAGTTTCCTTCTCATTTTATGTTTTATTGTGTGCAGTTAATGGTTGATAAAGTTACTTGTGAAATCTATCTTTCCTTGTAGTTTTGTCTTATTGTTAAGCACCTGTTTAGCAGAAAAAATGCATTGTTGCAGGTTATAAGCTGTGCTAGTGAATGCAAGTGATGTTAGTTGTGAAAATTTTCCTTCGAAGAGTTTTGCTAAAATCCTCCTTATAAATCACTTATGTAAAAATGCATGTGAAAATGAGTTGTGTGAACTAGGATTTGTCACTGTTTTGAATGTGTGTAGGCTGTTTGCAGGTCTTAGTTAGTTTTGGTTTATCACCCTTAGTAGTTTAAGTTAATTCTTATTTTCATGCAACCTTTTACCCTTTTCCTCAAGAAATCATTAGTTTAGGTGACATCAAAGGGGAGCCAACCCATAACCTGGAGGTCTTCTTTCATAATAGGATACCCACAACTTGAAAGCAGTCCCATGTTAGTCAAAATTTGCTGAGTTCTTTCACAACTTGGCAGAGCGTTGCAAATTTGGGACTCTAATAATAACCCCCAACAAAACATCACCAACCCACACATGTTAGGAACATATATTCCTACACCATCATCACCTTATCATACACCACCATACACACCATACACACCATACACACCATACAACACATCATCATATCAAAATCCCATGTACACTTCATCCACTATCCCATAATATGCAACATATGTTCCTCCACCTAGTCCACCAAATGATATGGCATCACAACTCAAGGCGTTAACACAAGAAATGTAGGATATCTAGATGGATAAAATGAAGAAACCTCATACACAAAACCTATGCCCATATCCATTTGATCAAAACATGACAATGGTGCCATTCCCTCCCAATTTTGAAATGCAGACCAAATTCAACAAATAAAAAGGGAGAGGACATCCTATGGACCATGTCAAAGAGCTCAACATCATGTCTATGGAGGTCACCTATAATGAGTCCTATTTGATGCGCCTCTTCCCTTGAAGTTTAATAGGTCCTCTCATGGACTAGTTTTCTCAATTGCCTCTAGGTATCAAAACTTTCCAAGAAATCATTGATAAATTTAGGGTAAAAGCACAAAGTTGTGTCACACTTTCAGCCAAATAAATAGTTCTGAGTGAAACATTTTTGGCCAGAAATGTTTTGGCCGAATAGGTTTCGACCGAAACCACGTGGCTTGTATGTGGCACATAGGGTTTCAGCTGAATCCAAAAAAAATATTTTTTTCCCTTTGCTGCTTTCAAATTGGCTCAAATTGGCTTATTTTATTGTGTGGGGTTTCTATAGAAAGGGTTTCGGCTGAAACCCTTTCTATAGAAATTGTTTCTACCAAAATTGTCTATGTGGCATCCTAGTTGAAAACCAACTCAACTTTTTTTAGATTTTTTTGAATCTTTCAACTTTAGCTAAGTATTTCTTTAGTCATAATGATGTTTAAAAAAAAAAGAAAAATACCCTTTTGTAGAGCTTGGAGTGGTGAATCTGAATATGTATTTTTCTTAATATTTTGATTAGTTTTAATATATTTTATTTTTGAAATAATGTAAGTAGGTTGTTAAAGTTAAAAAAAAGGTTGATTAGAAATTAAAAAAAAGTAAAACATATTTAAAAAAAAAAAATATATGGGGCACAAGAGGAGAGAGTCTTCTTCAAAAGGGTATAATTTACTTTTTGAAAATGATTAAAAAAATAAACAATAGTTGACGGCTCGTGAAAACTATCAAATTATGACAAGTTTGACTTTAAAACGTTATTATGAGAAAAATATAAATAAAAATTTGATTTTTTCTTCCATGCACAAGATATCGAAGTTACCTATTTGGAGAAAAAAATTAGGGAGAAATGAAGTTTTTTTCAATTTATTTCTTGACGGTCTATGAAGTCACTTTTTTTTCTGAAATTTTCAGCATTCCAAAATCTGTTCTTAAATTGATAAAAAAGTAATGAATTTTTTTTAAAAAAAATCTAAAAAATTACAAAATTAAATTCATCAAAAGTTCTACATTTCACTAGTTTACATCATTTTGAAATTCAAAACACAAAGACCACTTTTATGTGGTTGAAGTTTAGATTTTTTTTGCTATTGGTTAATTCCTTTATAAAGTGTGACACATGATTGTGCTTTTACCCTTCAGAGATCACTTCTCCTTCAATATTAACATGGACATAAGCTTAGAGGAGTTATACACCATTAAAAAAAACAAAGGAGAGTCTTTCACCAATTTCTTGCAATGATGGATGCAAAGAGCAAGTAAAAGCAAGTGGACAATTCCTGATGAACAACAATTGGGGATCATCATAGCAAATATCGATCCAGATCTATCCTTTCACTTGAAAATGTAGTGCATCACATCTTATGATGAGCTTTTCCCTAGAGCCCTTAACATTGAGAGAGCTCTAATATCATAGGGAAATACTCAAGCCCCCATTAACCAGTTCAAATGATAAACCTCACATTTGGTCTAAAAACAAAAACATAATGAATGATGGCATAGTCGATGCTAAGGTGGTCCTAAGTTCTCCTAGGCCAAACAATAATTAGATAGCTAACGTTCAATCAATTGTGCAACAAACAACACCCTCACAAAACAATTAGGTCAACAACACTAACACGCAACAATGACAAATACTTAACAAAAAAAATACCCAAAACACAAGTACACATAGTTGTCAGAACCCATTGAGACTATCATAAAGAAATTGGTAGAGTCAAACCTAATAAAACTTCCCAATTTTGAAAACTACCTAGAACCACAGGATAAACCACCCTGGTACAATGAGAACGATCTTTGTGACTTTCACAAAATCAAGGGACATAGAACAACCAATTGCGTGAAGCTCAAAAATATTATCCAAGATCTTATAGAGAGTGATGCCATATCCATTGAGGCACCAACTGACAACTAGGATCTTAAGATATACAAGAACCCTATGCGAGATCATAGCAAAGGCAACAACATAGGAAAAGCTAAGGATTAGACAAACATGTAGCATACCTATTCCAATGTGGTCACTTCCTGTGATAGTATCATCACCATCGTTACCATCAAAGGGCCTAGTGTGGTGTGTGGAGTCACCACACGACGTGGAAGAGTCACTATCCAAGGAGTTCCATCTCAAGCTAGGGAAAAACCAACTTTTCCAACATCCAATCCTAGCAAGTACAATCTCCTAGATTAGCTTAAGAAGACCCCCACATAGATTTCCATCTTAGAACTATTAAGGCTATAACCCACACATAAGGAAATCCTAGAGAACGCCTTATATTCATCATCCATCCTTGAGGATATTGATACAAAGAAGTTTCAAGCTATGGTAGGGCATATCACTAATCATTTTCTCACTGGTGCAGGAGCACCTAGGAAACACTAGGCAATTAGGAAGCCTAGGATGCATTTTTGTTTTGATGTTTACCATGAAGGTCATGTTGACCATTGTGTTAGAGTTAGAGGTTTAAGAGTATTTATTGCTCAGTAGTGATCAGTAGGTTAAGGAGTGGAAAGGGTGGATGAGTTTAGAAACTCATTTCACTAATGAGTTTAAAAATTCATTTTTCTAGAAATTGGCAAAAGTTGCAAAATGGTGCATTTTTGAAACTTTGCCACTATGGAACTGACATGTCCAACCAAGGGGAGGCATAACTACTTTTTCTGACCTATATAGGGTGTGCCTCGACCTGAGAGCAGGGTTGGAAGCATTTTTGTATTTGCTTTGGAGTTTGGGAATTGAAGAAAACAGTGTGTTTAAGTGAATTTACTGATATTTGCTTCAAAGTAGAGCTTTAATGGATTGAACTTGTTATTGTGTTTAGTGTAGGATGTAATGTAGTAATCTCTCAAGCATTTTTTTCCATTTATTAGCTTTCTTTATTCAATTTTGTTCGATGTTTGTAAATATTTTGCTTGCACCCTGTTGCTAGTCTGAACCAGACAATTTTGGAAAAAATGGAGATTTAGTTGACTTTCCCATAGTAAAAATTGTATGGACCATTGGGAATAGTGACTAGACTCCATATGTGTAAATATGTTAGGATTTAGTGTTTGTGTGAGCACAGGAGCTGTTGGCAAAGTCTTGCCCTAGGTGAGCCAGGAAGAGTCCGGCTAGGGAAGAGAAGAAGTGCAGAGCACATAACTTGTAGGGGTGACAAGTTCTTAGTAAATTTACTTTTGGAGAAGGTATGTGGGAGTCTTTCCAAGGTTTGGTGATCAGGAGGAAACTCCACTAACTCATTTGGTCGATGAAAGAATGACAGTTTGGAAGCAACCGGAAAATGGCTTAAAAAACCTAGTTTATGACCATTTTCAAGTTGAGGCTTTGTATGGCAGATAAAGACCCAAGACCTCAAAAATATTTGAGAGGTGATCATTTGAACCAAGAACCTCAAAGAAAGAATGAGGTGTTCTTTGGAAATTTTTGAGCAATAACCAGTTTTCTCGGAGAAGGAGACCTAATTGGGGCTCCTAGGGCTAGTAGCCTTCTAAGGCCTAAATGGGTGTTTGGTGAAAGTGACCAAGACATGGAGCTAGGAGGACCCTCAAGAACCAAAATTGGATGAATTCCAATGAAAAGAAACACCTCCACACCCCTGCAAATCAAAATTCAAGCTTTGGAGGTATTGTAGTCTTTAGTGTGGATTAAGGGCTAAGGAGAGAGTTGTAAGTTTGCACCAAGATTTGACTTGGTAGAAAGAATTTGTGATAGTAGTGGGGTTGGCAAGGAGAACCAGGGGAACCTAACCAAGTAGAAGGTCCTATAGGTTAAGGTGGTGAAGTAAGACACCAAGGAGGTCTTGCAAGGAAGACCGAGAGCAGGAATAAGTGAGTGATTCCTCCAACCCCTCCCTATTAGATTGGTATCAGAGCAAGAAAAAGATTTGGGATAGAATAATTTATGTCAGAGGTTGAGTCAAGTGATTCTACCATCATGGTGACAAATTTAGAATTAGCTAAGATGGTCGAAGGATAGGAGGAATAAAATAGGCTATTGAGGGAAAGAATAGACCAACTTGAGCAAGCATTGAATGATGCGCAGTTCGAAGTAAGGGTACCAAAGAAAGAAGTGGTTGCAGAGGAAGATAAGATCCCTGAACCTGACCTTGTTTTGAAAGAAGAGCCTTTCTTGAAAGCATTGAAAGCCCTGAGTGGAAAAGAACTTGAAGGCATACCACTATTTAGTGGGAAAATGGAAGTTGATCTAGTCATGGATTGGATAGAGGGAATGAAAAACCATTTTGAATGTGATGGAGTCACTGAAGCATAGAAGGTGAAGGTGGAAAAGTCAAGATTAAGAGGTTCTACCTTGACATGGTGGAAGTTCATTCAAACAGAGAGGGAAAAGGAAGGCAAGAAGCCTATTTCTACTTGGAAAGGTATGGTTGCAAAAGTGAGAGAAGCATACATGCCAGATGATTATGAAATACAGTTGCACAAGAAAAGATATAGCTTAAGGCAAAGAGACCAAGATGTGAACACTTACACTGAGGAGTTCCAAAAAATTTGTATGAGGTCTAATGTTTCAAAAGATGAAAGTCTCAAGGTGGCTAGGTATCTTAACGACTTGAAGTGGAACATCCAAGAGGAGATGACTCTTCTAAGTCCTAAGACAGTACACCAATGTTACCAATTAGCTATAAAGATTGAGGAAAGAAGCAAGAGGAAACAAGACCAAGCTTCTAAGAGTAGAGGCAAAGGTAGAGATCAAAGAGGACATAGAGGTGGATATCAAGGTAGAGGGACTGAACAAAGAAATCAGGGAGAGTCTAAACTCACAGAGCATGGAAGTGAGACAACTTCTAGAGGAGGCTATGGAAGAGGTAGATGACCCCAAGGAGGTTCAAATAGAGGAAGAGGAGCAGGCAGAAGTAGCTCATACTTTACCACTATGAAATGTTATAACTATGGTCAAGTAGGTCATCTAGCTTATAGGTGCCCGAAGAAAGCATCTTCTTCAAACATAGAAAAGAGAGTAGCATATGCTCAAGAAGACACTATGAGTGTCAAGTCACCAGAGGTTAGTCACATTGAGTTAGAAATGGGAGAGAACTTGATGTTTAACAGGGTTCTAATCAGACAACCAGTCAAAGAAGAACCAAAGCAAAGGAGAGCCTTATTCCGGGCAAGATGTAAAATACTTGGAAAGGTGTGTAAGGTTATAGTGGACTCAGGGTCTACTGATAACATAATCTCTGAGGAGGCAGTGAGGAAGTTGAAGTTGGAGAAAGTACCCCACACTAATCCTTACAAGGTGACATGGTTGAACAAAGGGTAGAGTGTTCTTGTAAATGAGCAAACAATAGTGGAGTTATCCATTGGAGGATACAAGGACAAGTTGTTTTGTGATGTATTACCCATGGATGCATGCCATATTCTATTGGGAAGACCATGGCAGTATGACAGAGGTGCCATCTATGATGGAAAAGCCAATACTATCTCATTCAAGAAGGATGGAAAGACATTTAAGTTGCAGTCACTGTCAGATAAGGAAAGACAGTCAAAGACCCATAGTGTCTTATTAAGCAGTGGTAAAGATTTCATTAACAACCTACATCAAGGAGGTGAAGGATATGTGGTCATGGTGCAACCCAAGGAAGAGAACAAGACTGAGAAAACAGCCATACCCGGAGCAGTCCAAAAGTTGTTAGAACAGTTCAAAGACATAGTGAGTGATGGAACACTAGCAACCTTACCTCCAAAGAGAGCCATTAGCCATCAGATTGACTTCATACCAGGGGCTTCATTGCCAAACAAAGCAGCTTACAAGCTTACACCAAATCAAAACCTAGAAGTAGCTAGACAAGTGCAAGAGTTGTTAGACCAAGGATTAATTAGGAAGAGCATCAGCCCATGTGTAGTACCGGTGGTCTTAGCAACCAAGAAAGGTAGTAAGTGGAGGTTATGCACTGATTCAAGAGAAATAAATAAAATCACAATTAGGTATAGGTTCCTTATTCCCAAGATTGAGGAGTTGATGGATTATCTTGGAGGAGCTCAGTATTTCACCAAGTTGGATCTCAAAAGTGGTTACCATCAGATCAGAATTAAAGATGGGGATGAGTGGAAAACAACCTTTAAGATAAATTATGGGTTGTATGAGTGGAGAGTTATGCCATTTGGCCTCTCTAATGCCCCTAGCACATTCATGAGGCTCATGAATGAAGTTCTCAAAGACTTTATAGGGATATTTGTGGTGGTATACCTTGATGATATACTCATCTTTAGTAAGACAATAGAAGAACACCTAAAGCATGTGGAGTTGGTTCTTAGAAGATTGCAAGAAGAGAAGTTAGCCATCAACCTAGAGAAATGTGAGTTCTTCAAACAAGAGCTTGTGTATTTGGGGTTTGTAGTATCCAAAGGATCATTGAAGATGGATCCAAGCAAGGCAGAAGCTATCCTAAATTGGCCTACACCAACCATAGGGATGGAGGTAAGAAGTTTTCATGGATTGGATCAATTTTATAGAAAATTCATAAGGAACTTTAGTGGCATATGTGCACTAGTCCTAGATACAATCAAAGGTGGTTTAAAGACTAAGTTTAAGTGGACTCAAGAAGCTGAGAAAGGTTTTGAGAAACTGAAACAAGAAGTGGCAACTCAACCTATACTTTTGTTACCTAGCTTTGACAAGTTGTTTACTGTGGAATGTGATGCCGGTGGAGTTGCAGTAGGAGGAGTGCTAAGTCAAGAAGGAAGGCCTATAGCATTATTTAGTGAAAATCTCAATGAAGCTAAGATAAAGTATTCTACCTATGACCTAGAACTGTATGCTTTATTTCAGTCACTTAGGAAGTGGAGGAATTACCTTCTACCCAAAGAGTTTGTAGTATTTACTGACAATCAGGCACTTAGCTATATCAACACTCAAGAGAAGTTGAGTAATAGGCATTTGAAATGGATGGAATACATCCAAGCTTTTACTTTCACCATCAAGCACAAGAAGGGATAGTTGAACAAGGTGGCAGATACACTAATCAAGAGATTGCTGATAGTGCAAGAGATACAGATCAAGAGCATTGGGATAGAAAGTTTCAAGGATCTCTATGGGGAAGATGAAGACTTGTCGGAGGCCTACAAGGTATGTTCTGATTTTGAGAATCATTTTCATAGTCAATACTTAGAGCATACATTGCAAAGTGGATTGTTATTCAAGGGGAATCAGTTATGTGTTCCAAGAGGATCAATGAGAGAGAATATCATCCAAAAGAAGCACAATGGTAGTCTTAGTGGTCATTTTGGAATCAACAAGACAATGGAACTAGTGCAAAGGTTCTACTATTGGCCCAAGTTGCCAAGGGATGTCAGGAGGTATGTGGAGCAGTGTGTAGTTTGTATGAAAGCAAAAGGGGGAGCTAGTAATGCAGGTTTGTATCAACCTCTACCCATTCCCAACAGACCATGGGAGTGTGTTAGCATGGATTTTGTTGTAGGACTCCCTAAGACTAAGACAGGGTTTGATAGTGTCTATGTGGTGGTAGATAGATTCAGCAAGATGAGTCTCTTTATCCCTTGCAAGACCACACATGATGCTAGCTACATTGCTCACCTTTTCTTCAAGGAAATTGTAAGGATCCATGGATTTCCATTGAGCATTGTATCAGACAGGGATGTGAAGTTCATGAGTCATTTTTGGAAGACTCTATGGAGCAGATTAGGTACCAACCTATCTTTTGGATCAGCTTACCATCCTCAAACTGATGGGAAAACAGAGGTGGTTAATAGGGTGTTAGGTAACCTTCTAAGATGCCTAACCAAAGAGTATGGACAGACATGGGACTTGGTCATATCACAGGCTGAGTATGCATACAATGACAGTGTAAACAAGACTACAGGGAGGAGTCCTTTTGAAATAGTCTATGGGATGCACCCAAGAGGTGTGTGTGAGCTTAGAGACCTAGGAGCTATGGAGCATAGGAGTGGACATGCAAAGGATTTCTCTCAGACCATGAAGGAGATTTAGGTGCAGGTGAAGAAGACAGTCACCGAGGCTACTCAAAAGTTGAAAGAGAAAGTGGATTTATCTAGAAAGGATCTACAATTTGCAGTAGGAGACTATGTTATGGTCCACCTCAACAAGTCTAGGTTGAAGAAGGGGATATCAACCAAGTTGTAGATGAAAAGAGTGGAACCATGCAAGGTATTAGCCAAATATGGAAAGAATGCCTACAAGGTGGAATTACCTACAGATTTAGGCATCTCTCCAGTGTTCAATGTAGCTGATCTGATCAGATATAAGGGAACAATCAATGACATGGATCAGAATAGTAGGGATATCTTCAAGGATGCAAACAACATAGCCTTACCTACCCAAGACAAGCTTCAGGCATAAAGGATCTTGGAGTCAAGGGTGAAGAAATATACAAGGCATAAAGTGTACATGGAGCACCTCATCAAGTGGAAGGATAAGCCAGAGTCTAAGGCTACATGGGTAGATTAAGCTTAGTTTAAGAAGTAGGGCATTGATGTGTCAGTGATCTCTCCTCACATATCCTAGTGTTTGTGCAGAGAGGGGGAGAATGGTGCAGGAGCACCTAGGAAACACTAGGCAATTAGGAAGCCTAGGATGCATTTTTGTTTTGATGTTTACCATGAAGGTCATGTTGACCATTGTGTTAGAGTTAGGGGTTTAAGAGTATGTCTTGTTCAGTAGTGATTAGTAAGTTGAGGAGTGGAAAGGGTGGATGAGTTTAGAAACTCATTTCACTGATGAGTTTAAAAATTCATTTTTCTAGAAATTGGCAAAAGTTGCAAAATGGTGCATTTTTGCAACTTTTCCACTATGGAACTGACATGTCCGACCAAGGGGAGGAATAACTACTTTTTTTGACCTATATAGGGTGTGCCTTGACCTGAGAGTAGGGTTGGAAGCATTTTTGTATTTGCTTTGGAGTTTGGGAATTAAAGAAAATAGTGTGTTTAAGTGAATTTACTAATATTTGCTTCAAAGTAGAGCTTTAATGGATTGAACTTGTTACTGTGTTTAGTGTAGGATGTAATGTAGTAATCTCTCAAGAATTGTGTGCCATTTATTAGCTTTCTTTATTCAATTTTGTTCACTATTTGTAAATAGTTTGCTTGCACCCTGTTGCTGGTCTGAACCAGATAGTTTTGGAAAAAATGGAGATTTAGTTCACTTTCCCACCATACAAATTGTATGGCCCTTTGGGAATGGTGACTAGACTCCATGTGTGTAAATATGGTAGGATTTAAAGTTTGTGTGAGCACAGGAGCTGTTGGCAAAGTCTTGCCCTAGGCAAGCCAGGAAGAGTCCGGCTAGGGAAGACAAGAAGTGTAGAGCACATAACTTGCAGGGGTGACAAGTTCTTAGTAAATTTCCTTTTGGAGAAGGCAGGTGGGAGTCTTGCCAAGGTCTAGTGATTAGGAGGAAAATCCACTAACTCATTTGGTCGGTGAAAGACTTGACAGTTTGGAAGCAACCAGAAAATGGCTTAAAAACCCTAGTTTATGCCCATTTTCAAGTTGAGGCTTTGTATGGCAGATAAAGACCCAAGACCTCAAAATTTTTTGAGAGGTGATAATTTTAACCAAGAACCTCAAAGAAAGAATGAGGTGTTCTTTGGAAAATTTTGAGCAATAACTAGTTTTCTCGAAGAAGGAGACCTAATTGGGGCTCCTAGGGCTAGTAGCCTTCTAAGGCCTAAATGGGGGTTTGGTGAAAGTGACCAAGACATGGAGCTAGGAGGACCCTCAAGAACCAAAATTGGATGAATTCAAATGAAAAGAAACACCTCCACACCCCTGCAAATCAAAATTCAAGCTTTGGAGGTATTGTAGTCTTTAGTGTGGATTAAGGGCTAAGGAGAGAGTTGTAAGTTTGCACCAAGATTTGACTTGGTAGAAAGAATTTGTGATAGTAGTGGGGTTGGAAAGGAGAACCAGGAGAAACTAACCAAGTAGAAGGTCCTATAGGTTAAGGTGGTGAAGTAAGACACCAAGGAGGTCTTGCAAGGAAGACCCAAAGTAGGAATCAGTGAGTGATTCCTCCAACCCCTCCCTATCACTCACCTTCTTGGAACAAGACCTACCATCATAGCCATCTCATAATCGTGCTTTACACCTTGAGGTTATTGTTCATAAGAACAAGGTCAAAAGAGTATTAATAGATAGAGGTGTTAGTTTGAACATTTGCACCCTTTAGTTGATCAAAAACTTGGGCTATTCAGAATATGTTATTGAGAAATCAAAGAGTACCACCATCAGAGCACATGATGATCAAGAGAGGTTTTCATAAGGTATTATTGCAATACCCATCCAAGTGGGACCTATCATTACAGAGACTACATTCCAAGTGTTAGATCTTGATCTTCCCTACAACATCTTTCTTGGCCAACCATGGATCCATGCCCTAAAAGCTGTAGCCTCAACCTACCATTAATGTGTAAAGTTTCCTTTTGAGGGTAGAGAAGTTACCATCCATGGAGATCCCAAGCCCTTTTATTATTGGAAGAACCTTGAGGCTAAGTTTTACAAAATACCCTAGATCCCTAATAATGATGAAGGACCTACACCATCTTCCTTATTTGTTGACCTATCATCCCTTGCATCTACCTTAGAAATGAAAAAACCCATTGTGTAAAAAATTCCTGATATGAAAGCAATGATCCAGGATGATGGTTGTGGAAACTATAAACTAATGAAGGACACTTTTGTGTTAGGGGAGCTACCTCTTTCTACCAAATCACATGGGAACTCCACATCTAGCAATGAAGCACTCAAAATAATCAATATGGTAGCTACCACCTTCCTAAGTGGGGGGATTTGAACAAAGAAGATATCAATGAGGAGGGCATCTCTAAAATCCTCTATCAAGATGAACGACCTATCCCTATTCTTCCTATGGAAGATGATAACAAAGGCCTGCAGCTCATGAAGATTTGGGGATACAACAAAAATGAGAAACTAGGGAAAAATGATAATGGTTTTCTAGAACCTATCGTTATTGAGAAATGCTTAAAGAATCTTGGCCTAGGTTGCACTACTAGCAAGGTTACCCTTATCGACAAAGGTATTTCTACTAAACAAGCCGAGGCTTCCTCTTGGTTATCGACATCGCGTGATACTACCCCAGATGACCTCCCCCTTGATGTTGTTGACCTATTTAAGAATAAATCCCTCTTCATGATATCTACATAATCCTTCACCCCAAGCAACCAATCAAATGAAATATGCCTAGTATACCCACAACTCGTTGACTTGGACCAATGAGGACCACCAATTCTAGATTTATTCAAAAACAATGAAGCAATCTCATAATTCACGAGACTACATGACAACTTACCATGGGTAGATCACAAAGCTAGTTTTGACATAGAGCAAGACACAAGGGCATACTATGGGGAGATGATTGAATCCTTCAACCACAAAATATGCATATCTTTGAGTGAAAACCACACTATTGCACTTTCTAATCATAAAATAGTGTATAGGAGTGAATTTACACCCCATGTGTAAATTAACCTTTTTTCCCTTTCCAATTTAGAAAACCAAGTTCAGAGGCTTAATTCCACCTAAGCCCACTGCTTGCATCCCACCTGGCACCTGTTTTGAGTGTTAATGGAGGAATTTCTATTGGGGATGCCCGCACGATGCGTAGACATCTACACAATGCGCTTACATCCCTGATAGATTCCTATGGTTGAACCTATAGAGGCATTACACTTCTCATTGGGATTCAAGTTGTAACGCCCCCTTCGGTTGACCAACCTGAATATGGCCATTTTCTCCATCCCTTCTTCAAATTCACTCCTTGAACAAGTATTTCAATCCTCTAAGCATTCAAGCAATTGGCTACACACTTCAAGCATCCATTATCACACTCTTGTACTCATTCCAAGCTCTCAAGCAAATTCTTGCACTCCGTTACAACAAACACAACACTCCATCACTTTGGTAGAGAAGGGTGGGAATGAAACACCATTGCAGTAGAGGCTCGAGTACTCTCATTTTCTCCCCCAAACAACCTTGAGTGCTCTTGGTGGAGGTGGTAAGCTTCCCTTTTCTCCTTTCTATCACTTGGTTGAGTTAGCACTTTATTGATTTTTAGTGTTTTTGTGCTTTTCACTACATTATTCTCTTTATCTCACTTTCTTGTCTGTCCATGGAGGTGGAAACAACTAAATGGGGGTTTGATTGAGGTAGGCCCCTATATAGCCACTCAAAATTTTCCTCTTTCTGTGTGTAGGAGTACATGTTTTCAAGGAGCTAGCTGGAAAATAGAATCTTCTACGAAATCATCTTCGTCACCCTAGCTTTGGTATATTTTCTTTATCACATTTTCTTGTACTTTTCATATTTCATAGTGTTATTTTTCTCTTTTAGAAGTTGCTAGCTAGGTTGCTATCTTTTTTTTATGATAGGTCACATTGTATTTTTGGTCCTTTGGTCATATAGACGCCATCGCACGTTAAAGACGCTAGCGCGTTGTGCTATTGTCCCAAAACTACACTCTCATCCTAAGATAGATAGCTATATGAGATACAGTGTTGAGCTCAAAAACCAACTTGCCTAGCCTCATTTCGAATCTTGGGTTTGAAGAGTGGTTGTAGGACTTTATATTCCTCATCATTCTCATCCTCATATCCTAACACCCCATTTAGCTGAGGTAAGTTAGGGCAGCCTTCCGAATCTTTGCCCTCCGTGACTTGGGGCCTTGCACATGGTGGTCCCCCTCTCTTAGATTTTGGTGAACTCGATGTGAACTAATGTCTATTCATCTGTTGGTGTTGGAACCTCTCCCGTGTACTTCACAATTGTTGTGTTCCTAAGTGTTGTGAAGGTTTATGAGCATCACAACCCAATCCACAACTTTTGGGTATATTGTTAGGTGAAGTGTACGACACTTCCCAATGGAAAGGATGAAAGTCTCTATTGGGTTATTTACAAGGCTTTTCTCTAGTCCTGTCGTTAGTTTGGCCACACAAGAGCAATTCTCGAGGAACGAGATGGGATTCGTTGATGAGACCGATCACGTTCACACTCCCCCCATGTCTCCTACACCATCATTGGTGGACGAGCATGAGGCCATTCAAATCCCTGCAGAATATGCATTCACTCTTGCTAGAGGATTGGTTGATTTAGAAAATAACTTGGAAAGAAATCCGAAGATGGCTAGAGCCTCTCAGATTGTTAGCAAGTTAAAACATATGATGGGTAAAGATTGAATAGGCATAGAGCTTCTAACTAGCCTCCTCAGTCTCACCAAAGAATGCATTCCTTTGGAAATCCTAGCTTTGCATAAGGATTCACTTTCAAAGAGCATGAAGGATAGTTAGGAGTATCGATGCCTCCCACTTCTGTTTACATGGCCGATGTAGTCCCTTCTGTCTATGAACAACCCAAAACTATCAAAGGAAATAGGGTCCCCTTAGGATTTAGCTTCACCCCCCTATCACCTCTAGTGGTGAAGGCTTTGGCAAGATGAGTGGTGGAGGCTTTGGTAGTAGTGGTGGATTTGGTAGCGGAGGCAGTGCTAGTGGAGGTAGCTCTAATAGAGGTCATGGTGGTAGTTCTAGTGGAGGCCCTACTAGTGATAGTGGCTCTAGTAGTGGTTCTGGCAGGAGTCACACTAGTGGCAGTTCTGGAGGTGGCCTTGACAGTGGTTCTGGGGGAGGTTCCTCTGGCCCTTTATCTTCTAATGACCCTATTTTGAAGACTCTTCTTGAGAATATGGGAAAGATGCAGAGTTAGCGAGTCTTTCCCAAGCCTCTGCCTTGCCTATTTTCTAGCCCTTCTTCTGACGCAACCCATTTTTGATTGCGATCTTAAACACTTCTTTCCCCCAAGGAATGGAGATACTTAAATTTAAAAAGTATGGCAATAAAGGAGACTCATAGACACATGTGTCTTCCTTTAATTCCCTGTGTACAAACTTCTTCCATCATGATGTGTTGATGGACAAACTA
>VDFB02000008.1:184923367-184948111 GCA_007258455.2 Sequoia sempervirens | reverse complement strand
ATCCCTTGCAAATGGCTAAGTCTTAAACCTAACTGGGGGCACAATGTTTATCATGCGACTGCAGTGGATGACACGTGAGATCAAAAACATCATAAAATGTCCTGAAAAAAGACAACAACATCATAAAATGTCCTGAAAAAAAAGACAAAAACATCGTAAAATGTCCTGAAAAAAGACAAAAACATCATAAAATGTCCTGAAAAAAGACAAAAACATCATAAAATGTCCTGAAAAAAGACAAAAACATCACAAAATGTCCTGAAAAAAGACAAAAAAATCATAAAACGTCTTGAAGAAAACCAAACAAAACAGTCGACCACGCAAGGCACACAAGTGCACTGTCATCTCTAGTCCAAGTCAATCAAGTCAATAAGTCCATGTCATTGTCCGAACTACGTTGTCTCTGCGCATTTGCTACGTAGGAAAGACTCATACTTGAGTCCCCGAGACATTAGGTCAGTCCTATTAGGTTTGTCAAAATAAATCATGGCGTAATCTTTGCTCATCAAGACAATGTCATTTGGTCGTGTCGAACTACGAGGTCTCTGAGTGTATGACGTAGGCAAGGCCATCTATCGATGAGCCCCGAGGCCGCACTAGGTCAGTCCATTAGGGTTCATGACACTAAAATGGCACACACGTCAAAAATCTTCAATCAATCTTTAGATAGGAAAACTCCTGAAACAAAGTAAAGCAATCCTTTACTCAACATGACACTCGCATCATGACAATATCGGCATCTAATCAAACACAAGTCAACCTCGGTCACAACAAGTCAACCTCAGTCAAACATAAGTCAAAGCAAGTCAAATCATTATAACCGGTCAAACTGTCAAATTTTGGTTAGTCTTCAGATGAGTCCTTCTGAAAGATAACCTCTGTCATTTACGCCTTAGGATGTGTCCTTCCTAGGCGTCGTCATCGCCATTTCGGCCTTTCGAGCGATCCTCTTGACATCTAAGGATCCCTCTTCCTGACATTAGCATTCTTCAAATGAGTCCTTCGGAAGAACCAACTCTGTCCTTTATGCTTTAGGATGTGTCCTTCTAAGCATCGTCATTATTTTGAGGGATCCCTTACGACCATTAGGGATCAAATCCTCCCGACATTCGACATCATTCAGGATGTGTCCTTCCTGAATTCACCAAGTCTCGACATTTTCAAGGTCATCAAAACTTTAAACACTCGGACATCTTGACATCGTCAAACATGACACCTTGGCATCCGAACAATGGCTACCCAGATGCACTTGACAAACACTTGGCAACTGTCTTTTCATCTCTTATCATGTTATTAGTTTTTCAGCGAGATCCCACTAAGCAGGATTTAGAGAAGCAGCGATGTAGCATGACAATTGACACGCATGACTACTAGCTTCTCAGCGAGATCCTGATCTTGGGATTTAGAAAAGCAACGACATACCATGATAGAGACTTTATTTTTGTAATTTGGCAATCATGTCACTAGTTTCTCAAGGATGTCCTGGAAACAGGATTTAGAGAAGCAACGACGTTTCATGATCTGTCATTTGTCTTTTTCTGCTTGTGGTTGATGATGACAACAAGACGGGGGCAAGCACGCTCCTAGTATGAGTCATACTCATCCTTGTCTGTGACTGTTTTGTCTTGGGTAATGGTACGGCCTTGCACACCTGGATCTACGTCATATCTTGGTGTTTGTTGACCATTACAACAAGTTTTCCCAATGATGATTAAAGAGCAACGAATATTAAAAGTCCTATAGTAAGGTTTTGAAGGATTTGTATCTTCTCATAGGTCTCATATCTTCTCCTCTTTGGTCTGGTCATCTTCTCTCGTCAGTCCCACCATCTTCTCTCATCCATCCTGTGATGATATCCTGTGTCATTCAAAAACAAACGTAAGTGCATACATGATATATCCATTGCATTAGGTCCATACATGCATATCCATGGCATTAAATAGTATCATACATGGCATTACATCATATACATAATCACAAACATGGCATTAACATAATCATCATCATTGCATCTTTTACATAAAGGTATCATGCACATCATTAACATAAGCATATGAATAGTGCATCATCATGGCATCAACAAACAAATCACCACATGGACATCATAATACATAAATGGCATCATAAATTAAGCATCATATATCATACACACATAATGCATAGAACATCACATAACACATATAGGTCGCATCAAAACTGCATCATCATATAAATCTCATCTCAAAAATATGCAATGTCACAGGATAGAGTCAATGGATATCCCAAAAATGGAGCTCGCAGGCTCAACAATAAACATAATGTATCCAAATACAAATATGCCCCTAGGGTAGGCTCTCATCATCCCCTCGGGGTGAAGAATGTGGTGGTGGCCGAGGCCCTGTCACTGGCTCTGAAACAATGGACGGTCCTGTAGTGCCCTGTGGCTGTGAGGATGAGGGAACTGTGAATGAGGGCATCATCTCAACAGTAGTAAACACCTGTGAGGTCACTGCTGCTGGACTCTGAAAAGCGGTAGGATCTGTCACTGGTGGCTGACCCTGTACTGACCTCTGAGCTGAACCGATAGAACCCTGACTGTGTCTTGAATGATGACTCGAAGTATGCCTGCGGGAGTGATGTGATCTGTGGCCTGATGTGTGTCCTGTGGAAGTCGACCCTCCGACACTGCTGTGGCTCCTGGTACCACTGCCACTACCCGACCGGTGTCCACTGCCTGTCCTCGTCTGAGATCGAGACAGGGTAGGATCTCGCTGCTCTGGTGGCACTGCCTGCTCATATAAAGTCCTGTACTGACCTAGCCTCATGCTCACCCTGGCCAACTCCCGAGCCATGTCCCCTATGGGTCCTGAACATAGGGCCACAAACTCTGTGCACCATCGCGCTGAATCCTGCTCGCGGATCACCGCCTGATCCCGCTCCACACGGGCTACCTCTAGTGCTGACTGTAGGGATCTCACCTGTGCCTGGCTGGCATCTAACCTGCATCTGGTCGGCCCACTTTCGATCAACGTGAAATCGGTAGCCTTCACGAAGATGTTATCTCCTCCTCACCCTCCACCATACGCCATCCGGGGCTCCATCCATCCACCACCTCCATCCACCCCTCCCTGTCCTCCCCCCTCCTCCTCCCCACCATCCACCTCTGAGACCCCAGACATCCTCTGTCCTCTCCCCTCAGCCTCCTCCAGGTCCCCCCACCTCGGCTCCCTCCACGTCTCCCTCACCCCTCTATCTCCTGCCTAGGTTGCCCCTCCATCTCCCCCTCCTCACCAACCTCGGGGATAGCATCTAATGCTACCCTCACCATGCGCTGTCGCACCCTGCGACCTGGTACCTGTCCGTCCCGCCGTCGCCTCCTGCCATCTCCTCCGTCATCTCCACCTCGACCTCCGTCTCCACCACGGCCCCCGTCTCCACCTCGACCTCCATCATCACCCTGACCTCCGTCTCCACCTCGTCCTCCATCATCACCCCTGCCTCCGTCCCTCCCTCCATCACCACCCCTCCCTCCATCTCCATCCCTGCCCCTGCCTCTACCTCTGCCTCTGCCCCCATCTCTGCCTCTGCCCCCTCGTCTGGCTCGCGGTACTCGTGGAATCACTGACCGCCTGTCAACTGGTGCTGGCCCGTCAGGATCTGTCAATGGTACAGGTCGGCGTGCATGCCACCATAGATCATAGGCTGGTGTGGTACCTGGATCTGCTGCCCCACCTCTCCAACCCCAGGCCTGGGCTACTAACCCGTCAATCTGCTGTGTCGCGAAGGCCACTGGGATGGCCGGCCCCCATGCATCCTCTCTAGACGATCGTGCATACTCTGCCGTCCCCATGGGTACATCCTGCTGCTCCCCGAACTGTCTCAGTACACGCTGTGGCAGATACATCTCAATAATCAGCGACGTCTGTACTGTCCTGCCAATCAGGTATCGATACTGCCTGCAAAAACTGAGATGCTCGTCCTCATCATCCCATACCTCACAATCCCTGTAGGGTCTCCAGATGAAGGTCACCATGGTATCAATCCGATGCCGCCACCACCCTGTCTCACCCATACGGGTCTGCTGTAATGCGCCGGCATAGTAGTAGGAGTAAGGCATCCCCGCGGCCAGCTGTGGTCTGTCGATAGGAGGGCGGAATATGGCAATACGCTCCCATGCCCAGATCATCATCAGTGTGGTCCCACAGGAGATACTCTCTCCTCTCCTGTACACAACGTCATGCAGCTGATGATAAAGTGTCCCCAGCAAACAAGGACCCCATGCATAAACTGTCCTCTCTCGTCGCATGCCGACCATGACATCCCCCCAGCCAATCGGAAATCCGTGTCCTCGTCGGTCTGGAACCAAGATGCCACCAATCAGAGTCGCCAAGAATGCATCAAAGCGACTGTAATGCTCCGCCAGGAAATCCCAATGGATCTCGTAACCCTCAATGCCGAGTCCGGCACCCTGATCCTGGTAGTACGCACGGAAGGTCTGCTCGCCATGACGAGGATCGTACACGATCCGCTCCCCTCGAATCGGAATCCGGAGAATACGGTAGACGTCCTCCAAAGTAATCGTAGCCTCACCTGTCGGCAGGTGAAAGGAACAGGTCTCTGAATGCCATCTCTCGCACAGCGCCGTCAGTAAACCCCTGTTCGCCCGAATGGCGGGCATGAATGCAACATGGGATAAGCCGAGTCTCATCAGTCGTCGCCGCTCTCGCGGGCCTAGCTGATCGCCAAACCGAAAGGTCCTCGGTCTGCTCTCCCTCGTGTAAATAGGGGCAAGCTGCCTCTGCAAAAAGACGAACACGGCATCAACACCTTTTTGGACAACTGTGACCGTCATGGACGATAACTTAGGGCATGAAGGCATTAAAACAAGTTAAAGAAAGAAAACAGGCAAATGCGTCGCAAAAATGCAATTGCGTCGCAAAAACACAAATGCGTCGTTCAAAAAATCAAATGCGTTACAACAAATCAAATGCGTCGCTATATTTCATTTGCGTCGCGAATGTAGGCGTTTGCGTTGCCATTTCACGAATGCGGCGCGGCATTACACTTGCGGCATTCGAATAATCAGTTGCGTCCTATAATATCGATTGCGGCTTTCGGTGGGTCAAATGCGATGCGGTTAAGCACTTGCGTCGCACCAAAAATTGAATGCGGCGCGTATCACCGGTGCGTTTGGTTTGTTCTTTGCACTTGCGTCGCGACGCATCAAATGCGGCGAACGCGAAGTCAATTGCGGCTTACGCGAATGCGTATGCGTCACGGCGCATTCGTTCACTATCCTAGAAAGCATAAAAAAGCACGTAAATCGAAAAAATGACAAAGCAAGTTTAGTGTACATACCGCAGGTCCTGAGCCCTCTGGCCGTCTGAAAGTCCTCACGATCTCTCCGCGGTGCTCTGTCACTGGAATCACCATCGTCACTGCTGCGCCTTTTGCTCTAAGCTCTCAAGATTTACAAGATGAATAGTGAAAGTGAATTGACTTTTACCCATTTGACCATCTATTTATAGGGTGAAAGTGACATTTTTCAACTGCAGTTAATACTGGAGGCTCATTTCCGTGCCTTTGACCTCTCCGTAAGTTGCTTTAAACATGTCAGAATTTGAAACCGACTGCGCCGCTATTTTTCTGACCATCAAATTGATTTATCGGGACCTTTTGCAAATTTTTCTGGCGCCGACCCAAAATTTGAAAATTTCCCGAGGGGGCAAGAATACTCCGTACCTTCACTGGGGCATATTTTGACTTAATTTTCTTTGTCACAATACGACAAGCGACATTATGACAAAGAGGGGCAAAATGTAGACACCTAAAAATGACCTAGGCCTGCAAGCTTCATTTTTACCACTTTCGTCCTAGCATAATTAAGCTATTTAATTATGTCCTTGGTCCACATTCGACTATTGATTAAATAATTCATAATTATTTAATTAATTCATGTCATTTGTTCCTCCTTGATTATTAAATAAATAAATATTATTTATTTATTTAATACATCACTAATTATCTAAAGTCTTCCTTTGATTAAATAAATTTCATAATTTATTTAATTTCCCTTTAACATTTATGTCTTCTTGATTAATTAAATAAATTTTATTTATTTAATTACGTCACTAATTAAGTCCCCTTCTTCTAAAAAATTAAATAAATTCTTATTTATTTAATTCTGTCCATTTTCCACTATAATTAAATAATTTATTTAATTATTTAATTATTCATTAGCTTTTTCTCCCATTAAAATTAAATAAATTTGATTTATTTAATTTAGCCATTCTCTTGAATTTTGAATTAAAATCATTATTTAATTTCAAAATAATTCTTTTATCACATTCCTCCATAATTAAATAATATCTTTATTATTTAATTACTTGCTAGTTATCTGGAGTAAATAAATCTTATTATTTAATTTCTCCAGCAACCTCTTTGTCCGTGCCAGCCTTATCTTCCAATTTAATTCTTGACTTTTGACTTCTCATTTAATTTCGACCGTTGATTGAATTATTTCATAATTCAATCTCCACCCTTCATTCTTACCTGTTGCCCTAATTTTGACCTAACCCTAATGCACACAGCAATATTCAATCTTAAGCATTGATCTTAGGGTTCCTGTCATCTTTTCATCCTGGCCACACGTTCAAAATTGCAATTTTTATAAAAGGGCAATTTTGACCTCATTTGGCTCCTCTCTCAGTCTTTAGCTCATTTTGACTTCTTGCATTCTTAGTCTTTGTCAACTTGCTGTCAACTTAGGTCATAGTCATTAACAGTCATAGTCATTTTAGCTCATTGTAGGGTAATTTTTATTTTCTGCAAATCCTTCAACACTTGCATAGGGCTTAGTCTTTAGTCATAGTTGCTCATAAATCTGAGGGCATTGTTATTTATCTGCAAGCTAGGAGGTGTAACAGAGGTTAATCATGGAAGGTGGAGACATAGGGTAACACTATCCCTTTTGTCTTCACCTCACTTCCATTGTGCTTTGTTATTTTCATAGGAATTTTGATTGTTATTGTGCTAACCCCACTTAATAATAATTTTAGGATTTTCCCTTGATTACACAAGCTTTCAAATATTTTTGCACTAAGCATGGTTTGCAGCACCAGTTTACTGTTCCCTACACCCCTCAGCAGAATGGTGTCACTAAGAGAAAGAACAAGACTTTATTGGAGATGGCGAATTGTATGATTCAGTCCAGGTCCATGGATCCATCCTTTTGGGATGAGGCAGTTAATTGTGCCAATTATATTCAGAATTAGATGCCTCACAAGGCAATTCGACATATGAGTCCTGAGGAGGCTTGGTCTCATGAAAAGCCTGATGTTTCATCATTTTGAGTATTTGGTAGTGAGGCATGGGCCTTTATTCCTGATGCTTAGAGGAGAGCCATGGAGTGGAAGATTCAACCCCTCATTTTTGTCAGCTACTGTGAGGATGTTAAGGTGTACATGTTGTTTGATCCTGATTCTAGAGAGGTCCTATTTCGATGGGATGTCCAATTTGATGAGCGCCTTCCCATAGTGGATACCCTATCTCCAGTGTCTACTTCACTACCTACTCCTCACACTACAGCTCTTTAGGATTATGTTGAGGATGTTGATGATCCCCCATCTCCACCTCCACTTGCTCCACCTCAGATGCCCAAATGGGCTCGCTTTACTGTAGAGGAAATAGGATCTATGGCAGGTGATCCTTCAGACACTCGTCGCACCCATTCTCATATTGCAGGTTCTATTCTTTTGAGTCATGCTCTTTCAGAGGATCCCCAGAAGTTTTTAGAGGTGTCAGGTTACCCTGAGTGGGATAGTGCTATGGAGGAGGAGTATTCTTCTTTGATGAGGAATTGTACTTGGGATCTCTATCCTCTTCCTAAGGGTAGAAAGATGGTTCGGTGCTGATGGTTGTATCGCACCAAGTATGCTGCTAATGGTTCTATTGATAAGTACAAAGCACATCTTGTTGCAAAGGGTTTCTCACAGGTTGAGGGTATTGATTACTCTGAGACATTTTCCCCTATCGCCAAGATGAATTCTATTCGCTTTGTACTATCACTTGCAGGTTCTAGGGTCTGGTCCATTTATCAGATGGATGTAAAGAGTGCTTTCTTGCATGGTGACCTACAGGAGGAGATCTATATGGAGCAGCCTCAGGGATTTTTTCAGGATGCTTCTTTGGTTTGCAGACTTCGGTGTTCATTATATGGTCTCAAATAGGCCCCTAGGGCTTGGTATGAGAAAATGGACTCTTTTTTGCTCTCCACTGGTTTCTCACATTATCATTCTGATCCTACAGTCTATATTCAACATCTTGAGGGTGAGATCCTGATTCTTGTGCTATATGTTGATGATCTCCTCATCACCGGTAGCTCATCCTCTATGATTTAGCATGCTCAACGAGCTTTGATGGAGCAGTTTGAGATGACCGATCTTGGTCTTCTGCACTATTTTCTTGGACTTCAGGTGATTCAGTCCTCTGATGGGATATCCATTCACCAGTAGAAGTATGCTCTTGATATGCTTCAATGCTTTGGCATGCTTGATTGCAAGCCTGCCCCCACACCTTTTTAGTCAGGGGTTGTTTTGACTACTACTTGCCCCACTCCTTCAGTAGATTCTACACTTTACAGGCAGTTGTTTGGCAGTTTGTTATACCTGACTCACACTCGTGTTGATCTTTCCTTTGCGGTTGGCCTTGTATCTCGATTCTCCCATGATCCTCATGAGAGTCACTGGCAAGCTGCCAAACGTATTTTGAGGTACATTCAGGGAACCCTTTCTTATGGCATTCACTACACATCAGGGGATCCTCACATTGATGGCTACACTGACTCAGATTGGGCTGGTGATGTCAATGATCAGAAGTTTACTTCTGGCTTTGTTTTCTGTCTTGGCTCTGGTCCTATCACATGGTCTTGCAAGAAGCAGACTACTCATGCATTATCATCTATAGAGGCTGAGTACCGAGCTGCTGTGCTTGCTAGTCAAGAGATCTTATGGCTTCAACAGTTGATGACTGAGTTAGGTTTTCCTCCTGATAGTCCCACTATTCTTTGGTGTGACAATCAGAGTGCTATACACATTTCTCGCAACCCGATGGAGCATCAAAGGATGAAGCACATTGAGCTTCATATGCATTTCATCAGATAGTTGATTCAGGATGGTTCTCTCATCTTGGAGTATATTCCCACTATTGAGCAGGTTGTTGACATCTTCACGAAGCCTTTTTCCTCTCCGTGCTATCTTCAGTTGCGCTCTATGCTTGGGGTGAAGGAAGTTGTCCTTGGGGGGTCTTCACGAGGCCTTCCTTCCTTCATGTTTCTTTCAGCATGTTCTTCTATCTCTTTTTGGAGAGGAGTTTTTCCCATTGGGTTTTCTCCTTTTTCTCCATTTCATAGAGATTTCCTTGTCCTTGGGTTCTTGATTTGGCCTTGTTGCTGGGACCCATTGTTCTTTGCTTTCAATAGCTTCTTCTAGGTTTTAGCTTCTCCCTAAGTCTAGCTTAAGGGGGGTGTTAGAGTAATTGGTTTTACTTGATTAATTAAACAATTTCCGGTTAATTAATTAAGTTACCTTTTATCTCTTTTTCACTTAAGCTAACTTTAGGTGCATAATAATTAATTATTTTATTAATTATTATGTGCAAGCCTAGGGTTTCCTTTTTTTAGGTTTTTTACCTATATATGGTTGTAATATTTTCTTTGTAAATTAACTCTTTTTACATTTGTCAATATTGAGCATATTTTCCTGTGTATTTTTCTTTGCATCTCCCTTGTAATAGGTGTTTAGCTTTCATATATTCTTCTTCTCCTTCCATGTTTTATGATTTAAATTTGTGTTATTGAATGCATATGCTCTTCTCTCACACCATTTAGCGATCTTGGGAATCAAAAGAATTTCTTTGAAATTTTGTATAATCACCCACATAATTCAATTTGGACTAAAATGAACCCCATGCTAGTGTGAGGAAAAGGCATTGTGAATTCTCTCTCCTTATGTCATTCGACTTGGGAGATCGAACAACAAATGTACTTCCTTGCTTTTGTTTATCTTTAGAGGGCTTATCTAAACAATAGGTGTAGATGTGTCATACTGACAAGTGCCACCCTTAGTGTCCACGTGACACATGAAAATCCTTTCTTAGGAAGGGAATGAGAGGCCTCTTGATTGAAATAATCCTGAGATAATCTTTCCATGTGTATGGCCACCTTGAACGAAAGACCTTATTATGAACCAATTGTTTAGAAGCCAAAAACCTTTATGCTTGCTGGTGTAGGAACAGTCGTTCCGAAGCCACCTGACATTTTACTATTCATTTTTGAAACAGAAAAATCCTTAGGATATTTGGATCTTCAGGATTTGAGATTTGGTGGTCTCGAGAAGTGTGTGCCATGGAGGGGAGCTAGTGTCACTAAATCTCTAGCTGTTCACATTGTCTTAGTGTTTGGAGAAATCAAAGTGGGGATTCAACAAGTAGTATCTTCTTAACCTAGGATGGTAAAATGCTTATGAGTAAGTTTAATACTTTGCTTGGTTCCAAAACATTGCAAACAAACATTAACAAGTCTTTTCAAAATTTCAAACCCTTTGGTCTAAGTATGGATATCCTTTGGCAAAACCTTGATATTAATGCTTGTCCTAAGGATTTATTCTTAGAGACTTCTAAACATTTTTGTTTACATCTCAATCCATATTTTCCAAAGTTAACCTAGGTAACTATTCCCTTGACTTCATCCTTTTCATGAAATGGACTTTGTGGAATTGATGATGTTTTTGACATAGACATTTAGTTTGAACTTAATCAAGACAAGTGTTTGTGGTAAAAGAAACTCACTTAAGTAAGATAAATTGAAAAATTGAACCCCACATGACCATTTGGAGATTGATCACTCCCGTTGAACAACCCGACCTTGTGCCTACTATCATTCAACCAAACTTTGAACTCATTGAAGAAGAACAAATCAATATAATTAGTAGTTTGAGAAGCTTCACTTTTGAAACAAAAGACACACCAACTTAGTGGAGAAACACAACATATATAATAGAAAAAGAAAAGGAACAAGTTGATATTGTGGTTGGAAGGTCCATATTACCACCAACTGTATGGCAATAAATATCCTCTTTTCTTCCATAAACTTGAACTTTTCCAAATGATCTCATGTAAAATCAGAATCCCCAAGAGAAGGTCTACATGTCATGACTTTAAACTTAGGAATCTTAGTCCAAAAGCCATCAAAAGAAATATTTTAGCACTTCACCAAAATAGAACTAGGTTGGTATACAATTTCTACAAATGTGCTTCAAGGAACAATCCAGACTTCTATGCATTCTTTTACAGTAAAAAACCTTGGTCTTTTTCATGATCTTGAACCAATCTAAATCATTGGGTCTTTAGGATTTGGAAACTTTAGAGGTCTAGCATGTTTCTCATTACCTTGGTCTTATGAAACAAAGGTTCACTTTAGGTCAACATTGGGTCAAACATTTCATTCACCCCTTCATGAAATTTCATCCTTCACTTCACTAAACTTTGCAAATTTTTTGAATACACAAACACTTTTTGACTTAAAACATATATCAAACCAACCCATAACTTAGCTACTTTGTATGTGAAATGAATCCTTTTCCATGCATTTGGCTAAGTTAGTTATCATATTTGAACTAGTTTATCTTAAAGGTCACAAGTCTACCCTAAATATTTCCAAAGTTCATCAACATCCTTTATCCAAACATCAAAACATCAAACTTGAGTCAAAAGTGTTGTTCCAAAATGTTTACAAAGATCACTTCCCACACCACTCATCTTTTCATATCCCATTACCATCATTGCTCCAAAATACTTAGAGCATCCCTTTTACCTAGATTTGAGTCAACTAGAGAGTTTAAACATTACAAATCTCAACACAACTCTCCCCAAGGTGACCCAAAAATTATGGTAAAAATAAGATCACAAAACAAGAGAATCACAGATAAAATAAAAGTCACATTTAACTCAAGTGATCTAAACCCTTTAGAATTTGATTCGAGAAGTCATGTTACCCCATCACAACAACCTTGATCATCATCAGGGCCATATGCAATAGAAGTCTTTATGAATAAACCATTTGGACTTACTAGGGAAGAAATCATGGAGCACCAAGCCTTAGAGAAGATAGTTCCTAATTCCCCATCTTTTGTTGCATAATCATTGAAACAAGGCTTGACTTCATCCACTATTCAAACAACTCCATCACTATGGGTCAATCAAACACCAACACCTAGTATTGCAGCTAGTCTTGCTAAGGATTTTGGCTATACTCTTCCATTTGAAAGTAGCACACTTGTGGGTACCCTCAGTACCAATCCTCCATCTAAAAAAACCACTTGGACACCAAAATTTGGCACTCCTCTTGTTCTCCAGGATCCAAAACATTCATATAAACCAATTACACTCCATTACTCCACAACAACCTCAACATATCAAGGACACCCCTCTTCATCCATACCTACAAGTACCACAAGTGTGCCCGACATCATGCAAGGTAGTGTGGACCAACTAGACCCAAAAGGGTAAGGAAGTGCCCTCATGAAAAATCAACCTTTAACACCACATGGGACCTCTTCATCCAATCCTCCCATTGATACATCAAATACAATGGTTGTCCAAAACACATCTATCCCATCCATCATCAACCCACAACAAAACAATCCCTTAATCACGAATCCTATCAACCAAGGTAATACCTTGACCACATATCAAACACAAGGGAATCTCCAAAACATTGGTCAAGGGAACCCTTTCAATTAGTGGACCTAAGGTCCTAATATTCCCTTAACATCATAATATTTAACGATACCATCCTCATCTTTACCGTTTGTCCGCCTAGTCATGAAAAATCAAATGGGGCCTCAAACTTACATTCCTCCATCATAGTCTACTATCTTGCAAGGAACGTTAAACGAAGGAAATCCACAACCTCTCATCAACAATGCACAACCATCACCAAAAATCAACACCCAAAACCCATCTCAGATGTCCCAACCACTGGTTGATCCTACATTGCAAGCACATGCCTTAGCTTTACAATAAGCCCAATAGGCTTATCAACAAGCAGTCCAACAAAAAAAATAATAGCAAGTAGCCTTAGTTGCACAACAAAAATAGCAAGCACACCAAGAAGTATTAGTCACATAGAAACAACAAGCACAACAAGTAGCCTTAGTCACACAACAACAACAACAACAACAACAACAATAATAAGTAGCATTAGTAGCCCAACAACAACATCAACAACATCAAGCAACCTTAGCAGCACAACAAGCATCTCTAATAGATCAACAAAAACAATCACTCATGCAACAAAAAAATAGGGTTTATACTATAACTATTACCTAATTTTGGCTTCTAGCTAAAATTAGGTGACTTATTGTTTATTCTTTTGTGTTTACATTTAAACATTAAAACATACATCATGTTCTGCTAAAGTTCATTAATGTGCATAAAGGAGATTGTCAAAATAGATTGCATTATTCCAGTTTTGAAATTACATACAAATAAGAAAGATAACCAACATGTATTACAAATGTAATATTTATTGATAATCATAAGCGTATAATGTCCCTCACAAGCCAAGGGACTATCTATTCTAATGCTTATAAAGAAAATACTATATGCCTATAGATAATAGAAAATAAATTGCACATAAAATGAAAAGGGACCTGTCATTTCCTGGTGGAATGATGAATCTCATTGGCTTGGTCCCACATCATCTTGAACCTTTCTACTACCCTGCTTTCATTTGATGCCCTCCTCACTGCTCCTAGGTTTCCTGCATCTAAAAAAATAGTGCTATTAGAGCAATGAAAGGTCACTGATCAAAATATGTGCAAAAAATCCATAAATGTGTAATTTGATGTCCATAAGAATTAAAATAGTAGCATACCATAAGTGTATAGGAAAAAAATAAAGGAGTAATCAAACACACCTATGATATGCTTTGTTTATCTAACTGATTTGTTCCTTGTGCAAATTTAGGACAAGTCTTTGTTATTGTTTTGATTCAGCTGATTACAACATGTGGGGTAAAATGTGGCTCCCATGAGGGTAGAGCCCAACATGCTTCCCTTTGATGTTTTAATAGGGATAGGAAATTGGGAAACTTGATCAAATCAATGATAAACATATTCTTGATGCATTAAATCAATATGGAATCAAACTAGTTGATCAACTTTCATTATTAGATTCAATTTAAGATGAAACACATAATGTGAACTGCCAAGAAAGTCACACTTCATCCTTTCACAATGAATCAATCAATAGGCTGCCATCATGTCAAAAGGAAGGTGTATTTTGCTGGATATGTCTTTCAATCTTCTTAAGTGGATCCAAGATCCATTATATTAAAGAAGTAAATGATTTGTGAGATGCATCAAGTTCAATTATGCATCTATTAAAATGATGAAGGAGACATCAAGTCATGCCTAAAACATCATGAGTCATATGGGGCAGTAAGGAGGAACAAAGATAATCATGCATTGTTGCATGAAAGACACTATCCAATTCATCTCACCTCAATCCTATTGAACAACCACACATCACTTAGGATGGTGAGCTTTCAGGTCACCACCATAAATGACATATGTTTGCCCAATAGGATTAAAGAAAAATGAATGGTAGTGAGTATAACAATGACTTTTAAGAGCTAAAAATGGGTAGTTCTAAGGGAACAATGCATGTTACATCTCATGCTATAGTACAACAACAATGAATGTATGATACAAGGAAGCAAAGGTTCTAAAGTCATAATATAATAACCCTATAGTGCACACCTTGTGTCAAAACAATCAATGCACAATGCCTCATAATGATGAAACAACCACAATGATCTAAATACATGAGGAGCATGAGCATTAAGGTCACTTAACAATATCACTCAAAGCAAGCAACATGGATAAAATTTCCATGAAGAAGTCACATGACAAAAAATCAAGAAAAGGTAGGTGCATTCAATATGTTTTGTACTTGTGAGTATAGTATGTGCATTTACATTTAAAAGATAGTGACTTCAATACATAGGGATATCATAATAACACCATGCAACTAAAGATAAAAGGCAGCTCCTTTTAAAGAAATATACATAGTAAAGCAAAAGAATAGTGATGTTAAGATGCAATAAGTCTCCATGAAGTCAAAGAACCATGCACTCACATATTTCTAGCTCTTCAAGCCAGATTAAGCAAAACAAATATTGGTGGATCTAACTAATATCAATGCAAGATTGAGATTACAATGAACAAAGTGAAGCAACCATATGCATTAGCTACAACCATAATGATATCAGGCACAATGAATATAATGCATTTCAAACAACAATGTCTTCCAATAGAGCAACCCTAACCATGATCATCACAAAAGCTATTTAGAGAAAATGTGCTTCACAAAGGATGCCAACATTTGAACATTTAAAAGCATTGGAAAGAGACACTAACAATCAAGTGATGCAAGATAGTGCACAAGTGGAGCTTACATTCAAATGATCAGCGATATACATCAAGAGACCACACAAAAGGAATCAAGCAGTGAGGGACAAGGTACTAAACATACATTCTATTTTGTGTTTGGGATAGGAATTTTCCTTTTCATATGTTTGTTGCTTTTCAAATGGTCAAGTAGGCTACTTCCTTTCAATGAGTCTAAATGTTTTCATTTAAAGACCAAGCCAGCATATTAAAAAGGAATCAACAATAGAGGTTCAACCATTTGATGTCAACTCATCAACATTGAGTTGCAAGAAAATGCATCCCAAAAAACTGTGAACAAGTGGAACAGTGCTTGATCATTATAGTAGCAATACAAGTGACAGTGCTATAAAAATAAACAATGAAATTCTTGCATGATAAGAATCAATGCTAAGAACAAAGATACAAACAGTGATATTGTGAGTATGACTGTACAAAAAAGAACAAAGTACATTTATTGGAAGACAACCATACTATTCTGGCAATCATCATGCCATGAGAACCACATACAAGAGGTCCTCATTCAAAGAAAATTACAATGTGAGGTATTTTTAGTCACATGCATTATATAGGATAGCCTATGTGTGAAATCTACAACTACAAGTATCTCAGAGCAATAACATAATTTACAACCTTGACTCATGAAAATACAAATTTTTATGCAAACCCACAGAGCTGCCATGAGTTCTTGCCATTTAAATTACAATAGAAAAATGGTTATTTGTTTCCTATTGTTCATAAAGGAATGAAAAAAGATGCATAAAGTTTCCATGAGGTATACCTATACCATGCAATGGCATTAAATCATGTAGAAAATCTTTTTTTCTTCTTCAGGGGGTTTTGTTTAAAATATAGTGAATACTAAAAAGCCTGAAGAGGCATCTGTGAATAGAGGCTTGTGATTGAAAATTAGTAAAGAAGAAAAAATCACATACATTTCTTCTATTATTCATACAAAATGTGTCATTTTATAAAAAATGATACAAGTTCCACATGCATAATGTAATGAGGTTTCATGAGGCCAAGCCAGGGCCATTCTGAAAAGGATGAAATATTCAAAGGTATACAAACCCTTAAGTTAGGGTTTATTTTAAGAGGGAAATGCAAGATTAAATACCCTAGATGCATCATGGGGTTTCTATTTAGAATAAATAGAAAAATGCTAAAGACAATGAAATGCAACAAACCTTGGTTGTTATTCATGGCCGCGGCCTGGTAAAGGCCATTTTTGTTTACATTGACAAAAACCCATCTGGGTTTGTTTCAAAATTACAACTTTAGAAGTATTAAAGGAGAGATTTCATGAAAGTATTTAGAGAAAATAGAGGAATGTGAGAAAACTAGTTCATTTTCATGGTTGCGGCCTGAAGTTCTTTTTTCCTTCACAAAATCAAGAAACCCACTCTAGGTTGTTATGAAATTACAAATACAGAAAAGGTGAAGGTGAGATTTAATAGAGATATTCAAAACAAACAAAAGTATGTAAAAACCAAGCTATTCCCTCACATCCGCGCCCCAAAAATCAGATTTTCTTCACAAATCACATACCCATTTTATGTTTTTACTCTAAAATGCAAATGCGAAGTACAAAGAATAGTTTTTCTCGTCAAAGAAAAAAAACCCATCTGGGTTTGTGTCAAAATTATAAATTCAGAAGTTTTGAAAGAGAATGGCATGGAGTTTTTGTTTTTAGAAAGAGCAACAAGAGTATTTCAAACCCCAATGCATTCTTACAGCCGCGGCCTGAAGTATTGTTTTCTTCACAAAATCAAAAGAAAAACAATATGGGTTTGTTTCAAAGTTCACATACAGAGGAAAATAAATGTTTTTGCTTCATTATTTAGTATGGAAGCTCAATTATGAGCTCTATTTGATAAAAAATTAGAAGGCATGGGTCTGAGTGGAGCTTACCTGAGCTAAAATTTCTCATTTTTTATTGTTATGCAAGAATTTTGTCACATGAAAAGCCTCCATTCGAGCTTCAAAAGATCACACTCATGGTAGCTAAAACAAAAGAATAACCATAGAGAAGATAAAGCAACAAAAAATGATCAAAAAAGTGCTCATGGCCGTAGCTTTAACTCATCATATGACTTCCAAAATGAATGAAAAAAGCCAATTTTTGTTCAAAAAATGCATTACCTCATTCTTCTAGTGAGGAAATCACAAAATTTCATCAAGAAATCAGCTAGAAACTAGTCGAAACACCATTTTCCAGTGCACCCATCAAACCCATGGCAGCCATATGAACATTCTAGAAAAGCTTGATAGTGTTGTGCAATTTTTGCACACACTCCTCGCTGAAAGTAGGGACCCTCTTTTGCTTTCGCTCTTGTGCTTTAGCCCTTACATTTTGAGGATTTGTATTGCCTTGGCATGAGCTTAAAATATTCATCTTGCTTGCCTAAGTGTTTTCCCCAAGTTACACTTTGAAAATCTTAAGTTCTGGGCAAAATCTGGGTTTTTGCTCTTTTTCAGGATTTTCCGCCCCATTCGGATTTTCCTGTATTTCACTCAAAGCCTGACAGCTAATTATTTTCCAGAAATCTTCTCACCTCGCGGAATTCCACATGGACCGGATTTTCTAGAAATTCCGTCTGCTTGTCGAATTCCCAGATTTTGGGTTTGGTTTGTCAGTTTATGAATGTTGATGCCCTTGAGTGAATTCTGAGTCTAGATCCATCAATGAATGATTTAGCATTTGAGCTTAGGTCCTCAAATTTGTGATCTTCTATCAATTTGAGTGAGATCATTAGAGAATGTCGAAATCTGGGTTTTCCCTTAGTTTTAGGATTTTCCTGTGCTAGCGGATTTCTTCCTTGTCCTTTGCGTTTTCCCGAAAATCCAAAGTTTTGCCTGCTTCACAGATTTCCGCTCCCTCTGGATTTTCCCGAAATTCCCGTTGTCTACATTTTCTAAAATTTTTGACTGTGGATTGTTTTTTCCTGGAATCCGCTTGCCTTGGATTTTTCTGGAATTGCTCTCTGGCTTGGATTCCGCAACTGGCTTGAAATCCTGAACTGTGTAGAAATTATGCATTAACAATATTTCATGGGATTTCGATCTTTGCTTGGATTTATTTGAATTTTGAATATATTATTGGTGACGTGCTAATCTTGATCCTCATGATTATTGATGCTGGTTTTTGCTGAGTGTAGGCTAAATTTAGTATAGTCATCAAGGAAATTCTGGAGATGAAATTAATTTGATTAAAGGAGAAATTCAAGTTCTAGTTACTCCACCCCTTGGTTGACTTGGTGAGGTGCACTCAGGATAAGAATGGAAGGAAGTAGTTAATATAGGGCTGCATTGAAATTTGTGCCTTGGTCTGAATTGCATTGAAGATCCCAGGCCGACCTGGATTGAATTCAAGCGTTTAATGCATATTTTATTTTATTTTGAATTCTCCTTGGGCCGACCTGTTTTATGGCCATTTATTATTGTAAACATTAGTTGAGGCTGACTTGTTTGTGGCTATTTTATTATTGTAAATCCTTGGTTGGGCCGACATACTTTAGAGGTTCCTATAAATTTGGCATTTCGCCTCATTTGTAATATATAGAATAGAGCATATAGAATAGAAAATAATGAATTAGGTAGTAGAGTAGAGGTAGAAATTAGGTCATTCTGAGCAAGTGCTATAACAGAACATTGGAATTGTTGTTGAAATTCAGTGATTCAATACAATTGAAGACATTGTGGTTTTCTGGGGATCTCTTTTGTGTTGACTTATCTTGCATGGTTCTTATGATTCTATCTTTCAAATTGCTCAAGGTTATTAGATATATGTTATATTTAGATTTAGATCTGATTCAATGGTGTTTATGATTCGATGCTTGAAGTGTTTGTAGCAATCCCTAGTCCATACTTTTTGTAGCTAGCTGATTGTTAGTTGCTTTGCAAAGTTAGCCTGGACCTTTATATTCATTGTGCTTAGTTCAATAGTGGAGATTTATTCATTTCAATTGCAATTGGGTTGTCTTGGATGAATGTTCATGATTTGAAAATCTTAATACCTTAGAAGATTGCACTGTTTCTGTGAGATTGTAGATTTATCTTGGTTAAGCAGGAATTAGTTTATGAGGGATTGGTCCATTCCAAGTATTTCATCATTTGCATTGTTAATCTTAGGAGTAATTAAATTTAGGAATCTCTCTGAAACCCTAATCTTTTGTTATTTCTTTATCATTTGAGTTAGATTTAGGATTGAAGTATCATCATATTGCCAGATCTGATAAGTTCAAGATTCAATATTTGCTTGTAGTAAGGTCCCTTTGTGATTACCAAAATTATCACTGAGTTGTTTATGCATTGTCAAGACCTGACATTAGAGACCTTTGGGTTATCTCTTGAGGCTTTCTGATAGATATTTACCTTTCAAGAGAGATAGGATTTCATATTCTGTCCGAGTTGTTGCTGTGCAGAAAACATCATCAACATAGAGCAAAAATGAATGACTTTTTGCTTTTCCCCCATGCTTTTGTGTTAGGGTTTGAAACCCTATGGAGGTTGACCAAGGTGATTTTTTTCCTTGTTTTTTAAAAAATTACAAAGCAATTTAATTGGTACATGGGCTAAATAATTCAAGTCTAAGCCTTAGACATTTTTTCCCCTATGATGAAGTTTGAGACTTAGGCAATTTTGCCTTATGTTCATTTGAAAGACCATGTGCCTTGACTTTTGAAATATGCAATGCCTTTAGGACTTTAAAATGTGCCTTCCAAAGATTTTGGAGTCCCCTTATGCTCACATAGGCCGAATTATTGGTCCTTTTATTTGTCTTTGAAAGGTGAATTGTTGACCAAATGATAGTCCTGAGCCACTTTTGACTTTGAAAAGTAGAAGATGGGGTGAATTGAAATTGGTTAAATGCCTTGGAGGAATTTAATTTTGGCTTGAATACTTTTACAAGCATTTGAATTATATCATTTATTTTTCATTTGTTATCAATTGTAAGACATTATTGAAGTGATTTGTAAATCACTTTTGTTTAATTGTTCTTTATTTAATGCAAATATTGATGTAATCCAAAGAGGTGGTGGGCTTTTTTTGCATTTGTTTTAAAATGTAAAGTAGTTTTATTAAGTGATGTATTATGAATCACTTAATCAAATTATTATTTTTAATGAAAATTAGAGTCTTGTGCTTTTACAAAAGCACTAAAAGTGTGGGTCAAGGCTTTTGGAGGAAAATGATGACCAGAAAACATGAGAAAGGTGTGGGGGGATGTCTTTGACTATTTTTTGGAGGGAAGAGGCTATTTGGAGAAATTTTTGTCATATTTTTAGTGTGACTATAGTCTTGACTTGACTTTGCTTCAGGTGGAGGATAGTTTGGAGTGATTTTAGAAGGTTCTTTTTGGCCTTTTCTGCTGCATCCGACCAGAACCTTCTGGATGGACTTGTTTGAGGGAGTTGTGTGAATTTTTTCTTAAGTAACTTCAATCTTTGTATTTGGAGTTAGTTATTTCTTTCTAGCAGAGTGATAGCTTGGCTTTAGAGTTATCCTTTTAGTAGGAGTAGTATTGTAACTCAGTGATGGACTTGCATACTGGTTGAGTACTTTGAATCAATGACATTAAATAGTTTCCTTCTCATTTTATGTTTTATTGTGTGCAGTTAATGGTTGATAAAGTTACTTGTGAAATCTATCTTTCCTTGTAGTTTTGTCTTATTGTTAAGCACCTGTTTAGCAGAAAAAATGCATTGTTGCAGGTTATAAGCTGTGCTAGTGAATGCAAGTGATGTTAGTTGTGAAAATTTTCCTTCGAAGAGTTTTGCTAAAATCCTCCTTATAAATCACTTATGTAAAAATGCATGTGAAAATGAGTTGTGTGAACTAGGATTTGTCACTGTTTTGAATGTGTGTAGGCTGTTTGCAGGTCTTAGTTAGTTTTGGTTTATCACCCTTAGTAGTTTAAGTTAATTCTTATTTTCATGCAACCTTTTACCCTTTTCCTCAAGAAATCATTAGTTTAGGTGACATCAAAGGGGAGCCAACCCATAACCTGGAGGTCTTCTTTCATAATAGGATACCCACAACTTGAAAGCAGTCCCATGTTAGTCAAAATTTGCTGAGTTCTTTCACAACTTGGCAGAGCGTTGCAAATTTGGGACTCTAATAATAACCCCCAACAAAACATCACCAACCCACACATGTTAGGAACATATATTCCTACACCATCATCACCTTATCATACACCACCATACACACCATACACACCATACACACCATACAACACATCATCATATCAAAATCCCATGTACACTTCATCCACTATCCCATAATATGCAACATATGTTCCTCCACCTAGTCCACCAAATGATATGGCATCACAACTCAAGGCGTTAACACAAGAAATGTAGGATATCTAGATGGATAAAATGAAGAAACCTCATACACAAAACCTATGCCCATATCCATTTGATCAAAACATGACAATGGTGCCATTCCCTCCCAATTTTGAAATGCAGACCAAATTCAACAAATAAAAAGGGAGAGGACATCCTATGGACCATGTCAAAGAGCTCAACATCATGTCTATGGAGGTCACCTATAATGAGTCCTATTTGATGCGCCTCTTCCCTTGAAGTTTAATAGGTCCTCTCATGGACTAGTTTTCTCAATTGCCTCTAGGTATCAAAACTTTCCAAGAAATCATTGATAAATTTAGGGTAAAAGCACAAAGTTGTGTCACACTTTCAGCCAAATAAATAGTTCTGAGTGAAACATTTTTGGCCAGAAATGTTTTGGCCGAATAGGTTTCGACCGAAACCACGTGGCTTGTATGTGGCACATAGGGTTTCAGCTGAATCCAAAAAAAATATTTTTTTCCCTTTGCTGCTTTCAAATTGGCTCAAATTGGCTTATTTTATTGTGTGGGGTTTCTATAGAAAGGGTTTCGGCTGAAACCCTTTCTATAGAAATTGTTTCTACCAAAATTGTCTATGTGGCATCCTAGTTGAAAACCAACTCAACTTTTTTTAGATTTTTTTGAATCTTTCAACTTTAGCTAAGTATTTCTTTAGTCATAATGATGTTTAAAAAAAAAAGAAAAATACCCTTTTGTAGAGCTTGGAGTGGTGAATCTGAATATGTATTTTTCTTAATATTTTGATTAGTTTTAATATATTTTATTTTTGAAATAATGTAAGTAGGTTGTTAAAGTTAAAAAAAAGGTTGATTAGAAATTAAAAAAAAGTAAAACATATTTAAAAAAAAAAAATATATGGGGCACAAGAGGAGAGAGTCTTCTTCAAAAGGGTATAATTTACTTTTTGAAAATGATTAAAAAAATAAACAATAGTTGACGGCTCGTGAAAACTGTCAAATTCTGACAAGTTTGACTTTAAAACGTTATTATGAGAAAAATATAAATAAAAATTTGATTTTTTCTTCCATGCACAAGATATCGAAGTTACCTATTTGGAGAAAAAAATTAGGGAGAAATGAAGTTTTTTTCAATTTATTTCTTGACGGTCTATGAACTCACTTTTTTTTTGAAATTTTCAGCATTCCAAAATCTGTTCTTAAATTGATAAAAAAGTAATGAAAACCATTTTTTAAAAAAATCTAAAAAATTACAAAATTAAATTCATCAAAAGTTCTACATTTCACTAGTTTACATCATTTTGAAATTCAAAACACAAAGACCACTTTTATGTGGTTGAAGTTTAGATTTTTTTTGCTATTGGTTAATTCCTTTATAAAGTGTGACACATGATTGTGCTTTTACCCTTCAGAGATCACTTCTCCTTCAATATTAACATGGACATAAGCTTAGAGGAGTTATACACCATTAAAAAAAACAAAGGAGAGTCTTTCACCAATTTCTTGCAATGATGGATGCAAAGAGCAAGTAAAAGCAAGTGGACAATTCCTGATGAACAACAATTGGGGATCATCATAGCAAATATCGATCCAGATCTATCCTTTCACTTGAAAATGTAGTGCATCACATCTTATGATGAGCTTTTCCCTAGAGCCCTTAACATTGAGAGAGCTCTAATATCATAGGGAAATACTCAAGCCCCCATTAACCAGTTCAAATGATAAACCTCACATTTGGTCTAAAAACAAAAACATAATGAATGATGGCATAGTCGATGCTAAGGTGGTCCTAAGTTCTCCTAGGCCAAACAATAATTAGATAGCTAACGTTCAATCAATTGTGCAACAAACAACACCCTCACAAAACAATTAGGTCAACAACACTAACACGCAACAATGACAAATACTTAACAAAAAAAATACCCAAAACACAAGTACACATAGTTGTCAGAACCCATTGAGACTATCATAAAGAAATTGGTAGAGTCAAACCTAATAAAACTTCCCAATTTTGAAAACTACCTAGAACCACAGGATAAACCACCCTGGTACAATGAGAACGATCTTTGTGACTTTCACAAAATCAAGGGACATAGAACAACCAATTGCGTGAAGCTCAAAAATATTATCCAAGATCTTATAGAGAGTGATGCCATATCCATTGAGGCACCAACTGACAACTAGGATCTTAAGATATACAAGAACCCTATGCGAGATCATAGCAAAGGCAACAACATAGGAAAAGCTAAGGATTAGACAAACATGTAGCATACCTATTCCAATGTGGTCACTTCCTGTGATAGTATCATCACCATCGTTACCATCAAAGGGCCTAGTGTGGTGTGTGGAGTCACCACACGACGTGGAAGAGTCACTATCCAAGGAGTTCCATCTCAAGCTAGGGAAAAACCAACTTTTCCAACATCCAATCCTAGCAAGTACAATCTCCTAGATTAGCTTAAGAAGACCCCCACATAGATTTCCATCTTAGAACTATTAAGGCTATAACCCACACATAAGGAAATCCTAGAGAACGCCTTATATTCATCATCCATCCTTGAGGATATTGATACAAAGAAGTTTCAAGCTATGGTAGGGCATATCACTAATCATTTTCTCACTGGTGCAGGAGCACCTAGGAAACACTAGGCAATTAGGAAGCCTAGGATGCATTTTTGTTTTGATGTTTACCATGAAGGTCATGTTGACCATTGTGTTAGAGTTAGAGGTTTAAGAGTATTTATTGCTCAGTAGTGATCAGTAGGTTAAGGAGTGGAAAGGGTGGATGAGTTTAGAAACTCATTTCACTAATGAGTTTAAAAATTCATTTTTCTAGAAATTGGCAAAAGTTGCAAAATGGTGCATTTTTGCAACTTTTCCACTATGGAACTGACATGTCCGACCAAGGGGAGGCATAACTACTTTT
>VDFB02000008.1:184628071-184923267 GCA_007258455.2 Sequoia sempervirens | reverse complement strand
GTTTCTTTTAAGAGGGAAATGCAAGATTACATACCCCAGATGCATCATGGGGTTTCTATTTAGAATAAATAGAAAAATGCTAAAGACAGTGAAATGCAACAAACCTGGGTTGTTATTCATGGCCATGGCTTGGTAAAGGCCATTTTTGTTTACATTGACAAAAACCCATCTGGGTTTGTTTCAAAATTACAACTTCAGAGGTATTAAAGGAGAGATTTCATGAAAGTATTTAGAGAAAATAGAGGAATGTGAGAAAAATAGTTCATTTTCATGGTTGCGGCCTGAAGTGCTTTTTTCCTTCACAAAATCAAGAAACCCACTCTGGGTTGTTATGAAATTGCAAATACAGAAATGGTGAAGATGATATTTAATAGAGATATTCAAAACAAACAAAAGTATGTAAAAACCTAGCTATTCCCTCACATTCACGCCCAAAAAATCATATTTTCTTCACAAATCACATACCCATTTTATGTTTTTACTCTAAAATGCAAATGCGAAGTACAAAGAATGGTTTTTCTTGTCAAAGCAAAAAACCCATCTGGGTTTGTGTCAAAATTATAAATTTAGAAGTTTTGAAAGAGAATGGCATGGAGTTTTTGTTTTCAGAAAGAGCAATAAGAGTATTTCAAACCCCAATGCATTCTTACAGCCACGGCCTGAAGTATTGTTTTCTTCACAAAATCAAAAGAAAAACAATATGGGTTTGTTTCAAAGTTCACATATAGAGGAAAATAAATGTTTTTGCTTCATTATTTAGTATGGAAGCTCAATTATGAGCTCTATTTGCTAAAAAGTTAGAAGGCATGGGTCTGAGTGGAGCTTACCTGAGCTAAAATTTCTCATTTTTTATTGTTATGCAAGAATTTTGTCACATGAAAAGCCTCCATTCGAGCTTCAGAAGATCACACTCACGGCAGCTAAAACAAAAGAATATCCACAAAGAAGATAAAACAACAAAAAATGATCAAAAAAGTGCTCATGGCCATAGCTTTAACTCATCATATGACTTCCAAAATGAATGAAAAAAGCCAATTTTTGTTCAAAAAATGCATTACCTCATTCTTCTAGTGAGGAAATCACAAAATGTCATCAAGAAATTGGCCATAAACTAGTCGAAACACCATTTTCTAGTGCACCCATCAAACCCATGGCAGCCATATGAACATTCCAGAAAAGCTTGATAGTGTTGTGCACTTTTGCACACACCCTCAGCTGAAAAGTAGGACCCTCTTTGCTTTCGGGCCTTGTGCTTTAGCCCTTACATTTTGAGGATTTAATGCCTTGGCATGAGAGCTTAAAATATTCATCTTGCTTGCCTAAGTGTTTTCCCTGCCACACTTTGAAAATTCTAGTTCGCAAAAACTGGCTTTTGCTCTTTCTCGTGATTTTCCACTCTATCTTCGGATTTTCTCCTCAGATTTCACTCAAAGCCCGATAGCTAATTGTTTTCCAGAAATCTTCTCACCTTGTGGAATTTCACATGGACTGGATTTTCTAGAAATTCCGCCTGCTTGTCGAATTCCCGGATTTTGGGTTTGGTTTGTCAGTTTATGAATGTTGATGCCCTTGAGTGAATTCTGAGTCTAGATCCATCAATGAACGATTTAGCATTTGAGCTTAGGTCCTCAAATTTGTGATCTTCGATCAATTTGAGCAAGATCATTGGAGAACGTCGAAATCTGGGTTTTCCCTCAGTTTTAGGATTTTCCTGTGCTGGCGGATTTCTTCCTTGTCCTTTTCCTAAAATCCAAAGTTTTGCCCGCTTCACGCATTTCCGGCCCCTCCGATTTTCCCAAAATTCTCGTTGTCTACATTTTTTGAAATTTTTGACTGTGGATTGTTTTTGCCTGGAATCCGCCTGCCTTGGATTTTTCCGGAATTGCTCTCTGGCTTGGATTCCGCAACTGGCTTGAAATCCTGAACTGTGTAGAAATTATGCATTAATGATATTTCGCAGGATTTCGATCTTTTCTTGGATTTATTTGAATTTTGAATATATTATTGGTGACGTGCTAATCTTGATCCTCATGATTATTGATGTTGGTTTTTGCTGAGTGCAGGCTAAATTTAGTATAGTCGTCAAGGAAATTCTAGAGATGAAATTAATTTGATTAAAGGAGAAATTCAAGTTCTAGTTACTCCACCCCTTGGCCGACTTGGTGAGGTGCGCTCAGGATAAGAATGGAAGGAAGTAGTTAATATAGGGTTGCATTGAAATTTGTGCCTTGGTCCAAATCGCATTGAAGATCCCAGGCCGACCTGGATTGAGTTCAAGCATTTAATGCTAATTCATTTTATTTTGAATTCTCCTTGGGCCGACCTGTTTTATGGCCATTTATTATTGTAAACATTAGTTGGGATGACTTGTTTGTGGCTATTTTATGATTGTAAATCTTGTTTGTGGCTATTTTATTATTGTAAATCCTTGGTTGGGCTGACATACTTTAGAGGTTCCTATAAATTTGGCATTTCGCCTCATTTGTAATATATAGAATAGAGCATATAGAATAGAAAATAATGAATTAGGTAGTAGAGTAGAGGTAGAAATTAGGTCATTCTGAAGCAAGTGCTATAACAAACATTGGAATTGTTGTTGAAATTCAAGATTCAATACAATTGAAGACATTGTGGTTTTTTGGTGATCTCTTTTGTGTTGACTTATCTTGCATGGTTCTTATGATTCTATCTTTCAAATTGCTCAGGTTATTAGATATATGTTATATTTAGATTTAGATCTGATTCAATGGTGTTTATGATTCGATGCTTGAAGTGTTTGTAGCAATCCCTAGTCCATACTTTTTGTAGCTAGCTGATTGTTAGTTGCTTTGCAAAGTTAGCCCGACCTTTATATTCATTGTGCTTAGTTCAATAGTGGAGATTTATTCATTTCAATTGCAATTGGGTTGTCTTGGATGAATGTTCATGATTTGAAAATCTTAATACCTTAGAAGATTGCACTATTTCTGTGAGATTGTAGATTTATCTTGGTTAAGCAGGAATTAGTTTATGAGGGATTGGTCCATTCCAAGTATTTCATCATTTGCATTGTTAATCTTAGGAGTAATTAAATTTAGGAATCTCTCTGAAACCCTAATCTTTTGTTATTTCTTTATCATTTGAGTTAGATTTAGGATTGAAGTATCATCATATTGCCAGATCTGATAAGTTCAAGATTCAATATTTGCTTGTAGTAAGGTCCCTTTGTGATTACCAAAATTATCACTGAGTTGTTTATGCATTGTCAAGACCTGACATTAGAGACCTTTGGGTTATCTCTTGAGGCTTTCTGATAGATATTTACCTTTCAAGAGAGATAGGATTTCATATTCTGTCCGAGTTGTTGCTGTGCAGAAAACATCATCAACATAGAGCAAAAATGAATGACTTTTTGCTTTTCCCCCATGCTTTTGTGTTAGGGTTTGAAACCCTATGGAGGTTGACCAAGGTGATTTTTTTCCTTGTTTTTAAAAAATTGCAAAGCAATTTAATTGGTACATGGGCTAAATAATTCAAGTCTAAGCCTTAGACATTTTTTCCCTATGATGAAGTTTGAGACTTAGGCAATTTTGCCTTATGTTCATTTGAAAGACCATGTGCCTTGACTTTTGAAATATGCAATGCCTTCAGGACTTTAAAATGTGCCTTCCAAAGATTTTGGAGTCCCCTTATGCTCACATAGGCCGAATTATTGGTCCTTTTATTTGTCTTTGAAAGGTGAATTGTTGACCAAATGATAGTCCTGAGCCACTTTTGACTTTGAAAAGTAGAAGATGGGGTGAATTGAAATTGGTTAAATGCCTTGGAGGAATTTAATTTTGGCTTGAATACTTTTACAAGCATTTGAATTATATCATTTATTTTTCATTTGTTATCAATTGTAAGACATTATTGAAGTGATTTGTAAATCACTTTTGTTTAATTGTTCTTTATTTAATGCAAATATTGATGTAATCCAAAGAGGTGGTGGGCTTTTTTTGCATTTGTTTTAAAATGTAAAGTAGTTTTATTAAGTGATGTATTATGAATCACTTAATCAAATTATTATTTTTAATGAAAATTAGAGTCTTGTGCTTTTACAAAAGCACTAAAAGTGTGGTCAAGGCTTTTGGAGGAAAATGATGACCATAAAACATGAGAAAGGTGTGGGGGGATGTCTTTGACTATTTTTTGGAGGGAAGAGGCTATTTGGAGAAATTTTTGTCATATTTTTTGTGTGACTATAGTCTTGAATTGACTTTGCTTCAGGTGGAGGATAGTTTGGAGTGATTTTAGAAGGTTCTTTTTGGCCTTTTCTGCTGCATCCGACCAGAACCTTCTGGATGGACTTGTCTGAGGGAGTTGTGTGAATTTTTTCTTAAGTAACTTCAATCTTTGTATTTGGAGTTAGTTATTTCTTTCTAGCAGAGTGATAGCTTGGCTTTAGAGTTATCCTTTTAGTAGGAGTAGTATTGTAACTTAGTGATGGACTTGTATACTGGATGAGTACTTTGAATCAATGACATTAAATAGTTTCCTTCTCATTTTATGTTTTATTGTGTGCAATTAATGGTTGATAAAGTTACTTGTGAAATCTATCTTTCCTTGTAGTTTTGTCTTATTGTTAAGCACCTGTTTAGCAGAAAAAATGCATTGTTGCAGGTTATAAGCTGTGTTAGTGAATGCAAGTGCTGTTAGTTGTGAAAATTTTCCTTCGAAGAGTTCTGATAAAATCCTCCTTATAAATCACTTATGTAAAAATGCATGTGAAAATGAGTTGTGTGAACTAGGATTTGTCATTGTTTTGAATGTGTGTAGGTTGTTTGCAGGTCTTAGTTAGTTTTGGTGTATCACCCTTCGTAGTTTAAGTTAATTCTTATTTTCATGCAACCTTTTACCCTTTTCCTCAAGAAATCATTAGTTTAGGTGACATCAAAAGGGGAGCCAACCCATAACCTAGAGGTCTTCTTTCACAAAGGATACCCACAACTTGAAAGGAGTCCCATGTTAGTCAAAATTTGCTGAGTTCTTTCACAACTTGGCAGAGAGTTGCAAATTTGGGACTCTAATAATAACCCCCAACAAAACATCACCAACCCACACATGTTAGGAACATATATTCCTACACCATCATCACCTTATCATACACCACCATACAAACCATCAACACATCATCATATCAAAATCCCATGTACACTTCATCCACTATCCCATAATATGCAACATATGTTCCTCCACCTAGTCCACCAGATGATATGGCATCACAACTCAAGGCGTTAACACAAGAAATGTAGGATATCTAGATGGATAAAATGAAGAAACCTCATACACAAAACCTATGCCCATATCCATTTGATCAAAACATCACAATGGTGCCATTCCCTCCCATTTTTGAAATGCAGACCAAATTCGACAAATAAAAAGGGAGAGGATGTCCTATGGACCATGTCAAAGAGCTCAACATCATGTCTATGGAGGTCACCTATAATGAGTCCTATTTGATACGCCTCTTCCCCTAAAGTTTAATAGGTCCTGTCATGGACTGGTTTTCTCAATTGCCTCTAGGTATCAAAAATTTCCAAGAAATCATTGATAAATTTAGGGTAAAAGCACAAAGTTGTGTCACACTTTCAGCCAAATAAATAGTTCTGAGTGAAAATTTTTTGGCCAGAAATGTTTTGGCTGAATAGGTTTCGACCGAAACCACATGGCTTGTATGTGGCACACAGGGTTTCAGCTGAATCCAAAAAAAATATTTTTTTCCCTTTGCTTCTTTCAAATTGGCTCAAATTGGCCTATTTTATTGTGTGGGGTTTCTATAGAAAGGGTTTCGGCTGAAACCCTTTCTATAGAAATTGTTTCTACCGAAATTGTCTATGTGGCATCCTAGTTGACAACCAACTCAACTTTTTTTAGATTTTTTTGAATCTTTCAACTTTAGCTAAGTATTTCTTTAGTCATAATGATGTTTTAAAAAAAAAAGAAAAATACCCTTTTGTAGAGCTTGGAGTGGTGAATCTGAATATGTAGTTTTCTTAATATTTTGATTAGTTTTAATATATTTTATTTTTGAAATAATGTAAGTAGGTTGTTAAAGTTAAAAAAAAGGTTGATTAGAAATTAAAAAAAAAGTAAAACATATTAATTTTTTTTTAAATATATGGGGCACAAGAGGAGAGAGTCTTCTTCAAAAGGGTATAATTTACTTTTTGAAAATGATTAAAAAATAAACAATAGTTGACGGCTCGTGAAAACTGTCAAATTCTGACAAGTTTGACTTTAAAACGTTATTATGAGAAAAATATACATAAAAATTTGATTTTTTCTTCCATGCACAAGATATCGAAGTTACCTATTTGGAGAAAAAAATTAGGGAGAAATGAAGTTTTTTTCAATTTATTTCTTGACGGTCTATGAAGTCACTTTTTTTTCTGAAATTTTCAGCATTCCAAAATCTGTTCTTAAATTGATAAAAAAGTAATGAATTTTTTTTAAAAAATCTAAAAAATTACAAAATTAAATTCATCAAAAGTTCTACATTTCACTAGTTTACATCATTTTGAAATTCAAAACACAAAGACCACTTTTATGTGGTTGAAGTTTAGATTTTTTTTGCTATTGGTTAATTCCTTTATAAAGTGTGACACATGATTGTGCTTTTACCCTTCAGAGATCACTTCTCCTTCAATATTAACATGGACATAAGCTTAGAGGAGTTATACACCATTAAAAAAAACAAAGGAGAGTCTTTCACCAATTTCTTGCAATGATGGATGCAAAGAGCAAGTAAAAGCAAGTGGACAATTCCTGATGAACAACAATTGGGGATCATCATAGCAAATATCGATCCAGATCTATCCTTTCACTTGAAAATGTAGTGCATCACATCTTATGATGAGCTTTTCCCTAGAGCCCTTAACATTGAGAGAGCTCTAATATCATAGGGAAATACTCAAGCCCCCATTAACCAGTTCAAATGATAAACCTCACATTTGGTCTAAAAACAAAAACATAATGAATGATGGCATAGTCGATGCTAAGGTGGTCCTAAGTTCTCCTAGGCCAAACAATAATTAGATAGCTAACGTTCAATCAATTGTGCAACAAACAACACCCTCACAAAACAATTAGGTCAACAACACTAACACGCAACAATGACAAATACTTAACAAAAAAAATACCCAAAACACAAGTACACATAGTTGTCAGAACCCATTGAGACTATCATAAAGAAATTGGTAGAGTCAAACCTAATAAAACTTCCCAATTTTGAAAACTACCTAGAACCACAGGATAAACCACCCTGGTACAATGAGAACGATCTTTGTGACTTTCACAAAATCAAGGGACATAGAACAACCAATTGCATGAAGCTCAAAAATATTATCCAAGATCTTATAGAGAGTGATGCCATATCCATTGAGGCACCAACTGACAACTAGGATCTTAAGATATACAAGAACCCTATGCGAGATCATAGCAAAGGCAACAACATAGGAAAAGCTAAGGATTAGACAAACATGTAGCATACCTATTCCAATGTGGTCACTTCCTGTGATAGTATCATCACCATCGTTACCATCAAAGGGCCTAGTGCAGTGTGTGGAGTCACCACACAATGTGGAAGAGTCACTATCCAAGGATTTCCATCTCAAGCTAGGGAAAAACCAACTTTTCCAACATCCAATCCTAGCAAGTGCAATCTCCTAGATTAGCTTAAGAAGACCCCCACATAGATTTCCATCTTAGAACTATTAAGGCTATAACCCACACATAAGGAAATCCTAGAGAACGCCTTATATTCATCATCCATCCTTGAGGATATTGATACAAAGAAGTTTCAAGCTATGGTAGGGCATATCACTAATCATTTTCTCACTGGTGCAGGAGCACCTAGGAAACACTAGGCAATTAGGAAGCCTAGGATGCATTTTTGTTTTGATGTTTACCATGAAGTTCATGTTGACCATTGTGTTAGAGTTAGAGGTTTAAGAGTATGTCTTGCTCAGTAGTGATCAGTAGGTTAAGGAGTGGAAAGGGTGGATGAGTTTAGAAACTCATTTCACTGATGAGTTTAAAAATTCATTTTTCTAGAAATTGGCAAAAGTTGCAAAATGGTGCATTTTTGCAACTTTTCCACTATGGAACTCACATTTCCGACCAAAGGGAGGCATAACTACTTTTTCTGACCTATATAGGGTGTGCCTTGACCTGAGAGCAGGGTTGGAAGCATTTTTGTATTTGCTTTGGAGTTTGGGAATTGAAGAAAATAATGTGTTTAAGTGAATTTACTGATATTTGCTTCAAAGTAGAGCTTTAATGGATTGAACTTGTTACTATGTTTAGTGTAGGATGTAATGTAGTAATCTCTCAAGAATTGTGTGCCATTTATTAGCTTTCTTTATTCAATTTTGTTCACTGTTTGTAAATAGTTTGCTTGCACCCTGTTGCTGGTCTGAACCAGATAGTTTTGGAAAAAATGGAGATTTAGTTCACTTTCCCACCCTACAAATTGTATGGCCCTTTGGGAATGGTGACGAGACTCCATGTGTGTAAATATGGTAGGATTTAAGGTTTGTGTGAGCACAGGAGCTGTTGGCAAAGTCTTTCCCTAGGCAAGCCAGGAAGAGTCCGGCTAGGGAAGACAAGAAGTGCAGAGCACATAACTTGCAGGGGTGACAAGTTCTTAGTAAATTTCCTTTTGGAGAAGGTATGTGGGAGTCTTTCCAAGGTTTGGTGATCAGGAGGAAACTCCACTAACTCATTTGGTTGATGAAAGAATGACAGTTTGGAAGCAACCAGAAAATGGCTTAAAAAACCTAGTTTATGACCATTTTCAAGTTGAGGCTTTGTATGGCAAATAAAGACCCAAGACCTCAAAAATATTTGAGAGGTGATCATTTGAACCAAGAAACTCAAAGAAATAATGAGGTGTTCTTTGGAAATTTTTGAGCAATAACCAATTTTCTCAGAGAAGGAGACCTAATTGGGGCTCCTAGGGCTAGTAGCCTTCTAAGGCCTAAATGGGTGTTTGGTGAAAGCGACCAAGACATGGAGCTAGGAGGACCCTCAAGAACCAAAATTGGATGAATTACAATGAAAAGAAACACCTCCAAACCCATGCAAATAAAAATTCAAGCTTTGGAGGTATTGTAGTCTTTAGTGTGGATTAAGGGCTAAGGAGAGAGTTGTAAGTTTGCACCAAGATTTGACTTGGTAGAAAGAATTTGTGATGGTAGTGGGGTTGGCAAGGAGAACCAGGGGAACCTAACCAAGTAGAAGGTCCTATAGGTTAAGGTGGTGAAGTAAGACACCAAGGAGGTCTTGCAAGGAAGACCCAGAGCAGGAATAAGTGAGTGATTCCTCCAACCCCTCCCTATCAGATTGGTATCAGGGCAAGAAAAAGATTTGGGATAGAATAATATATGTTAGAGGTTGAGTCTAGTGATTCTACCATCATGGTGACAAATGTAGAATTATCCAAGATGGTCGAAGGACAGGAGGAAGACAATAGGCTATTGAGGGAAAGAATAGACCAACTTGAGCAAGCATTGAATGCTACACAGTTTGAAGGAAGAGTACCAAAGAAAGAAGTGGTTGCAGAGGAAGATAAGATCCCTGAACCTGACCCTGTTTTGAAAGAAGAGCCTTTCTTGAAAGCATTGAAAGCCCTAAGTGGAAAAGAACTTGAAGGCATACCACTATTTAGTGGGAAAATGGAAGCTGATCTAGTCATGGATTGGATAGAGGGAATGAAAACCATTTTGAATGTGATGGAGTCACTGAAGCACAAAAGGTGAAGGTGGAAAAGTCAAGATTAAGAGGTTCTACCTTGACATGGTGGAAGTTCATTCAAACAGAGAGGGAAAAGGAAGGCAAGAAGCCTATTTCTACTTGGAAAGGTATGGTTGCAAAAGTGAGAGAAGCATACATGCCAGATGATTATGAAATACAGTTACACAAGAAAAGATAGAGCTTGAGGCAAAGAGACCAAGATGTGAACACTTACACTGAGGAGTTCCAAAAACTTTGTATGAGGTCTAATGTTTCAGAAGATGAAAGTCTCAAGGTGGCTAGGTATCTTAATGGCTTGAAGTGGAACATCCAAGAGGAGATGACTCTTCTAAGTCCTAAGAAAGTACACCAATGTTACCAATTAGCTATAAAGATTAAGGAAATAAGCAAGAGGAAACAAGACCAAGCTTCTAAGAGTAGAGGTAAAGGTAGAGATCAAAGAGGACATAGAGGTGGATATCAAGGTAGAGGGACTGAACAAAGAAATCAGTGAGAGTCTAAACTCACAGAGCATGGAAGTGAGACAACTTCTAGAGGAGGCTATGGAAGAGGTAGATGACCCCAAGGAGGTTCAAATAGAGGAAGAGGAGCAGGAAGAAGTAGCTCATACTTTACCACTATGAAATGTTATAACTGTGGTCAAGTAGGTCATCCAGCTTATAGGTGCCCGAAGAAAGCATCTTCTTCAAACATAGAAAAGAGAGTAGCATATGCTCAAGAAGACACTATGAGTGTCAAGTCACCAAAGGTTAGTCACATTGAGTTAGAAATGGGAGAGAACTTGATGTTTAACAAGGTTCTAATCAGACAACCAGTCAAAGAAGAACCAAAGCAAAGGAGAGCCTTATTCCGGGAAAGATGTAAAATACTTGGAAAGGTGTGTAAGGTTATAGTGGACTCAGGGTCTACTGATAACATAATCTCTGAGGAGGTAGTGAGGAAGTTGAAGTTGGAGAAAGTACCCCACACTAATCCTTACAAGGTGACATGGTTGAACAAAGGGCAGAGTGTTCTTGTAAATGAGCAAACAACAGTGGAGTTCTCCATTGGAGGATACAAGGACAAGTTGTTTTGTGATGTATTACCCATGGATGCATGCCATATTCTATTGGGCAGACCATGGTAGTATGACAGAGGTGCCATCTATGATGGAAAAGCCAATACTATCTCATTCAAGAAGGATGGAAAGACATTTAAGTTGCAGTCACTGTCAGATGAGGAAGGACAATCAAAGACCCATAGTGTCTTATTAAGCAGTGGCAAAGATTTAATTAACAACCTACATCAAGGAGGTGAAGGATATGTGGTCATGGTGCAACCCAAGGAAGAGAACAAGACTGAGAAAACAGCCATACCCGAAGCAGTCCAAAAGTTGTTAGAACAGTTCAAAGACATAGTGAGTGATGGAACACCAACAACCTTACCTCCAAAGAGAGCCATTAGCCATCAGATTGACTTCATACCAGGGGCTTCATTTCCAAACAAATCAGCTTACAAGCTTACACCAAATTAGAACCTAGAAGGAGCTAGACAAGTACAGGAGTTGTTAGACCAAGGATTAATTAGGAAGAGCATCAACCCATGTGTAGTACCAGTGGTCTTAGCAACTAAGAAGGTGGTAAGTGGAGGTTATGCACTAATTCAAGAGCAATAAATAAAATCACAATTAGGTATAGGTTCCTTATTCCTAGGATTGAGGAGTTGATGGATTATCTTGGAGGAGCTCAGTATTTCACCAAGTTGGATCTCAAAAGTGGTTACCACCAGATTAGAATTAAAGATGGGGATGAGTGGAAAACAACCTTTAAGAAAAATGATGGGTTGTATGAGTGGAGAGTTATGCCATTTGGCCTCTCTAATTCCCCTAGCACATTCATGAGGCTCATGAATGAAGTGCTCAAAGACTTTATAGGGATATTTGTGGTGGTATACCTTAATGATATACTCATCTTTAGTAAGACAGTAGAAGAACACCTAAAGCATGTGGAGTTGGTTCTTAGAAGATTGCAAGAAGAGAAGTTAGCTATCAACCTAGAGAAATGTGAGTTCTTCAAACAAGAGCTTGTGTATTTGGGGTTTGTAGTATCCCAAGGATCATTGAAGATGGATCCAAGCAAGGTGGAAGCTATCCTAAATTGGCCTACACCAACCATAGGGATGGAGGTAAGAAGTTTTCATGGATTGGCTCAATTTTATAGAAAATTCATAAGGAACTTTAGTGGCATCTGTGCACCAGTCCTAGATACAATTAAAGGTGGTTTAAAGACTAAGTTTAAGTGGACTCAAGAAGCTGAGAAAGGTTTTGAGAAAATGAAACAAGAAGTGGCAACTCAACCTATACTTTTGTTACCTATCTTTGACAAGTTGTTTACTATGGAATGTGATGCCAGTGAAGTTGTAGTAGGAGGATTGCTAAGTCAAGAAGGCAGGCCTATAGCATTCTTTAGTGAAAATCTCAATGAAGCTAAGACAAAGTATTCTACCTATGACCTAGAACTGTATGCTTTAGTTCAGTCACTTAGGAAGTGGAGGAATTACCTTCTACCCAAAGAGTTTGTAGTCTTTACTGACAATCAGGCACTTAGCTATATCAACACTCAAGAGAAGTTGAGTAACAGGCATTTGAAATGGATGGAATACATCCAAGCTTTTACTTTCACCATCAAGCACAAGAAGGGACAGTTGAACAAGGTGGTAGATACACTAAGCAAGAGATTGCTGATAGTGCAAGAGATACAGATCAAGAGCATTGGGATAGAAAGTTTCAAGGATCTCTATGGGGAAGATGAAGACTTCTCAGAGGCCTACAAGGTATGTTCTGACTTTGAGAATCATTTTCATAGTCAATACTCAGAGCATACATTGCAAAGTGGATTGTTATTCAAGGGGAATCAGTTATGTGTTCCAAGAGGATCAATGAGAGAGAATATCATCCAGAAGAAGCACAATGGTAGTCTTAGTGGTCATTTTGGAATCAATAAGACAATGGAACTAGTGCAAAGGTTCTACTATTGGCCCAAGTTGCTAAGGGATGTCAGGAGGTATGTGGAGCAGTGTGTAGTTTGCATGAAAGCCAAAGGGGGAGCTAGTAATGCAGGTTTGTATCAACCTCTACCCATTCCTAACAGACCATGGGAGTGTGTTAGCATGGATTTTGTTGTAGGACTCCCTAAGACTAAGACAAGGTTTGATAGTGTCTATGTGGTGGTAGATAGATTCAGCAAGATGAGTCACTTTATCCCTTGCAAGACCACACATGATGCTAGCTACATTGCTCACCTTTTCTTCAAGGAAATTGTAAGGATCCATGGATTTCCATTGAGCATTGTATCAGATAGGGATGTGAAGTTCATGAGTCATTTTTGGAAGACTCTATGGAGCATATTAGGTACCAACCTATCTTTTGGATCAGCTTACCATCCTCAAACCGATGGGAAAATAGAGGTGGTTAATAGGGTGTTAGGTAACCTTCTAAGATGCCTAACCAAAGAGTATGAAGAGACATGGGACTTGGTCATATCACAGGCTGAGTATGCATACAATGACAGTGTGAATAGGACTACAGGGAGGAGTCTTTTTGAAATAGTGTATGGGATGCACCCAAGAGGTGTGTGTGAGCTTAGAGACCTAGGAGCTATGGAGCATAGGAGTGGACATGGAAAGGATTTCTCTCAGACCATGAAGGAGATTCAGGAGCAAGTGAAGAAGACAGTCATCGAGGCTACTCAAAAGTTGAAAGAGAAGGTGGATTTATCTAGAAAGGATCTACAATTTGCAGTAGGAGACTATGTTATGGTCCACCTCAACAAGTCTAGGTTGAAGAAGGGGATATCAACCAAGTTGTAGATGAAAAGAGTGGGACCATGCAAGGTATTAGCCAAATATGGAAAGAATGCCTACAAGGTGGAATTACCTATAGATTTAGGCATCTCTCCAGTGTTCAATGTAGCTGATCTGATCAGATATAAGGGAACAATCAATGAAATGGATCAGAACAGTAGGCATATCTTCAAGGATGCAAGCAACATAGCCTTACCTACCCAAGACAAGCTTCAGGCAGAAAGGATCTTGGAGTCAAGGGTGAAGAAATCTACAAGGCATAAAGTGTACATGGAGCACCTCATCAAGTGGAAGGATAAGCCAGAGTCTAAGGATACATGGGTAGATTAAGCTTAGTTTAAGAAGTAGGGCATTGATGTGTCACTGATCTCTCCTCACATATCCTAGTGTTTGTGCAGAGAGGGGGAGAATGGTGCATGAGCACCTAGGAAACACTAGGCAATTAGGAAGCCTAGGATGCATTTTTGTTTTGATGTTTACCATGAAGGTCATGTTGACCATTGTGTTAGAGTTAGAGGTTTAAGAGTATGTCTTGCTCAGTAGTGATTAGTAGGTTGAGGAGTGGAAAGGGTGGATGAGTTTAGAAATTCATTTCACTGATGAGTTTAAAAATTCATTTTTCTAGAAATTGGCAAAAGTTGCAAAATGGTGCATTTTTGCAACTTTTCCACTATGGAACTAACATGTCTGACCAAGGGGAGGAATAACTACTTTTTCTGACCTATATAGGGTGTGCCTCGACCTGAGAGTAGGGTTGGAAGCATTTCTGTATTTGCTTTGGAGTTTGGGAATTGAAGAAAACAATGTGTTTAAGTGAATTTACTGATATTTGCTTCAAAGTAGAGCTTTAATGGATTGAACTTGTTACTATGTTTAGTGTAGGATGTAATGTAGTAATCTCTCAAGAATTGTGTGCCATTTATTAGCTTTCTTTATTCAATTTTGTTCACTATTTGTAAATAGTTTGCTTGCACCCTGTTGCTGGTCTGAACCAGATAGTTTTGGAAAAAATGGAGATTTAGTTCACTTTCCCACCGTACAAATTGTATGGCCCTTTGGGAATGGTGACTAGACTCCATGTGTGTAAATATGGTAGGATTTAAGGTTTGTGTGAGCACAGGAGCTGTTGGCAAAGTCTTGCCCTAGGCAAGCCAGGAAGAGTCCGGCTAGGGAAGACAAGAAGTGCATAGCACATAACTTGCAGGGGTGACAAGTTCTTAGTAAATTTCCTTTTGGAGAAGGTAGGTGGGAGTCTTTCCAAGGTCTAGTGATCAGGAGGAAAATCCACTAACTCATTTGGTCGGTGAAAGACTTGACAGTTTGGAAGCAACCAGAAAATGGCTTAAAAACCCTAGTTTATGCCCATTTTCAAGTTGAGGCTTTGTATGGCAGATAAAGACCCAAGACCTCAAAATTTTTTGTGAGTTGATCATTTGAACCAAGAACCTCAAAGAAATAATGAGGTGTTCTTTGGAAATTTTTGAGCAATAACTAGTTTTCTCGGAGAAGGAGACCTAATTGGGGCTCCTAGGGCTAGTAGCCTTCTAAGGCCTAAATGGGGGTTTGGTGAAAGTGACCAAGACATGGAGCTAGGAGGACCCTCAAGAACCAAAATTGGATGAATTCCAATGAAAAGAAACACCTCCACACCCCTGCAAATCAAAATTCAAGCTTTGGAGGTATTGTAGTCTTTAGTGTGGATTGAGGGCTAAGGAGAGAGTTGTAAGTTTGCACCAAGATTTGACTTGGTAGAAAGAATTTGTGATAGTAGTGGGGTTGGCAAGGAGAACCAGGAGAACCTAACCAAGTAGAAGGTCCTATAGGTTAAGGTGGTGAAGTAAGACACCAAGGAGGTCTTGCAAGGAAGACCCAGAGCAGGAATCAGTGAGTGATTCCTCCAACCCCTCCCTATCACTCACTTTCTTGGAACAAGACCTACCATCATAGCCATCTCATAATCGTGCTTTACACCTTGAGGTCATCGTTCATAAGAACAAGGTGAAAAGAGTATTAACAGATAGAGGTGTTAGTTTGAACATTTGCACCCTTTAGTTGATCAAAAACTTGGGCTATTCAAAAGATGTTATTGAGAAAGCAAAGAGTACCACCATCAGAGCATATGATGATCAAGAGAGGTTTTCATAAGGTATTATTGCAATACCCCTCCAAGTGGGACCTGTCATTATAGAGACTACATTCCAAGTGTTAGATCTTGATCTTCCCTACAACATCTTGCTTGGCCAACCATGGATCCATGCCCTAAAAGTTGTAGCCTCAACCTACCATCAATGTGTAAAGTTTCCTTTTAAGGGTAGAGAAGTTACCATCCATGGAGATCCTGAGCCCTTTTATTATTGGAAGAACCTTGAGGCTAAGTTTTACAAAATACCCCAGATCCCTAAGAATGATGAAGGACCTACACCATCTTCCTTATTTGTTGACCCATCATCCATTGCATCTACCTTAGAAATGAAAAAAACCATTGTGTAAAAAATTCCTGATATGAAAGCAATGATCTAGGATGATGGTTGTGGAAACTATAAACTAATGAAGGACACTTTTGTGTTAGGGGAGCTACCTCTTTCTACCAAATCACATGGGAACTCCACATCTAGCAATGAAGCACTCAAAACAATCAATATGGTAGCTACCACCTTCCTAAGTGGGGGGATTTGAACAAAGAAGATATCAATGAGGAGGACATCTCTAAAATCCTCTATCAAGATGAATGACCTATCCCTATTCTTCCTATGGAAGATGATAACAAAGGCCTACAGCTCATGAAGATTTGGGGATACAACAAAAATGAGAAACTAGGGAAAAATGATAATGGTTTTCTAGAACCTATCGTTATTGAGAAATGCTTAAAGAATCTTGGCCTAGGTTGTACTACTAGCAAGGTTACCCTTATCGACAAAGGTATTTCTGCTAAACAAGCCGAGGCTTCCTCTTGGTTATCGACATCGCGTGATACTACCCTAGATGATTTCCCCCTTGATGTTGTTGACCTATTTAAGAATAAATCCCTCTTCATGATATCTACATAATCCTTCACCCCAATCAACCAATCAAATGAAATATTCCTAGTATACCCACAACTCGTTGACTTGGACCAATGAGGACCACCAATTCTAGATTTATTCAAAAACAATGAAGCAATCTCATAATTCACGGGACTACATGACAACTTACCATGGGTAGATCACAAAGCTAGTTTTGACATAGAGCAAGACACAAGGGCATACTATGGGGAGATGATTGAATCCTTCAACCAAAAAATGGACAACTAGCAACTAATATGCATATCTTTGAGTGAAAACCACACTATGGCACTTTCTAATCATAAAATAGTTATAGGAGTGAATTTACACCCCATGTGTAAATTAACCTTTTTTCCCTTTCCAATTTAGAAAACCAAGTTCAGAGGCTTAATTCCACCTAAGTCCACTACTTGCATCCCACCTGGCACCTGTTTTGAGCGTTAATGGAGGCATTTCTATTGGGGATGCCCGCACGACGCGTAGATGTCTACACAGTGCGCTTACATCCCTGATAGATTCCTATGGTTGAACCTATAGAGGCATTACACTTCTCATTGGGATTCAAGTTGTAATGCCCCCTTCGGTTGACCAACCTGAATATGGCAATTTTTCTCCATCACTTCTTCAAATTCACTCCTTGAACAAGTATTTCAATCCTCTAAGCATTCAAGCAATTGGCTACATACTTCAAGCATCCATTATCACACTCTTGCACTCATTCTAAGCTCTCAAGCAAATTCTTGCACTCTGTTACAACAAAGACAACACTCCATCACTTTGGTAGAGAAGGGTGGGAATGAAACACCATTGCAGCAGAGGCTCGAGTACTCTCATTTTCTCCCCCAAACAACCTTGAGTGCTCTTGGTGGAGGTGGTAAGCTTCCCTTTTCTCCTTTCTATCACTTGGTTGAGTTAGCACTTTATTGATTTTTAGTGTTTTTGTGCTTTTCACTACATTATTCTCTTTATCTCACTTTCTTGTCTGTCCATGGAGGTGGAAACAACTAAATGGGGGTTTGATTGAGGTAGGCCCCTATATAGCCACTCAAAATTTTCCTCTTTCTGTGTGTAGGAGTACATGTTTTCAGGAGCTAGCTGGAAAATAGAATCTTCTACAAAATCATCTTCGTCACCCTAGCTTTGGTATATTTTCTTTATCACATTTTCTTGTACTTTTCATATTTCATAGTGTTATTTTGCTCTTTTAGAAGTCGCTAGCTAGGTTGCTAGCTTTTTTTATGATAGGCCACATTGTATTTTCGGTCCTTTGGTCATATAGACACCATCGCACGTTAAAGACGCTAGCACATTGTGCTATTTTCCCAGAACTACACTCTTGTCCTCAGATAGATAGCTATCTGAGATAAAGTGTTGAGCTCAAAAACCAACTTGCCTAGCCTCATTTCGAATCTTGGGTTTGCAGAGTGGTTGTAGGACTTTATATTCCTCATCATTCTCATCCTCATATCCTAACACCCCATTTACTGAGGTAAGTTAGGGCAGCCTTCCGAATCTTGGCCCTCCATGACCTGGGGCCTTGCACATGGTGGTCCCCCTCTCTTACATTTTGGTGAACTCAATGTGAACTAATGTCTATTCATCTGTTGGTGTTGGAACCTCTCCCGTGTACTTCACAATTGTTGTGTTCCTGAGTGTTGTGAAGGTTTATGAGCATCACAACCCAATCCACAACTTCTAGGTATATTGTTAGGTGAAGTGTACGACACTTCCCAATGGAAAGGATGAAAGTATCTATTGGGTTATTTACAAGCTTTTTCTCTAGTCCTGTCATTAGTTTGGCCGCAGAAGAGCAATTCTCGAGGAACAAGATGGGATTCATTGATGAGAATGATCACGTTCGCACTCCCCCCATATCTCCTACACCATCATTGGTGGACAAGCATGAGGCCATTCAAATACTTGCAGAATATGCATTCGCTCTTGCTAGAGGATTGGTTGATTTAGAAAATAACTTGGAAAGAAATCCGAAGATGGCTAGAGCCTCTCAGATTGTTAGCGAGTTAAAACATATGATGGGTAAAGATTGAATAGTCATAGAGCTTCTAACTAGCCTCCTCAGTCTCACCAAAGCATGCATTCCTTTGGAAATCCTAGCTTTGCATAAGGATTCACTTTCAAAGAGCATGAAGGATAGTTAGGAGTATCGATGCCTCCCACTTTTGTTTACTTGGCCGATGTAGTCCCTTCTATCAATATCCCTTCTGTCTATGAACAACCCAAAACTATCAAAGGAAATAGGGTCCCCTTAGGATTTAGCTTCACCCCCTATCACCTCTAGTGGTGAAGGCTTTGGCAAGATGAGTGGTGGAGGCTTTGGTAGTAGTGGTGGATTCGGTAGCGGAGGCAGTGCTAGTGGAGGTAGCTCCAATAGAGGTCATGGTGGTAGTTCTAGTGGAGGCCCTACTAGTGATAGTGGCTCTAGTAGTGGTTCTGGCAGGAGTCACACTAGTGGCAGTTCTGGAGGTGGCCTTGACAGTGGTCCTGGGGGAGGTTCCTCTGGCCCTTTATCTTCTAATGACCCTATTTTGAACACTCTTCTTGAGAATATGGGAAAGATGTAGAGTTAGCGAGTCTTTCCCAAGCCTCTGCCTTGCCTATTTTCTAGCCCTTCTTTTGACGCAACCCATTTTTGATTGTGATCTTAAACACTCCTTTCCCCCAAGGAATGGAGATACTTAAATTTAAAAAGTATGGCGATAAAGGAGACTCATAGACACACGTGTCTTTCTTTAATGCCCTGTGCACAAACTTCTTCCATCATGATGTGTTGATGGACAAACTGTTTCCCTGATCTCTAAAGGACACATCACTCGAGTGGTACTGTTCTTTACCTGAAAATTCCATTTTCTCATTTGACCAAATTGTTAATCAATTCCTTAGACAATTTCAAGAAAAAATCAGGTCGAAGATGACCTTTTTGGATCTCATCCAATGCAAACAAGGAGATAATAAAAAAATCACTAATTTCATAGCATGCTACCAAGTGCTCCTTTCACAAATATCATATTAGCTACTCGATTATGACGTGAAAAAGGTATTCATAGGGAACTTACAAAGGCCTTGGCAAGAGAAGTTTTCACTTATGAAATACCCATCTTTCACGCACTTGTGTGTAGCCTTACGAGAGTACCAGGGGGATCCTCCTCATGCTCGCGTATTGAGGGGAAATCCATCATATCAATCTTTGGGGAAGGTAAGGCCGTTACAAATGTAGTTTCTGCTATTGATGACAATGGCCTTAGGCATAACCAAAAGTTCACAAAGTTATCAAAATCCTATTCTTCTATCTTGCAAAAGCTGTTGAAGGATAAGATCATAACTTTGCTAAGTCCTAAGCCTATTAAGGAACCTTACCCTAATTGGTATGATGGGAACACTTATTGTTAGTACCATCGGGTTAATGGGCATGATATCAAATGCTCTATGTGGCTGCATTATGAGATACATGACAACATTGAGGATGGTACCATTCATCTCGATATACACAGACCCATTTTTGTCGCACTCTGCTAACATGATTGTAGATCTCACTAATTCCATTACTCAACCCGAGGCTTATGTTAACATGGTCACGGTGACTTCTACTTCTCCACCTGCATTTGGTTCATAGGACATTACATTCAAATCACAAGATTTTCCCTTAAACAATAAACCTTCGACTCTCTACATTCCTGCTCATGTCAATGGTAACATTGTGACATGAGTCTTGATAGACCTTGCAAGCCACGTGAATGTTATCACTGAGGAAACATTAGTACTAAATTCATTACAAGAGGAAAAATATGAAGAAACAAAATCTACCATCCGTATGCATGATGGTATGAGTCTTAAACCTTACGGCTCAATAAATTTTTCTATCTTGGTTGGTCCTAGGTCTATTGACATGGTTTTCAATGTTATACCAGAGTCAGATCTGTTCAGGATGAAGCTAGGCATCCCTTGGCTAGCTTCCATGAATGGAGTCACCTCTGTTATTCACAAGTGTTTAAAGTTTTCCCATGATGGTATCATGCATGTAGTGCATGATACTAAATATCAACCCCTGGTGTCCTATGGTGGATATCAATTGGACCAATTTTGGCCCTCCCCAGTTGGTTTGCTTCTTCCAAGAACATATCTACTTTACAAGAATTATGTAAAGTATAAGACTGGGGGAAAGGGACAGTTGAAAATGACCCTTCCTATGATGCAGTAGTTGGTTGCCTCCTCTTCCCATGAGGAGAAGGAGAAGCCTATGCTGACCACTCCCCCTTCTTAGAAGAAAGAGAAGTCCACACCGGCTCCCTCTCCTTCCCGCAAAGACAAAGAAAAGGTTACCTTTCCCTGGACTACCTCATCCTCTCCTCTTTCTTGGGAAGAGTATTGGATGAGTCAACCTAGTGGCTATTTGTTGTGTCTGATGATTACTCCTTGGCATAGGCCCAACCCCAGGATCGTGGATCTCCTTAATGAATACCATGGACTATGGTTCTACCTATATGACAGAAAGAAATGTTCCCAAATGGAATTCGATCTGTGGCCTCCTATCACTCCTGCTCCCAAAATAGTGGGTGGGAAGAGGCCTGCTACCCAATCTCTTGAGCTGACTTCCCCTTCTGCTCCCCAACCTATCCCTCCTACTTCCATTTAGGAATCCATTCGTCTGCTAGAAATAGTTGTAGTGGACGTTCCCATGGTTGAGCAGGAACCTTCTATTCTTTTGTAGCCTCTAGCCTCTAGCTCCAAGAGTCATAGAAACTGCCTTGCACATGAGTGTAAGTGTTGGCAAAAGGATCTCTTAGCTGAGAAGGCTACCTTGCAAAGAAGGGAGGAAGAGATGAACGCCCCTACTTTAGGGCATTTTGTCATGTCCCCTCTTCCCTTCCTTCTGCTTCTCTTTAGTTTAGTTCCACACTGCCTCCAGCCCCCATAGTGAGTATGAATGTGCCTAACCCCAAAGGGATACAGGTGTTCATCGCTCCTTCAGTGGAGCCACCTTTGTTGATATCCATTCCAGGTATCTAGCCTTTCTCGAAGCCCGTGGATATGGTTAATACCTTAGTCATATCCATTGTGGTTCTTTCCTCCTCTTCCTCTATGCCTCTAGCCTTGTCTTTGGGGATTTTATCTCCTTCGATGAAGCAAAAGGTGGAGGGTCATTATTCTAGCAGTGAAGAACATAAGAGGAGCCCACCTTCTTCACAAGGTGGTCCTGTGTTGACTTGTGCTGTCCTAGTGACGAAACCAGTCCCAACTTCTCCTGAGTTTGTCACCATTCCCGAGTCACTCAATGAGCCCAGTGGTGAATCTCAGGCACAAATTACCCTGTCCATTAAAGTTAGACATGGTGCTCTTGTGGGGTGCATGTTTAACTCTATGGATGAAGTTCTAGCCTTTTCAACAATCTTCATGAAATCGTTGACCCTAGCTCCACAATAGCTTGGTGGAGAGGACCTTTTTGGGCCCTCTTCCTTGGCCCTTGTTACGAGAGGGCCAAACACTCCTCCTCTTAACATCCCACCACTATAGGCTCATCCTCCTTCCACATACAATGATCTAGAGTGGGAAGTGGATGAACTCTTGGCTAATAAATGTTAGGAGGAGGCCTCTTCTTGATCTTTTGTGTGTGTGTGTGTTTCGTAATGTGTTCCCCTATGATCGTGTTGTGTGCCTAGATGACCCTTGTCACCCTTGTTGGTGCTTGGATATAGGCATGGTTTTTTTTTCGTAAACCTTCTTCTATTTGTATAATCATTCTTCCATGTTTGTGCTCAATTTTTAGTAAATTGGGGATGATACAAAGTGTTGGGGGCATTTAGGCTTCCCTTCAATGTTGACCCAATTTTTTTATTTTTACTTTGTCTTCTCGTGCATTCTTCACATGGTCTGATATAGTAGGGGGTTGATGATAGTTCATTTATATACTATTACTATACATATCTATATATATTTATGAATAGTTCTAACCCTAAAATATCAGGCTACCCCTATGCCCTTTTTTTGTGTCTTCTCTCTTCTTTGCTTGAGTTGTCCCTCTTATGTGTGACAATGCCACATCTTCAAAATTTTGATTTTCAGAAAATACATTTGTTGCCAACGAATCTTTTCTTGAAAATCCTCACAAACCTTTCTTCAGAATCATGTTCTCAACTTGGGGCCCTAATGGAACATGTTTCCTTCATCATGTGTTTGTAAAGAAAGGAATTAAAACCTTCCTCTGAAGCAAGAACAACTTTGATCTTCCCCTCGCATGGGAGGCACATTCTTCCTTTCAAATTCATGAAGTGAACATCTTTCAAAAGGATCCCTTGATGGAAAATTGACCTGAGAAAGAGAACATCTATTTTTTGAACTATGCGTCCCTTAAGTGGACCCCCTCTTCATGATAGTTTCCCTAGGGACTCCTTTGAAAGTTTTCCAAATTGTCGATGGTTTGTGCAACTGTTTGCTTACCTGCCTACGTGACTGCTTCCTAACTCTACAGAGTCCGCTTCCCTAGGTTTCCTCCATGTGAAAGATCTTGGGGGATAACTCCGTATAGGATTGAGAGCCTGTAGGGAACTTTCTTGGGTTTCCTCCATGCAAGATATTTTTGGGGTTACCTTCCCTATAGGGCTGCAAATCTGTAGGGTGATTCGGTATTCTTCATACAAGAGATCTTGGGGAATAACTTCCCTACAGGACTAAGAGCTTGTAGTGCACTTCCTTTGGGTTTCCTCCATGCTAGAGTTTTTGGGGGACATTTTCCTTGTAGGATTGAGAGCCTGTAAGGAACTTTCTTTTTTCAACTTCATAGTTCCAAGCAGCTATGGAGTCCTTCACTCACCTTGCACCTTCAGGTACACCAGATCATGTTCTGCTTCCTCAATGGTTCAGGTATACATTTCTAACCTTACTCTCTCCATGATCTAATTTACCGAGCACTGATCAGTACTCGTGCTCACTAAAGTGGGGGAAAAATGTATATGAGTGAATTTACACCCCATGTGTAAATTCCCCTTTTTTCCCTTTCCACTTTAGAAAATCAAGTTCAGAGGTTTAATTCCACCTAAGCTTGCTGCTTGCATCCCACTTGGTGCCTATTTTGAGCATCAATGGAGGAGTTTCTATCGGGGACACCTGTGCAGTGTGTAGACATCTACATGATGCACTTATGTCCTTGGTAGATTCCTATGGTTGAACCTGTAGAGGCATTACACTTCTCATTGGGAGTCAAGTTGTAATGCCCCCTTCGGCTGAATGACCCAAATATGGCCATTTTTCTCCATCCCTTCTTCAAATTCACTCCTTGAACAAGTATTTCAATCCTCTAAGCATTCAAGCAATTTACTACACACTTCAATCATCCAATCTCAAACTCCTGCACTCATTCCAAGCTCTCAAGCAACATTCTTGCACTCCATTGCAGCAAACACAACACTCCATCACTTTGGTAGAGCAAGTTGGGAATGAAACACCATTGCAGTAGAGGCTCGAGTACTCTCATTTTCTCCCCCAAGTAGCCTTGAGTGCTCTTGGTGGAGGTGGTATGATTCCCTTTTCTCCTCTCTATCACTTGGTTGAGTTAGCACTTTACTATTTTGTAGTGCTTTTGTGCTTTTCACTACATTATTCTCTTTATCTCGCTTTCTTGTCTATTTCTGGAGGTGGAAACTATTGGATGTTGTGTTTGTGTTGCTGATATGTGGTTGTCATTGATCTCAATGCTGCTATCATTATTATATTAAGGGCTGTATATGTGGAGGATATTGAGAAAATTGTTGAAGGAAGAGTTATAGAGTTGCTGGTTGCCAATGGAATAGTAAAGTCATGAAGGTGTTTTGTTCTGTACATTGAAGATAAGTTATTTTGGACTAAAGGGTTTATTTCTAGAGTATCTAATTCATCTACCAGAAGTTTTAGAGGTCCGTGTGAAGATTTGATCATGCTATGAACAGTTGTGTTCTGACAGTGTTTTTGTGGTTTCTATTAGTGTTCCTGATTGAAATTTATGTGATTATGATAATTCCTAATTCTATGAATGCTTATTTGTTATTCTTTTTGTTTGTGGATGCTTGTAGATCATTCTCTATCTTTGTTGTATGTCCACATTGATCGGTGTGTTCGTGGTTGAATATTTTTCTCATGTGTGTCCGGGTTTTCATGTTCTTGGCAGACATGATGGTTGTAACGTGTTGTGGATCCTTGAAGATTAAAATTTGAATTTTTGGCACACTTGAGGATATTGTTTTGGGTCACATCATAACATTATCCGATAGTGTATGACTCACATTAAAATTTATTTGTAAACTTGGGACGACATTGTAAATATGTTTCATATTTCTAGCCAACTAAGTTGATGTATTTCATGTTGTAGATATATAAGAGTAGTTGTTTGAGTGAAGTTAGTTTGCATGAAAGAAAAGGAAAGACAAAGAAATACAAAGTGTCAAACATAAACATTTGATTGCAGAGCAGAGTGAGAAGAAGCTTTTTTGTGCTTAACTGGAATTGTAACTAAGAAGCTATTTTCTGATTCACACCCTGTGGATCTAATCCAAATTACTGTGTATTGTTATGATCCCTTTTGTATTTGAGCATTGAACTCTAGGAAATGTGTCTGAATGCATGTGCATTCCCATTATTATTCTCATTATACTTTTAACAGGTTATAATATTGTGGACTAACATCCACTGTGGTTTTTCCCCTAACAATGTTTCCATGTAAAAAATCTTGGTGTTCTCTATGTTTTTGATGTGTTAATTGTTTATGGCTTATTGTTCCTTCATCAAATTTGAGGTTAAGTAAAATTTGAAAAGTTTAAATATTCCGTGACAACTAATTCACCCCCCCTCTTAGTTGTTTGTCCTTGTTTTTCCAACAATTGGTATTAGAGCAGGTTCCTTTGAAGAAGTTTAAAAGCTTGAGGTGATATGAGATGGCATCATACAAGAAGGACAATCCTAGATTCTATGGAACAAACTACTCATTGTGGAAAGACAAGATGGAATGTCATTTGAGGTGTATTGGAGAACCCTTATGAAAGATTACAAAGAATCCATATGCTATTCCTCAGAATGGTCCTTCCACTACTGATGAGATTAAAGATGCTGAGAATAATGTCAAGGCTATGGAATTTTTGCTGAGTTCTCTAACAGATTCGGAAATAACAATTGTGATAGGTCTAAATACAACTCATGAGATTTGGACAAAGTTGGAAAATTTGTATGAAGGAGATGTACATGTGAAGATGGATAAGCTACAGAGTTTGAAAGGCAAGTATGAAAATTTGAAGGTGGGTGAAGATGAAAATATCTCTTATTTTATGCAAAGATTAAATGAAATAGTGATGGGTATTAGATGTGCTAGTGGTACTCTAGAAGAGGAAGAAATTATAGCTAAAGTGCTTAGATCATTGCCTCCCTCTTACAAAGAAAAGGCTCATGCTATTGAAGAAACCAGATCATTGACAAATATGACAAGAGATACACTGATTGGAAAACTTGCTATCTTTTGAATTGAGTGAATTTGGTGAATTTGTTCCCAAGAATGAATTTGCATTCAAGGCTACTGTATCTGGAAGAAACAAGCAAAGATATGATTTGAGAAAGTTTTCTAGAAAGTCATCGAAGTATGATAAAGAATTGAAATAACTTGAAGATGAAGAAAGAGAGGTAGAAGAATTGGAAGCACTGATTGTGAAGAAAGAAGGCAGAGGACAAGGTAAGTATAAAGGAGTGTTGCCTATTAAATGTTGTTCTTGCAATAAAATAGGTCATTTTGCATCAAGATGTCCTGAAAGAGTTCCTAGATCTAAGCCTAAAAAATCTAGATTCCAAAAGAAATGTTACTATTTTGAAGGAGTGACTGATGACGAGTCTGATAAAGATAATGGAAATGAGGATGAATGGGTGTTCCTTGCTATCAAGGAAAATGGTCCGGTGGCTACTAAATTTGTTAAATTTGAGAAAGCTCTTGCAACCCAAATTGAAGAAAAGGATGAGTGGGTTATTGACAGTGGATTCTCACATCATATGACTGGTGACAAAATAAAATTTGTTAAGTCTTGAGAAGTATGATAGTAGGGTTGTAAGATTTGGAGATAACAATGCTACTGTGATTCATGGCAGAGGATCTATTTGTCTTGGTGGTAAGCATAACACTGATGATGTTCTTTATGTTGAAGGCTTGAAGCACAACTTGTTGAGTGTTGGACAGATGGCGGACAAGGGTTATGATCTTCAGTTCAAAGATGGAAGATGCAGGATACTTGGAAGACCTAGAAAAGTAATTGCTTCATGTAAAAAGATAGAAGGTAGTATTTTTCACTTGAATACTGCTAGTGAAAGTTGTTTAATTTCTCAAGTAGATGAAAGTTGGTTATGGCATAGCAGGCTATGTCATGTAAATTTTGATAACATTGTCAAAGTAAGCTCCACTCAAGCAGTAAGAGATCTACCTAAGCTAGTAAAGCCCGCTAACACAATTTGCAAGGAATGTTAGATGGTAAAACAAACTAGAGTTTCATTTTGGAGCAAAAAACATCATACAAATGGATTACTAGATTTGGTACATACTGATCTATGTGGTCCCTCCAGAGTTAGAAGTCTTCATGGAGAAAGGTAATTTATGCTACTTATTGATGATTATTCTAGGATGATATGGGTTGCTTTCTTAAGAGAAAAATGTGAAGCATTAGAAAAGTTCAAAAGTTTCAAAGCTATGGTAGAGAATAAGAAAGTCTTGAAAATTAAATGCTTAAGGTCAAACAGAGGTGGTGAGTTCACCTCTAGGGAGTTCAATTCCTTTTGTGAAGAGCATGGAATCAAAAGACAATTATCTGCTCCCCGAACCCCTCAACAGAATGGAGTTGCAAAGAGAAAGAACACAATTTTGGATGCTGCTAGAACAATGATGATAGAAGGAGATGTGTCTCACATCTATTTGAGTGAAGCTGTAAGCACTGCTGTGTACACTTTGAACTAGGTAAATGTCAATGGTAATTCTAGTAAGACCCCTTTTGAACTATGGTTTGGTTATAAGCCTACTGTTAGATATTTCAAGATCTTTGGAAGAAAGTGTTATATCAAGATAGATGAGGATATAGGAAATTTTGATGCAAGAAGCGATGAAGGAATCTTTCTAGGTTACTCTACTAAAGCAAGGCCTACCGGTACTATAATAGAAGACAAAGAAAAATGGTTGAGAGTGAAAATGTCAGAGTTGATGAGGACTCTGGTAGATCATACAAATATTGTGGATATGATTCAGATGACCAAGAAGACAAAAAAAAAAGGGAAGAATGCTAAAACATAGAATGAACTTCAAATTGTGCCATATGTTCCAATAAAACAACTTCAATTTGTTTTGGCAAATCAAGTAAGTCAGGAAGGAGAGACAAGTGCAAGTGCAGAAGAAAGAATAGAAAAACTAGAAGCTTGAGAGAGTCCCAAAGTTCCAAGGTATGTGAAGCTAAATCTTTCTGAAAATCAAATTATAGGAGACAAGAATAAAGGTGTGAAAACTAGGAGAAAAATTGTAGAAGAATATTTCCTGATATCCTAGATTGAGCCTAAAGATGTCAATGAAGCTTGCAATGATGAAGACTGGATGGAAGCTATGAAAGAAGAACTGATGCAGATTGAAAAGAATGATACATGGGTACTTGTTCCCAAACCTAAAGACAAAAATGTGATTGGTACTAAATGGGTATTTTAGAATAAGCTGAATGAACAAGGTGAAGTGGTCCAGAATAAAGCAAGGTTGGTATGTAAAGGGTATTCACAAATGGAAGGTATTGATTTTGAAGAAACCTTTTCCCTTGTTGCCAGAATTGAAGCTGTTAGATTATTTCTTGCTTATGCTGCATATAAGAACTATAAATTCTATCAAATGGATGTAAAGTTAGCTTTTTTGAAAAGTGAGCCAGAAGAAGTATATATTGGAAATCTGGATGGATTTCAATTGATTGACAAGAAGGACATGGTTTTCTGATTAAAGAAATCTATGTATGGACTCAAGCAAGCCCCCAGAGCCTGGTATGCTAGATTGGATAAATATTTACTAAAGCTTGGATTCAATAAAGGTACTGCTGATAGCAACTTGTATTTCAAATTGGATCAAGACAAAGTTTATTATCGAGGTCTTTGTTGATGACATTATTTTTGGAGGAAATGATAATCTATGTATGGAGTTTGCTAATGAAATGAAGAGTGAATTTGAGATGAGTATGATTGGAGAGATGAAGTTCTTTATGGGATTACAAGTTACTTAGTTAGACAAGGGATTTTTCATATCTTAATCTAAATATGAGAAAGAATTGCTGAAGAAGTTTGGCATGGAAGACTCAAAGCCTGTTGGTACTCCCATGGTGACTAGATACAAGTTAACACATAATGATGATTCTCCTAAGGAAAATCAAACAAGATATAGGTCAATGATTGGTGGATTACTCTATTTAACTCAAAGCATACCAGACATTATGAATGCTATATGTATGGTTGCTAGATTTTAGGCTGATCCAAAAGAGTCTCATGTGATTGCTGTAAAGAGAATCTTCAGATATTTGAAAGGAACAATTGATTTTGGAATTTGGTATCCTAAGGATGATGCTCTTACTTTGAGTGCATATACTGATGTGGATTGGGAAGGAGATGTTGATGATAGGAAGAGTACTAGTGGTGGTGCCTTCTTCCTAGGTAAGAAGTTGGTGTCTTGGTTGAGTAAAAAGTAAAATTCCATTTCTTTATCTACTACCAAGGCAGAGTATATTGCTGCTGCAGATAACTGTACTCAAGTAAAGTGGATGAAATAGATGCTGAAAGATATTAGAGTAGTATATGAAGAACCTATTGCCATATACTATGAAAAATTAAGTGCAATTAGCATATCAAAGAATTCGGTGCTACACTCTAAGACTAAGCATATATCAATCAAGTTTCACTTCTTAAGGGAGAAAGTGAATGAGAAAGAAGTTAGATTGGAGTATGTGCCTACCAAATAACAGGTTGTAGACATTTTCACTAAGCTATTTTCAAAGTATAATTTTGAGTATCTCAGAGGTATGTTAGGGGTGATTACCCCTCTTGATATGAACTAGAGATGAATTTACTTGCATCAATCTGTGTGCTTCATAGAATTTTTTTGATCTAAATTGATGTTTTCGTGGCTTCTACTCAGGGGGAGTAGTCAGATGTGTAGATATGTGGTTTAGAGCTTGTATGTGGGAAGGTAATGCTTACCTTTTCCATTTATGTCAAAGGGGGAGAAGAGCAATGTGAAAAATCCTTTTGGGGAGAAGAGCAGTTGAGGAGAAGAGTCAAAATCTAAGGGGGAGTTAGTGCAGTTATATTTATGGTATTTTTCACATCATGTGTTTCCATTAATGCCAAAAGAGGAGATTGTTGGATGTTGTGGTTGTCTTGCTGATATGTAGTTGTCATTGATGTCAACACTACTAGCATTATTATATTAAAGGTTGTATATGTCGAGGATATCGAGAAAATTGTTAAAGGAAGAGTTATAGAGTTTCTGGTTGCCAGTGGAATAGTAAAGGTCATGAAGGTTTTTTGTTTTGTACATTGAAGATCAGTTGTTGTGGAATAAAGGGTTTATTGATGAGAGTATCTAGTTCATATACTGGAAGTTTTAGAGGTCTAAGTGAAGATTTGATCTTGCTATGAATAGTTGTGTTCTGATAGTGTTTCTGTGGTCTCTATCAGTGTTCTTGATTGAAATTTATGTGATTCTGATAATTTCTGCTTCTGCGGATGCTTCTCTGTTAGTTCTTGTTATTTGTGGATGCTTTTAGATCATTCTCTATCTTTTTTGTATGTCTGTGTTGATTGGTGTGTTCGTGGTCAAATATTTTTCTCATGTGTGTTCGAGTTTTCATGTTCTTGGGAGACATGATGGTTGTAACGTGTTGCAAATCCTTGAAGATTAAAATTTGAATGTTTAGTGCGCTCAAGGATATTGTTTTGGGTCACATCTTAACATTAGCTAACAGTGTATGATTCACATTAAAATTTATTTGTAAACTTGGGCCGACATTGTAAATATGTTTAATATTTTTGGTTGACTAAGTTGTTGATGTATTTCATGTTGCATATATATATAAGAGTAGTTGTTTGAGAAAAGTTAGTGTGTGTGAAAGAAAATGAAAGCCAAAGAAAGAGAAAGTGCTCAAACATTTATCTAATCATTCGATTGTAGAGCAGAGTGAGAAGAAGGTTGAGCGAAGTGTGAAGAAGGTTTTTTGTGCTTAACTGGAATTGTAATTAGGCTTGTGTAGAAGCTATTTTCTTAGTTCACACCCTATGGATCTAATCCAAATTACTATGTATTGTTGGGCAGTGAGCCCTCTTGTATTTGAGTAGTGAGCTCTAAGCAGTGTGCCTGAATGCATGTGCATTCCCATTATTATTCTCATTATACTTTTAATAGGGTATAATATTATGGACTAACATCCACTGTGGTTTTTCCCCTAATAGGGTTTCCATGTAAAAAATCTTGGTGTTCTTTGTGTTTCTAATGTGTTAATTGTTTATGGTTTATTGTTCCTTCATTAGATCTGAGGTTAAGTAAAATTTGAAAATTTTAAATATTCTGTGACAACTGATTCACCCCTATCTTAGTTGTCTGTCCTTATTTTTCAAGAGAAACACCTAAACGGGGGTTTGACTGAGGTAGGCCCCTATACAATCACCAAAATTTTCCTCTTTTTGTTTGTAGGAGTACATGTTTTCTAGGAGCTAGCTAGTGAATAGACTCTTCTATGAAATCATTTTCGTCACCCTAGCTTTGGTATATTTGCTTTAGCACATTTTTTTGTAATTTTCATATTTCATAGTGTTGTTTTGCTCTTTTAGAAGTCACTAGCTAGGATGCTAGCTTGTTTTCTAATAGTTCACATTGTATTTTTAGTCCTCTGGTTATACGAACACAAACACACCTGAGAGATACCAGCGCACCACGTTGTCATCCCAGAACTATGCTCTCTTCCTTAGACAGAGAGCTATCCAAGATACAGTGTTGAGCTCAAAAACCAGCTTGCCTAGCCTCATTTCGAATCTTGGATTTGCAGAGTGGTTGTAGGAATTTATAGTCCTCATCATTCTCATCCTCATATCCTAACACCCTATTTAGCTAAGGTAAGTTAGGGCAGCCTTTCACATCTTGGCCCTCTGTGACCTAGGGCCTTGCATGTGGTGGTCCCCCTCTCTTACAAATAGTAAAAAGAAAGGATGTATTCGAGGGTGAAAACCTCTCTGAGGCACCCAAGGATGAAGGATTCAATATCCCCCTTAGTGCAATGCATCTAGAGAAGTCAACAGTGCTAGCAGAAAAGGAAACCCCAGTCAATGTACAAACATAAGAGGCACCAAAGATCACTTTCTATGCGGAATCCTTGTTGGATGAAGAACAAAATAACCTAGCAACGTTCCTAAAAGAGTGAAGAGATAAATTTTCATGGTCATACAAAGATAATGCAAGGCTCCATCCAAAAGTGGTTATGCATTATTTAGCAGTCTATCTTGAAGCTAAACCAGTGAAACAAAAATTAAGGAAGATGCACCTTTAGATAACACTTTTGGTGAAACTTGAGTTACAAAATCTTCTCAACGTTGGATTCATCTGACTGATAGATTATCCTGAGTGGGTTTCTAACCTAGTACTAGTCTCTAAACGCACTGGGGGCATTAAAATATGCACATATTTTAGAGACTTAAAAAAGGAATTCTCGAGGGATGATTTCCCTCTTCCTAACATCGGCCCTATTGTGGAATTAACAATAGGGCACAAAATTCTCACTCATGGATGGTTTTTCAGGCTATAGTAAGATCATGATCGCCAAGGAGGATCAACACAAAACTACATTCACTTGTTCATGGGGGACATATTGCTGGAACATGATGCCATTTAGGCTGAAGAATGTAGGAGCAACCTATCAAAGAGAAATGACCCTCATCTTTCATGAAATGATCCACAAAATACTCAAAGATTATATGTATGATATTTTGGAAAAATCAAAGAAAAGGAGTGAGTACATAGAAGTCTTAGGACCCATCTTCGACATGATTGAAGAGTATAATGTACAAATGAATCTAAAAAAATGTCTTTGGGGTTACATCAGGGAAACTTCTTGGCTATATCGTCTCACAAAGAGGAATATAAATTGATCCAACAAAGGTAAAATCCATCCTAGACATGGAACCGCCACAAACATTGAAGCAGATGGGAGGGTTACAAGGAAAATTGTAGTCCATTAGAAGGTTCATAGCACAACTATCAGATAAAATCCACCCTTTTTCACATCTTCTCCATAAAGGAATAACTTACAAGTGGGATGAGAAGTGTGATAAATCTTTCAAGCAGATCAAAGACTATCTATTGACAACTCTAGTGCTCATGCCACCGATACCAAACAAACCATTGATCCTATATATCTCAGCAAAATCAGTAGCACTAGGTGCTCTCCTATCTCAACATGATGAAAACAGAAAGGAAAGAGCTATCTATTACATTAGTAGGACCTTGGTGGGATATGAAATGAACTATTAATCCATTCAGAAAGAATGCTTAGCAGTGGTTTTTGCTTCACAAAAGTTCAGACATTACATCATATCTCATCAAGTCAAGCTTATTGCAAAGATCAATCCATTGAAGTATCTATTATCCAAAGCAACTCTCATTGGGAAAATGGAAAATTGGGTAATGATCTTAACTAAATTTTATATAGAGTACGTGGAACACAAGGCAATAAAAGGACAAGTGATTGCAGACCAACTGGCAGAGGCACTTATCTATGCATAAAATCCATTGATATCTAAATTCCCTAATGAATAAGTATTCCTTGTCAACCTAACTGATAAATGGAAAATGTACTTTGATGGATTGTTCACCAACATGGATCAAGGGCGAGTATTCTTTTTATCACCCCTCAAGGTGATTGCATCCAAAAGTCATTTGGCTATCATTTCCATGTACTAACAACATTGTTGAGTACGAAGCCCTGATCACAAGTCTAAGGATAGCGGTTCAATGACAGATACAAGAGATGAAAGTCTATGGAGACTCATAACTGGTTATCATCCAAGTTAATGATGACTACCAAAATCAAGATGATAAACTCACTCCTTACAAGAAGATGGTAGAGAATCTCAAGGACCTTGTCATAGACATAAATTTTGAACAGATTCCTCACATGAATAACTAAGCAGCAGATGTTATGTCATCAATTCGATAATTATTAGACATGCCACACAACATCCTTTAATGTGAATTCTTGGTATAATAACTTCTCATACCAACTTTTGAAATCCTAGAATCTGAATTTGTGTGTGTCATTGTTGGTCCTAGATCCTCGTGGTATCATGAAATATTCACCTACCTAAGCAAAGGAACCCTCCCATCCGATATCACCTCCAACCCTAAAAATACCTTTGTTAAGAAGGCATTCTGATTTGTGATCTTAGGTGATACCCTATACTACCATAGCATCGAGGGGAAAATATTATGATGTCTTAACCAAGAGGAAGCCTTGACTACTTTGACATAAGTTCACAATGGCATTTGTGGTTCCCATTGTAGCAGTATGACCTTAGCTAAGAAATTGTTGAGGACAGGATACTACTGGCCAACCATGGAAAGAGAATCTCATTAGTATGTGCAAAAGTGTGTTTAGTGTCAACATCATGGAGATATGATTCATGCTCCAACTTAGGAGTTGCAACAAATGGTCACACCTTGGCCTTTCTTACAGTGGGGGCTTAACCTCATAGGAAAGATTACCCCAACTTCATCTAATGGCCACAAGTGTATCATAACAACCACTGAGTACTTTACCAAGTGGGTCGAAGCCATTCCTATGACCTACATAATGGGGAAGAAAATTTCTAAGTTTATCTTGAATTGCCTCATCTATCATTATGGTGTTCCACAAACCCTTATCTTAGACAATAGAACACCCTTCAAGAATTAGGATATGAAAATGCTATGTCAAAGATTCAACATCCAACATCGATTCTCTACCTTGTATTACCCCTGGGGAAATGGTCAAGTTGAGGCTACAAACAAGACCATTTTTAAAAGATTGAAGACAATAGTCAATGAAGTCAGCCATGGTTGGCATATGTAGTTGAATCTTTCCCTCTAGTCCTATCGAATTAGTATCTGCATTCCTATTGGTGCAACTCCTTTCTCCTTGGTCTACAGATCATAAGCCATCTTACCTATTGAGGTCGAGCTTCCATCACTGCAAGTGTCACTACAAAACATAATCACTAATGAAGAATAATAAATATCTCGGCTGAATGAGCTATAATTCTTAGATGAGCATTTTCTTGATGCCCTTAATCACTTACAAGTATATCAAAACATAATGAAATGGAGCTATAACAAGAAGATCAAATGTTGGTCTTTCCAGGTAGGGGATCTTGTCCTAAAGTAGAATCAGAAGAATCTTCTAGATTAGGATAGTAAAGGAAATTTGGAGCCTAAATGGTTGGGTCCCTTTGTTATCACAACAAGCTATGGATCAAGAGCATATCAATTATCAACACCTGAAGGTGAACCCTTGTAGGAACCAACCAACAACTTGCATCTTAAAAAGTTTTATGCCTAGTCTTGAAGGGTGTAAATCTGAAAATACAAAAAAACCAAAAAATGATCAAAATCCAAAAAAATAAGAAAAAGGATTGAAAATAGTAAAGAAAGACAATCATCCTCTAGTAAAAATGACTTCAGTGGTGCTTTGGGAAAGTACCTTGGTGAAAACTTGGAAAACAGGTGCCTTTCATAAATAAAGCACCTCCATCTATCCTGGGCTCTTGATCCTATCATTCCATCCATCACATCATCCATCCTGTTGGTTAATTTTAACGAACCAATCAGTCTTGAGAAAATACCTATGAGTCTGCCAAACCCAATTCTCGAATATCTTCTAGACGAGTGGCTAACAAATGAGATAAAGCGTATATTACTTTATCTCCTACACTTCAAGTTTTGCTAGACCCAGGAGGGTATTCCCATAATGCCAAATATATAACTCATTTCAAAAATTTACACATACATCGTAAATGAAGGCAGACAGATTCTCATTAATAGAAAATAAGATGAAATCACTCATAAAGGTGGCAATTCTTTGAGTTAATTATACATCTTAAGTTGAAAATGTAAAACAACAATGAACAATAGGTGGGTCAGTGATTATTTTAAAAGATTTCTCTTAAGTTGGACGACTGAAACCATAAGAAAGGTTTAATGAGTTAAAGATTAGTGCCATTGTCTATGGGCTAGGAGTCTGCACAAATTGAAACATAAGGCATGTTTAATTCTGAGCAATTATGATCTAGTGATATCAATTTGCAATTCACAAATCAATGACTGAGCGTTAAAGACTACTTATCAAATCTAAATGACTTCATATATGAACCAATGATCTAATTCAATAATTTTAACTCATTGCATGAACAAGAGCCAAAATGAGATCACATATCAAAGTATAACACAATGACAATTAATGAAATAATCATTGATCAATATTTTCATTAATGATTCTAATACAAAACTAGAATGGAGAAACTATAGACTCAGAAAATCTCCATTATCATTCAAATATACCCAGAAACCATACATTTAACTAAATTTACTATCTAGACTCAAAGCATTAGATAAATAATCAACATATATCTAGTCTATGTTCTTTAATTCTCTCAATGTAGCTCCAAAATTTCAACAAAATATCTGCACAAATGGCCCTAAATTACCTTTTATAGAATAAGGGAGAAAAAACAAGCCTTAAGCCAAGTGTGCACATGTCAATATCAGATTGGATCGTTGGAAGGTATATTCCAAATTTAGTTATATTTGCAGTCATAAAAAATGGAGGGAATACACACAAGACAAAGAATATTTACATTTGCAATAAGGATCAACCTTGCCTTTTCAAAAACACATGTCAAAAGGAACATGCCCAATTTATCGAGCAAGATGACAAAATGATGTGGACCATAGGTGAGTCAACATCTCAATTAGCATCCAAGATCATCAACAACTGATACTTTTCTGTGAAACATATGTTTTAAGTTTGTAATCTCTAAGGCCAGACTTGTACAATACATGACCCATTATATGTTTCACAAACCAAACTTTCCAACATATAACCTTCCCCATTCTTCATACTCTTCCTCAGATGGCCAATCAAAATCCATAATTTTGTCCATGGCTTTCCTGTAAGGGGAATACTTGGTTACAATTGCATTGGATTCCTTGTCGAAATCCTCTAGAAAGCTGATAAGAAATGTTAACCTCCCTAGGGTTTTTTTTGAGGACATCAATATTAACCTCCTTGCAAATTTTATCCACCCAGGAATCAATAACTTCATCCAGTTCCATCTTCCATGTCTGCAATGGTTTCACCTCATAATTGGCCACCTCAATATCTGGTAGTGGTGCTAAATTAGTGTGGTTATATTGAGCTATCAATTCTATTATCTTCTGCTCCAAGGGGGATGCATACCCCTAAAGTTTCTGCTTTCTTAGCTCACACACAAATTCATATACTAGAAGCACTATAGGGTACTTATCTTCATGCTAGCCATCTCCCACTAAAATCAACTTCAATCTCTCAACTCTTGGGACCCATTTATTCAAAGTTGGTATGGCCAACATATTTTATTTTTGAGACAACCTCATTGCATGCACCATCAAAGAATAGTTGTCATGCACACTATTGAGTCTATCCTGAATCTTCTCATTTAAATTTTTTAAGGCAGTGTAGACAAATTTTGATATATTCTCATACATTGTATCCTGAGCTTTCTCTAGCAAATTCTTATATGTCTCAATTTGTAGAAGCAATTGATCTCTGTTAGGTGAGCTAGAGCTTGGTCTATTTATGTCCTTTGTAATTGATTATTGTTCCCCACTATATAGTACTATTGCTAAAGCTTGGCTATGAAATGAATACTGCACAAATGTCATTGGAGAAGCTGAAGATGGGTGGCTTGAACTAGGCTGACCTTGCTCTCTCTGTACTTCCTCTCTTTGTTTATAGAGAGCCAATTCAGTTTCTAATGTAGCCACTTTCTATTGGCTACTATCATAGTCATCCATGAACTCTCTGTATTTAACCCTAAGGTTATCTATTTCCAAGGTGAGACCCTCCACAGTTGACTGGGTAAACTTGGCAACATTAATAACCATGTTTACAACTTCCAAAGCTAGAGTATCAACAACTCTTTTTACAAGCAGTTGTCCACTAAGCTCTGACGGCTTTGCCAGGGCTAGTTTCCTAGATGCTGAAGATAGTGACCATGTCGCCAATGCATCCTAATCCTCACTGAAAGCTGAACCTCGAAGTACTATTTCCAATTCTTATTTTGTCTGTACAAGAGGCCTTTCAGCCCTTCTTATGGCATCCAAAACAATAACATCAACAATATTCCACTCTAGTAACAACAACACACCACTCTTCTTTACCAGTTCTCTGCCCTCTTGGGAATTAATCATTTTTAAACTCATTCCTCATAATGCTTCTTACATTTTCTTGAATAAAATTTTTAGGCAATTCAGGGTGCAAGCTTCTCTCAATGGATACCTTCTTTGCATATTCTACAGTCTTGGATTTCCACCATAAATCTTGGAATTTCGAGGTCTCAATGGAAGAATAATCTTCCATAAACTCTTTACTGGCATCTACCCTCAAGTCATCTACAATATTCAATCCACAAATATCAATCTTCCCTAGTCTAAGAATTCTCTATCTTGAACTTGAAGCGATTGCTCCCTCATGAGGAGGCATTCCTATTTGCATCTCCTTAGGGGTGACAAAGATATCATCTTCATCTATGTCTGAATAATCAACCACTCCCTTTGATTTAGTCTTTTGCTTCTTTTGAGGTGGTTGCTCAAGAGGGGCAGAACTTTCAGGAGCTGAATCAAGATCAATTATAGATAGAGAGGCCTGTATAGGAGGAGTTGGCACTACACTCTTGGGAGAGTCTACTTTTGGCTCTTCAGAGGTGATAGGGGCTATTGAGCTCCTTTCCTCACTTGCTACTTTCTTCCTCCTAGAATAAATCCTCAACAGTTTGGGTGGTTGATATGGAGGTCTTTCTTCTAATATCACTTCAGCACTTTCTTAAACCACCATTTCCTTTCCTTTATCTGGAACCTCCCCCTGTTCTCTCAAAACACCAAAAACATTCTCAAAATTATCCATAACAAGCATAACTTCATTGAAATTACCATGTATATTTGGTAGAGGGTCATATTTTGGATGATTCTTCTTCTTGGATTCTACCATATTTCTATAAGCTAGGTACTTCGCCTTTCTCTCATCCTATGCCTCAAAATTGAAAAGATTCATGATGACATCCTTAGGGTAATCAAAAGCATGCACAAAGGTACCCATTTTATTATCTGTTTTGAGTTTACTGATGAAGCCTTCAGGATCATGATTCCTTGGGCTCATAGTCATTAGTTTATAAGGAGCTAGTAGGTGTTCTAATTCATTCACTACCCTTTTAGTCACAATGTAATCTGCAAATACTGTCCACTCTGGGAAGAATGACCCCTTCCTTGCTGATTCAGGTAAATGTGCTTCTTGTGCAACTCCCAACTTCCTTATGATCTCAAGGAAACCTATTCTCAAAGGAACATCTGCAGGAAAAACATATGGGCCCAAGCCACTACCATATATCCTGAAAAATTGTCTTATCATGATACAAAATAAAATCTCCCCAATTATGGCTCAAATTCAAATATGTCATTAGTTCTCTAGGTCTTAAGAACTCATGAATTTCCTTTAGGGATCCTAGGTGGTTCATATATCAAGGCTCTCCTTATCTTGGATGTAAAATTTTTTCTAAACATGACAAATTTGTACCTTTTATCATCCTTATCTAAGATACGGGTCCAACACTAAATAGGTAAGTCAACATCATCCCTCTTCCTTTCCAATGTGATCTCCTTCTCAAAGGATTTCTATCCTTTATATAGGAATGCATTAAAAATGAGTACCACCAGAACTTCACCCATTGTTTTCCCTCTTACAATTCAATTAAGCCATTATGAATGTGTTCAGCCAGATAAGTTCCATAGTCATAAACCATAATATATGATGGGTGTTGCAGATGTGTCGCCAAGTAGCTATACTCCTTTTGTAGTGTGTCAGGTGGATTATCACCAATAATTTGATATAGAGAGTACACAGTCTTTTTGAAGTAGCTGGAAAAATAGCTCATTGGGAAAGGTTCGAGCTCTCTATCATCAATCCTAACCTTCCTCCATTGTTTCCTAGTTCCAATCATTGCAGTATGTAGAGGCAACATATTTGATCTAATGAACACCTTGGTATTGTTATACTCTATTATGATAGTATCCATATCCAAGGAAAGCATATCTGGATTCTTCTCATGTAGGTCAAAAACCTTTTAAATTTCTTCCTTGGTTATTTTCACCATAACCACCCCATCATATGCTCCGACTGCCCTAGAAATTGGGTCGTATTTTGATGCAATTTATTTCAAGACGTCGACATCCATGTACACATTGGGAACAACCATTTTCCCATGTCCAATTTCCATGGGTTACTAAAAGGAGACCCTAGGTTTCTATTTCCAAACCAATGTTGAAACATCTACCATTCGACATCTTTGATGAAGTAAGCTTTATCTATCAACCCTTCCTTTACAGTGGGGCCACAAAAGAAAACCCTTCCCTCTGCTTTCTTACTTGTAGACTGGGGTAGTAAATCAATCACATCCCAAGAAATGGTTCTAGACTGGGTAGAGGAAGAAGCACCTTGAATTTTGGGAGCCATGGGCTTGAATATACAAGAGTTCTTACAGAGGGATTTTAATGACTCAACTTCCAATTACAATTTACAACTTAGGACAAGAGCTGATTCTAGGCAATTTACAGGGCTACAACTCTTAAAAGAAAAGGTTAAATATAATTTAAAGCAATGAAAGTAGAACAATGAAACACATTTGTTTTAAAACAGATTAAAAGCAAACCCTAACTCAGAAAACTGAAAAGGCATAGAATTGAGTTTATTATACTTATTGCTTTCAATAGTGACAAACCCTAATGCCAGCCAAGACAAATTTTTTAATTTTCTTCTCAACTCTTCGTATTTCCTTGGACACGTCTTCAAATCTCAAATGAGCAAGAGTCAACCACATATACAATTTTTGAAGGAAATTGAATGGGTTTATAGGCCACCTCTTCCATTAATGCCCATTCAAACAAAGCAGAACAATTACAACGGGTGTACTTTACATTTTTTAATACATACCGTTGATCCATAGCTAAGCTGGGCATCTCGAATGACTCAGATTGAGTCAAACTCATTTGAATTCACAACATTGCTCTAGCTCAGTCAGACAGCCACTAGAAATTCGTTGATAGGAATCTCCCTGTGTATGTGAGGGCCCCACCTACTGGTAGCCGTAGATCGCACATGGCAACATCTCCCAGGTCTCACCATTTTTAAAGAACCTGCATCATTCCTCTACAAGCGAGTGGGGAATGGATGTGATCATCCTTCTTCACTCACTTAGCACCGTTGATCTCAAAGTTTTGGGTGTTGAGATGGGACTTATTGGCCGGGCCCACGTACACGTGGCGTTGTTTCACTAACCCTGCAATGATTAAACTGTATTTATTTCAAATGGACGGGCCAGTGGGGAGCGACCCATATTGAATCCCATTATCTTGTGATCATCAAACCTGCATGAACACACTGTAGTTAGTCTTAAAAAGGGGCGTTGACTAGGCCGACAAGAACTTACCCCTTGAGATTTATGACTTAGACATAAGTCATTTGTATGTGAAATATTAAAAGCCAACTTTGGGAATATTTAAGATGTTAGTGTAATTATTTATTTATTACACTAGCATAAGTTAACTTAGGTCATATATATTTTAGTCCTAGGTTGCATTTTAATAAATCATTTAATAATGGGATAATGTACCCTTCCTTTTTTGTAGGAGATAAGATTCCTTCTAGAAGATGAGTTGTCCTTCTAGAACTTATCTCAACATTTAATAATTTCCTAGATAGGGTTCACATGTTGTCACATGTTGTTAGATCATGACACATGGCAACGTCATCTTGCATCTCTCTCATTCCTATATATTCAATGCGTTTGTACATTTGTAATCATCCAATCTCATAGTGTAGATGAATAGAATCTCCATTGTGCATGCCTAGTTGAAACACTTTCTATGTGGTTGATCATCTTTCCTGGCAAGGATCCTTCATTGAAGATTCTGGAGCTTCAAGGACTGTGCATCCATAATCTCAACATGGTATCAGAGCTTGTCCAGTGAAACGTCAATCCTCAATCAAGAAAGTTGGTGTACGAGATTCTTTGCAGGCTTGAAGGTTTCCATTGAAGGCTACTTGATTCCACCTGGGGACCAAGCTGATTTATGAAGCAGATAGAGTCAAATCCAATCTTGCCATTGTCTTTAGAAGGCCTCAAAACCCTAGGATCACTTGCCCATTCATCAAAATTGGATTCATCAACCCGGGAGCATCAGAGGTATTTGGGTTTGCAAAATCAACTGGTAGGATCTGTACAAATTTGTAGTAAAAAAAATCCTCCCTCTCAGTTGTCCTTTGAGGAATTTTTTTTTAGTCACATGAATTTTTCATTTCAAAAAAATTGGGCTAATATTTCTTTTGTTTGGCAAAAAAATCAGTTTTGGGTATTTTTCTATAGTTGTAGAAAAATAATCACATCGACTTGCAATTTTATTATCCTGTCGTAATTTTTGGGATTTGATTTGTTAAATCCCCACCGGGCATATTTTTCCTCCATCGACATTTATCAAGGATTTTATTTATTAAATTTGCAGGCATAAATTTTATGTCTTTTGGCATTGGCATTAAATATATTTCCTTCGGTACATTTGTCAGTCGACATTTGTAGACTATGTACTTCTATTCGGCATATCTTTTTTAAAAAAAGTTTATTTGATTTTTTAATTGCAAAAATTGCAATATTAAAAAAATCATAATTAATATCATTGTTGGCTTTTTTCTATCACTCCATAGTCTACAGAGAATTCGTCGGCTGTATTTAATCTTCCAGGAGGTACCGACAACCATCCTATCAGTACGCTGTCATTATTGTTGGGTGCACCGCCCATTCGTTCATTTCCACTAGATCGTTCAATTATCAATGCTGGTTGTTCACTCGCCGGTTCTCTCCCGGTGATCATTGGTGCTTGTATATGCTCCCATTGGAGGCCATGTTATCTCTACCCCTGCCTGTGGTTCTATCAACCATTGCGGGGTTCTAAAGGAGGTGGCGCCACCCAATCTGCCTAACTCATTCACCGCTCCGTCGCCGCCTATCCGGCGGTGTTTTTTTAAAACTAGCTACCACTCGCCTAGTCATATCAGTGATCGGGGGCTGATTTTTTTAGCCTGAGGTGCTGGAATTTTGCACTTGATTAGCCTACAAAGTTCCTAATATAGGCATTTTTTTCGTTTGATCATAACTTTTCACTACGGTATTGAAAATCGGCAAACAAGATATCGTCAGAAAGGTAATTCCGAGAACTTTCCAGTGGTGACATTAGTTATATTAAATTTTATTTGCAGAAAATTCTACATCCAACTAAAGAAAAAACCCTAATTTGGACATAAAGGCTCGTAACTTCACAACCGTTCATCGGATTTCGGTGATTCCAGCGGTATCAGGAAGTATTTTTAGAGCTTTTTTCATCAGTCCAAACCCCTTGATCAATTTCAAATCTAGGTACTCTTGCATTTATTTTTTTATTTTGGTGCATTTGTTTAATAACTTGGATATCTTGAAGCTTGGGAAAATATTTTTTGATCCGAGTAGCATCACTTCAGTTGCATATCATCTTTGGATGTCTTTTTTTTTTTTTGTGGAGAAATTTCATTATGGGGCTTGCATATACTCCTTCTTTGGTTATGTTGCATAAGGGAAACTATCAACAATAGTAGGATGGGATCAACCACCATCTCCAATCACTTGATCTATTGCCTCATATGTATGGTATAGTTCCTCATCCAAGTGAAGGTATTCATGAACTTGCTTGGAGTTGTAGTAGATACACTATTTTAGAGATCATTGAGATGCAAGTTGATTGTGATGTTTTGAGTTCTATTGATCATTGTGATTGTCCTCATATCCTTTGGGATAAGATTTGGGAGATCTATGGAGATTCTAAAACTCCACCATTCCCTGATGGTCATGATTCAGAATGTCATTCTTCAGATCAAGTACCCCATGATGATATTGTTGTACAAGAGGTTGATTTCCTTGAATCTTTCGAAGAGGTTGAAAAGGTTGCTTTAGGTGCTTTTTCTCCATCAGAGACTATTGGTATCCCTTCACATTTAGTGATTCCTTGTCTAGATTCATTGATTGAGACTTCCACTATCATCATTCATCAGGAAACCTTTAGTTTTCCAGACTTGGAATCACATGATGGCTTTGTTTTAGGTATCACTGACTTGGCTACTTCTACAGGTTTTGAGGACATTCTTGAGGGGATATCACTCCTTTATTCAGATCACTTTGGAGAGTTTTCTTGAGTCTCCTCATTCCTTTGTCTCAACCTTGATTGTGAATCCTGAGACTATCTTGGAGGCACTTGTTTTCTCTTTAGATATTTCATGTATGAGACTTCTTCCCTGTCATTCTATTCAGAATTTGAGGTTTCTTCACCATCTACCATTGGATTTGCTTCTTCCTAATGGAAGACATGTGGTTTGGACACATTTTTTGCTTCAGACTTCTTTCAGTGGTTTTGAGAACAGTTCATTCAGGGGGGGCTATCAAGTCTCCATCACATTCATCATATTCATCACATCTCCATCTTTGGATATTGTTCAACATTAGTTTCCACATCGTCTTGGTTGTTCACCCTCTTCATTGTTTGGGACTATGGAATCTTCATCATCAGGTAAGGAGACACTTGAGCAGAGTTCGGAGACACCATCAACATCCACATTCATCCTTCCTTCCTTCAATTCCTATCCAGAATGGGAAGCATCTCTACACTTGCACTTGGTTTTGTTTCTTCCGAAAGGGAGAAAAGTTGTTTTTCAACATTGGATCATGTTTTTTCTTTAGACACTTACCATTTTTGTAGGTGATCACATCTTTTGGGGGGGGCTATACAGTCTCTCTCTTTCCCTCCTATGGAGGAGTTATTTTATTGTATCCATGTGACATATGGTGTACTTGGGGGGTATTTGGGAGTCCTCCATCCTTCCCATCCTATCTCACATTTTTTCATTTTCATCTCCTTTTTGGAGTGGGGTTTTGTTCCCACTGGGTTTTCCCCTTTTCTCCGGTTGTGGGAGAATTTTTTTTGCATCTTCATGTAAATGGGTACCTAACATGGCCTTGTAGCTGAGACCCATCATCATCATCATTATCTCTGCATAATCATTGCATTTTCCTCCCTAAGTTGAACTTATGGGGGGCTGTTAGTGTAATTATTTATTTATTACACTAGCATAAGTTAACTTAGGTCATATATCTTTTAGTCCTAGGTTGCATTTTAATAAATCATTTAATAATGGGGTAATGTCTCCTTCCTTATTTGTAGGAGATAAGATTCCTTCTAGAAGATGAGTTGTCCTTCTATAAATTATCTCAACATTTAATAATTTACTAGATAGGGATCACATGTTGTCACATGTTGTTAGATCATGACACATGGAAACATCATCTTGCATCTTGCATCTCTCTCATGCCTATATATTCAAGGCATTTGTACATTTGTAATCATTCAATCTCATAGTGTAGATCAATAGAATCTCCATTGTGCATGCCTAGTTCAAACACTTTCTGTGTGGTTGATCATCTTTCCTGGCAAGGGTCCTTCATTGAAGATTCTGGAGCTTCAGGGACTATTCATCCATAATCTCAACATAAGACACCTTACGATTGGGGATGACCAAACGGTCCTAAACGAAGGGGCCAGTAAGAAACATTACACAATGACTCAAGAGGTAACTTATATCACTGGTAATCGGACAAACAAGTCAATGCAAAAATAAGACATCCGAGGATTATATGAGGATTTTGGATGACAAGGATATTCAAATAAAACCCTAAACCCTATGTGTAATCAACATATAATGCTAATATTGAGGATAAAAGACCTCAAAATATTAAGGATTTTTGCGGGTCTGACACATCCTATTTATTCCATCACTCATTTGCGTCCATATCATTGTATAGTTGTAAAATTGCACCCTTTTCAATTTCACATACATTCTTGCTTCTGATTTAGTTTCCATTCCCTAACATTTGTGTAGGCTCATTTTGTTGGAAACAAGCAACACTGAGAGGGGGGGTGAATCAGTGTTGTGCAAAAATTAAATTTATTATTCTGATCTTTAACTCACTTAAGCATTCAACAAATTATTTATGCATGAACAAAAAGAAAACAATCACAACACCATAACACAAGGATTTTTACATGGAAACCCAGTTAGGGGAAAAACCATGGTAGATGGCCAATCCATAATATAATCTGAGTATACCCAAAAGAAAGATTACAAAATGGGAATGCACTTGCATTCAGGCACACTGCCTAGAGATCATTGCTAAAAATAGAAAGGATCACTACCTTACAATGATTTGGATTAGATCCAAGAGAATGAAAAGAGATATTAGCATAGAAAAATGCTTGATTATAGTTCCAGTTAAGCTCTGTGGTCAATATTTTGTCCTTCTGATTGATTTTGTACTTTTGCTCTGCTCTGCACAAACTCGCACTAAAAAATATTTAATGTACAAGTGAGACTATGCATAATCACTTAATTTCCCTTCTGATAATCACAACACATATCGACACACCTTCCTTACACACCAAAATTATGTAATTGATCACTTATATATATCCGTAACAAAGGATTTAGTCATGAACAAGTCGGCCTCAATGAAACTTAGAAATATTCACAATTGTCTGCTTAGATCATAAATAATATTTAATGCGCATCCACAATGGTCATCCACAACTTAGCTTGGACCCAAAACAAAATGATCAAACACTAAAATATTCAAATAAACATTCCTCGAATATCCGCAACACGATATATCAACTGAGTCGGCCACAAAACACTGATGAACAAAAAGATATCAACCAGATCACCAAACTTACATGTAACTTGGTATGAGGCACTAAGATTTCCAGATAACACAAGAAATATATTAATAAACCTTCCATGAGATCCACAGCACAAAATAATAACCAAAAATCTTTGAGTGAATCAATGAGCACAAAACTGGCAGATGCTCTGTTCTTCCTGACTGTCCTCAACCTATCTGCTGGTAAGATTGAATGATGATGCATGGATCCATTTACTGACTAGGGTTGCCATCAAGGAAAAAACCTAAAAATATTTGCAGTGTCTCTTTCCAACAATCTCCACCTTTGGCATTGCTGGCAACACTTAGTGAAAAATGACTAAGTGTCAGATCAGTACCACTAAGAACTACACTGCCACTTCAAAACTCCAAAAAGAAACTTCAGCCTTAGCTTAGAAATGCAACTCCCCCTAAGATGAATACACAATTTTCACTGTACAACTCTCCCCCTTTGACATCAATGGAAAAAATTGGGGAACCAAAAATATAACAAAATTTCAAAAACTGTATAGGCATGATCTGGTAACTTACATAAATTAGAAAATATCTGCAAAATATCTCTTCAACACACTCAAATTTGTGTCCCAAACCCTTTTGAAACACTCTAGAATTGTTATGTGACCACAAAGTAAATAAGACAAAGTTTCTGCAATTTCAAGATTTACTAGATCACGAGATGCCATAGCGTATTTGGCCTCTTTTAATGCATTTACCATTATTTCATTCTTCAGACCAATTAGTCCTTTGATTTCGAATGCTCTTCCTACAATCGTTTCATTTTCATGCTTCAAGCTCCTTATTTTGTCAAGAAAAGATATTACCTGACCTTCTTGCTCACCAACATTTCCAGCTACTAGATCAAAAGCATCAAAAATAGTGGCCAATAGTTTTTCAATATCCTTCACCTTCTCATTGGATTTAGTAAATTTGGATAAAACTAAACATGACTTATACACTTTTCCACCTTCAGATAGAGCATCTTGAATATTTCTCATATAGGTGGCTAACATAATTTTATCTTTTGCAATCAGTTCTTTTAATCCACCAAATCTCTTTTCCTTAAAATCCATCTATACTTTAATCATAGCTGATTTTTCAAAAGATTCAAATTGAGTACTTACAAAATTTATGAGCTTCTTTAGCTCACTGGAAGAGGAACCAGAATAATCCTTGACACATGAGTAGGAATTAATTTCTGTAGAACTAAGACTTAGTAATTCACTATCCTCTATGTGAGACTACAAAATATTCTCAGTGGCCTTATCTTGTGGAATTGATGCGACCATCATCTGAATTGGTGAAAAAATGGATAGATTGATTGAGCCTTCAGCCAATTCAGGATCAAATTCTTCCTATTTTTCCATTAGAGATTTCTTCACTGCCTCGGCAGTGTCTCTTGCCTCCACTTTGATTTCCTTGACTTGAACCTTTTCTTCTTCAACCTTGGGTTCTTCAAATATTGTTTCTAGATTTCCTTTAGGCACTTCAACTTCTTCATTTTGCACCTCCTTCTCTTTAGCTAATACTACCTTAGGAACTTTAGTTTCCATAGGTATTTCTGTATTATCCACATCAGGAGGAATTTGACTATCCTCAGCATCTTCATTAAACTCCTCATTTGTCGGATTAGATACATCTTCAACATTTACTTCCTCAACATTAATCTTATTATTTAACAAAAATGCTTCCAAAATTTTCTTGGTTTCATTAACAACATCAGTTTCACCAATCATTAGTTTATTCACCCTTGTTTTGCTTTTGAACTCCTTCTTGGAATTTTCCAGGAGTGAATTCATCTCCTTAATTGACATTTCAAGACATAAGTCTGCACAAATTATCTTTCTCAAATTCTCTTCTTCTGTTTTGGCACTTAATCTTCTTGATTCCAAAACTTCATATAGACTCTCTAGAAAACTAGATATAATTTCAATAAGAGCTTTATTGAAAATATTCATATGTTTAATTGTGGCTTCTTCGAGAATTCTTTGACTAGATTTATCAAAAATTCCATACCATTTGCATAAGAGCTTGAGGTTTCCATCTTTGACAACAACATTCTCAACTTCCTCAACTAACATACTAGGTTTGACAACTTTTAATTTCTTCTTAGCCTCTTCTTCTTTACCGGAAGATTCACTCTTAGATAACTTTATAGCCTGAGTTCCAACAGCCTTCATTTCTTTCACAACTTCTTCTGACTCAGTTTCCTCATCTTCTGAAGTGGCTTCATATATTCTTGTGCTTTTATTCTTCTTCCTTTTACTGGAAGCCTTGTCTTGAGTTGGCTTGGATGCAGGAGTGGACAAGGATGGGGAACTCCTGGTAGATCTAGTGCAAGTAGAAGATTCTCCCAGAGTAGCAGATTCTTTTTTTGCTGACTCTTTTGCTGCTTCAGCCTCATATGTCTTCCTTCTTTCTTCTCTCAAAGCTTCTACAAGTAAGCCATTCTTTCTGCAAAGACTTCTACTTCTTTCCTCACTCTTTTGACTAGCTTAGGCTTCTATAATTGATCATGGACTTGCATGCTCTTTTCTACATAGGTTCCAAACCTTTCTTCTATTAGATCCAAAGGCATGGTCAACAAGTGTTCTACATACATCTTCAAAATGTTTTCCTCTACTTCATATCCCATGGGCATGATCCATATTTTTCTAGGATCAATAGATTCCATATGGTATTGATCAATGTCTACCATGAAACAAATTGTGTCTTTATACTTTTCCACAATTGAGGTAGGAATTATTTCTCTGGCATGCATCATATTTTGAAAACTTTTGAAGTATCCCCAGAGAGCAGCATTTCTGGTTTGACGATCACCACTTCCAAACAATATATCTCTTATTTGCACAACTACAGGTTGATCATTTTTTCCAATGAACTCTTCCAACACCCGAAACCTCATTCATGAAGTAGAAGAACAAACACAATAGCATATTACCATACTTAAAAGTGTTCTTCTTGTCCTTCTTGATCTTCCCTAGATTCTCCATTAACTGAATTCTAAGTAACTCACACAAGTCATAGTCTGCATTATGTTTTACCATCTCATAAGCTGCATAGATGGCCGTACTGGATACTAAATTATCCCAAATAGAGTGGTAAATCTTGTAGCCAATGACCATTGATGCAAATTTTACATCCACTTCAATAATATCTTCTATTGTCATTGCCCTTCTATCCCATTGTGCACCTATTGCATTAGTAACCTTCTCATTCTTCATAGATTTCAAAACTGGAAGTCTACAGGTGGAAATCAGACCCAAGACCACGCTTATAGCCTCTTTTGTAATCTTAAAAGGAACATTCAACCACATGAACTCGACATGAACATGGCTTAAAATATATTGCACCCATTCATTTTCCTCAAATATGGGAAATTTTACAAACTATGTGAACTTCTTGACTAGGGTTTTGAATTTTGGCTTTACAGTAAAATCCTCTCCAATTATATGATGGAAATACATATTCATCATTTGAGAGCTTCCTAATTCTTCAATATTGGCATGTATAGAGGCCCTAATATCCTCAATATGCAATAATCAGTATGGTACAGATGAAAATGCACCTAGGGGCTTGGTCTCAACAGACTTATAAGGATTCCATTTGAACTTTGGATGTGGTCTATCCTTGACTTCGACTACCAGAGGAGTGGACATGATTGAAAATTCACAAATTCACAAGCTTTTCGATAAATACCTTTCAATCGGATTAAAGTTTGATCACTGAATCTTCTCATGCTTGAATCTCTCCACAATTCAGCAAAGCTCACTCTAGGGTTCTCCAGACTACTTTCCTCCAAAATGAAAAGTGAACAATGAAGGATGGAAATGATCTGTTATCATTTACACACCTAACCCTTTTGTCGCAATAAATGCTTTTATCCTAATTCATCTGGTTACCCTATTCCATGTGTTGAGATAGATGATTCTTCTGTGGATATCCAAAACTCTACAATACTACCTCCACTTGGTTGAACAACATCTGAAAAGCATCAATGCAATTACTGGACTTGTCCTCATTCAAGTATCAGTTACTAGTAGGGGGTTTAGAAGATCTTCTTGACAACTCCCCCTAGGCCAAAGGCCTAAAACTAATTCCCAGAGGAATTACCAGAAGTAGATTCTAGTGTTGGAGTATTTACTTCAACAAAGGGGTTCTTCTTCACCCATTTCTTCTACATTTTCCTTTTGACCACATCATTAGTGACTTTACCTTTTCCCTTAACATCCTATCACATGTTCTGTTTTACCAAACCTCTTCTGTTCCAACAAAATCTAGCAGTGTGGCCAAATTTGTTGCAGTTGTAACACACAACACTTCTTTGTCCAGGACAATTGTTCCACTGATTTTGTCTTGATCTACATTGGTTATTAATAAGCTCAAATATATTGCATGCATAGCATCTGAAATCTCTATGAAAGTTATTCATCACAATTCTACATTCACTTGACCTATGTCCATACTTATAGAAATTAAAGCACTGACTTGAGAATGATGGTCCACTTGTGTTCATCCTGCTCCTACACTAAGAAGCCATATGACCAAATTTGTTGCAATCAAAATAGTAGCCATTGAATCTTTGAGCATTTGGTTGTCCTACCAAATTCCTTTTAGTTCCATTCATTTAATTTCCTTTCCTGAATCTCCCTTGTCTGTATTTCTTTTGTCCAGATTCAAAACTTTCTCCTTCATATCCAAGACCTCGCCTATCCCCATCAGTCCTCTATCCTTTAATGAGTTCATCAAGTTTGGCTGAGATCACTTTGAATTTCTCCTTGTATTCATTTGCTGCAATAAGCTCATTTATGAGATCATCAAGCTATTTTTCAAGCATTTCCTCATTGTTTTTAGATTGCTCCAGTTCATTGTCCAATCGGTTGCATTGTTTAGATTTTTCTTTCAAGGATTGTGCAAGATTTTATTCATTCTTCTTTCTATCTTCAATCTCCTTGGCCATTTTCAACATGATGGATTCCATCTCACGCTTTAGAACAAAATTTTCTCTAGAAATTTTTTCAAATTCTTCTATTTTCTCCTTCAAGGCATGACTGAGTTGTTCATCTTCCATGCTTCTATTCTTCTACTTAAGCTAATCACACAATTCCTTTATTTTCTCCCTTGATTCATTGGTTTTTTCTTTCAATGACTGTATAAACTTCTCTGCACTCTCAAGATTTTCTTGAAATTCTTGATTCTCAGACTTTGACTGGTCAAGATCATCTAGGGCCACCATAAGTTGTTGTTGAAGACTGCTCGTATCCATTGAAAAACACCTTCCAAGATCTCCCCAAGCTGTTAGACTTCTTTCAAGGAACTAGCTCTGATACCAATTGTTGGAAACAAGCAACACTAAGAGGGGGGGGTGAATTAGTGTTGTGCAAAAATTAAATTTATTATTCTAATCTTTAACTCACTTAAGCATTCAACAAATTATTTATGCATGAACAGAAAGAAAACAATCACAACATCATAACACTGGATTTTTATGTGGAAACCCTGTTAGGGGAAAAACCACAATGGATGGCCAATCCATAATATAATCTGAGTATACCCAAAAGAAAGATTAAAAAATGAGAATGCACTTGCATTTAGGCACACTGGCTAGAGCTCACTGCTCAAAATAGAAAGGTTCACTACCTTACAATGATTTGGATTAGATCCAATAGAATGAACTGAGATATTGGCATCTACAAATGCTTGATTATAGTTCTAGTTAAGCTTTGTAGTCAATCTTCTATTCTTCTAATTGATTCTGCACTTCTGCTATGCTCTACACAAACTCGCACTACAAAATATTTAATGCACAAGTGAAACTATTCATAATCATTTAATTTCCCTTCTGATAATCACAACACATATTGGCACACCTTCCTTACACACCAAAATGATGTAACTGATCACTTATATATGTCCACAATAAAGGATTTAGTCACAAAAAGTTGGCCTCAATGAAACTTAGAAATATTCACAATTGTTGACTTAGATCATAAATAATATTTAATGTGCATCCACAACGGTTGTCCACAACTTAGCTTAGACCCAAAAAAAAATGATCAAAGACTAAAATATTTGAATAAACATACCTTGAATATCCACAACACGATATATCAACTGAGTCATCCACAAAACACTGATGAACAAAAAGATATCAACCGGATCACCAAACTTACATGTAACTTGGTATGAGGCACTGAGATTTCTAGATAACATAAGAAATATATTAATAAACCTTCCATGAGATCCACAACACAAAATACTAACCAAAAATCTGCAAGTGAATCAATCATCACAGAACTGTCGGATGCTCTATTCTTCCTGACTGTCCTCAATCTGTCTGTTGGTAGGAGTGAATGATGACATGCGGATCCATTTACCAACTAGGGTTACCATCAATGACAACACAAAAATATTTGCAGTGTCTCTTGCCAACACATTTTATCCCCTGCATCAGCGTTTTTACCTTCTCAAGATGCTCCAACACCCCTCTTCAGTAGCTACCCTTGCGTGTCATCTTTGCATTAAACCTTGCACTTTTCCCATTAATGTTGTTTTGTAGCATGATGTGTCCAAACACTATCATGCTGCATGGACATCTATGCACTGCACGAGCATCCTGTGATGTTTCAACACTCAAACAACTGTCTCTAAGCATTCTTGCCACTTGTCCTCACCTTTTTTTGGTGGTAATGGCCTAGGACACCTTGTAACAGCTGAAGAATCTTCTTTTCCCTCATTAAAATCTATTCTTTCAACTCATTTTTCTCTCTAACTTCCTTTAGCTCCATTCTTCCAACTTCTTCTAGCTCCACTCTTCTACTTCTAGCTTCCTCTCCTTCTTGGCTTCTCTCTCAAGCATTCTACCATCTTGCTCTTGCTTGCACAACTACATTGCTTGCTACAAAAACATTCTTCAAAGCTTTCACAACTCCTTTTACAACACTCTTGGCTCTTGTAGCTCCATCTCCCCTATCTCATGCTTGTGAGCATCTTGGGGTTCAATATCTCCCTTCTATTGCATTTTTACTTTGTGATATGGGTTCTCCTCCTTGATTGGGGATTGCTTTTATCACCTCTTTTGTCATATAGATTCTCCTCCTCAAGTAGGGATTGCTTTAATCACTCCTTGGTGGTGTGGGTTCTACTCATGAGCTATTTTTTCTTTCACCACACACTTTTTCCATTTCGGTTACTCTTTCTCTCTTTCTATCTAGCTATCCATGGAGGTGGGAACACCAAAATGGGGGTTTGACTGAGGCAAACCCCTATACAGCCCCAACACTGTCTCTAGATCTTACATATGCAGGTATTGAGGATATCTACTAGTTGGAGGATTCATTACTTGGATTGTTGTGAGCATCTTCTTTCCTTTCTCTTCTTTGTCTCTCTCATTTATACTTCTTTATTTCAGTTTTGTTATATTCTGCTACTTTATCACATTCTGTTAGTCCTTAGCAATTAGAATAGAAGTAGCCACTTTGTCATTTTCTATGACATTATCGCTTTTTGGTCCGTACGAGACACTAGTGCGCTTATGAGATGCCAACGCACCGCGCTATCGACCATATTTTGTGCTATCATCCTTTGGCTGAGAGCTTGTTAGTTTGTTTAGAAAATCTTTGACCTGCTCTTTCAAATTCTAAAACTCTCTCCACTATTCCTTGAGGTAGTTTAGGGAAATTCACCCCATGAGGCTCTCTGAATGAAGAGAACTTATGAGTAGCGAATCCCCCTTCTCTACATTTTGGTGAACCCGACATGAAGAGGGTACCTTTTCAAAAAAAACTAGGAATTTATTTACCCCTACTTGGAAGGGTCATAAATTTTGACTCGGTGCTCAAATCTAGAACTGTTTGCACCATTGGAAAGGTTTCCTAGAGAACTAGTTCACTCCCTAAAATATTATTGTCTTTGGTAATCTAATTTTAGAGACTGAGGCAAGTTCCGACCTCAAATTCTGCTCCGAAGACCTCTAAAAATGCAAATTACTAGAACATAGAAAATACCAAAAAAATTGTAATGAATTTAATATCTTCCTTTATTAGTTCAGTATCTAATTTTGTTCAACATGTTAATGATATTCCATTTCATGCATGTGATGGCGACTTGGCCTTGCCTATGTTGCTTGATATCTTTGATCCTTCTCACGAAAGTCCTCTAGCTTTGGAGGATATTTTGTTGCAAGAAAATGAAATCATTGATGCCTTTCTTAATGTTACTCTACCTTCTCTTTATTCCAATGCACTCTCTTCTAGAGATGATGCATTCATGAATGATGAATCTATTATACCTTCCAATGCACTCTCTTCTAGAGACGTTGCATTTTTGAATGATGAATTTCTTATCTATTCCAATGCACTCTCTTCTAGAGATGATGCATTAGTGAATGATGAACCTCCTTCCACATCTGATCCTCCTTGGATCGATGTTGGGAATGTTTCTTAAATAATTATTCAACATTTGATCCTATTTGGATTGATGTTGAGAATGTGTCTTCAAATAATTATTCTACTAGTTGTGATGAATTTGTAAATGTAATCTATGTCTCTGCTATCCCTCAAAGGCCTAGGAAACTGGTCATTTACATGACTACAACTAGTCCTTCTCGTAAAAGGATTTTTTCTATTGATGGTGTTTCATTTGATGATGAATCTCCTAATCTTTCTATGGCTCCCTCTTATAGAGTGGTAGCCCATTCTTATGAGAATATTATGAATAAACAACCAAGTCTTCTTCAAGATCCTAAACCTATGACTAAAGAACCTATTGATTACGATCTTGTCAAGAAATTTTGTGTTACTCCAGATAAGACCTCACTGTGGGAATTGCTTCAGTCTGCTCTGGTTTATCAAGGTATGATTTAGGAAGCCTTGCAAAAGATCTTCTTTCCTTCTTCTGCTAGGCCAACAAATGTTGATGCATTGATAGCTTATATTTGTGTGAATTTTCCAAAATTACATTCTATCTGCAGGAACTCCCACCTCTAGAAGTAAAGAAGCAAGCAAACCCTTTAATGATCATAGTTAACATTAATAAAATTGGCATTAGATGTACTCTCATTGACATTGGTTCATCGCTCAATGTATGTAGCATCGATCTACTGCCTAGATTAATATTGACTCATCTTCTCTTAATACTTCTTCTATTGTCATTCATGGGTTTGATAATGTTAGTCGACAAGCCCTGGGCACGAGAGTCTTGCCTTTGAGGTTGGGACCCGTTACTGTACCTACCCTTGTATATGTTATGTTAGAAACATTACCATATAACCTTCTTCTTGGTAGACCGTGGATTCATGCTATGGGTGTAGTCCCATCTACCTTGCATAAATCTATTAAGTTCATCTGTAACAATAGAGTAGTCACAGTCAAGGCTGACCCTAATGCTATGCACTTATGTGAGATGGCAGTTACTAGTCAAGCTTTAGTTGTGCCTACTCTTATTCCTTTAGTGTCTTCCACTTTGTCGATGTTTACTCCAGCAGTACCTACTACAAAGGATACTCTTGAGATAAATGTCCATGAAGAAGATACTTCTAAAGTGAGAAATCCTAAGTATACCTCTTCTCAAAATAATGCATGTCTTGGTGATGATTGGGGTTCCTTAGAATTTATGAAATCCTTCACTTGGAAACATAAAGTTGACCTGATCCACTTAGATATTCTGACATCATCCAAACCCACTATCAAATATGGTTATTCTTTTGCATCATGAGATAGTGTGAGCAATAGGTGTAATACACTTGATGCCGATCCTCCTCCTTCTAAGGAAGATGATCACACTTCTATTGAAGAGGTTAATGTTGGTAATCCTATCAGGAAGGATGATGGTGATCTCATAGAGGGGTATAATCCTCGTTGTTGGAATAATGCTCTCTATGGAGATCCTCCTCCTTTGTTTTCTATCTTTACATCTTCTTGTGAGCAGTTGAGTCTTTCTTCATAAGAGAAAGGGTTGCTTCCTGATCTTCATTCTTTGTCTGAGTAAGAGCATATTTTGTTGAGTATTTTAAAATCCCGCTTAATTACTCTTCGTTCTCTTACATGCAAGAAACCTCATAAACATGAAAAAGAAAAACATTCTTTTTGTGCATACCATTGAGTGCCTAGCCATTCCACTAGTGAATGTAAGGCCTTGATGGATAAAATAAAAAAAACTTCATGATTTAGGTTCCATCACTCATTTATTTGTTTGATGCACTTGCCTCTTCTTCAAATGACAAGTGATATCAAGGTTTACCTCTATCTTGTATGTTCTAAGAATCTTGTACAGTTCTCCTCTCCTATGTGATGGGGGTAGTGATAACTTATTCTAGAGATGCATGTCCCTCTCAAAGGACCCCCTCTCTTCTCTATGTCTTTCAAAAAAAGCATCCCTTGAGTGGAACCCTTTTTTCTTTTGAAGGGTTCCCAAGGGACCTCTTTGAAATATTTTATCCTCCAAATTAATTCATTCACATCTAGCTTGGGGGTAGCCTGACTAGACCTCACTTTTCAAATAGTGCATCCCTTGAGTGGACCCCTCTTCTTTTGAAGGGTTCTCGATGAACCCCTTTGAAAGCTTTCTAATCTATCGATAGTATACGTGACTATCTGCTTACTTTCCTTCATGGCTAGTTTCTAACGTGTTCTATCTGCGGGTAAACATGTCACTTTGCAGGTGCGCCTGTGAAGCCACTTTTCAACTTTGTGGAGTCCCCTTCCTTTGGTTTCCTCCATGTGAGAGATCTTGGGGGATACCTCCCTACAAGTTTGCAAGTCTATGGGGCACTTCTTCTGAGCTTCCTCCATGTGAGAGATCTTGGGGGTCGATGCCCTATAGGTTTGTAGGTCTGTAGGGTGCTTTCTATGGGTTTCCTCCATGTGAGAGATCTTGGGGGATACCTCCCTATAGGTCTACAAGTCTATAGGGCGCTTCTCTAGGTTTCCTTCATGTGAGAGATCTTGAAGGACACCTTCCCTACAGGTTTGTAGGTTTGTAGGGCACTTTCTCGACTTCCTCCATGTGAGAGATCTTAGGGGACACTTCCTTATAGGTTTGCAAGTTTGTATGTCACTTTTCTGGGTATCCTTCATGTGAGAGATCTTGGAGGACACTTCCTTATAGGTCTGCAAGTCTGTATGTCACTTTTCTGGGTATCCTTCATGTGAGAGATCTTGGAGGATGCCTTCCTTATAGGTCTATGGGTTTTTAAGACACTTTTCTTGATATCCTTCATGTGAGAGATCTGTAGGTCTGCAAGTCTATGAGAGATCTTGGGGGACACTTCCTTATAGGTCTGCAAGTCTGTATGTCACTTTTCTGGGTATCCTTCATGTGAGAGATCTTGGAGGACACCTTCCTTATAGGTCTATGGGTTTTTAAGACACTTTTCTTGATATCCTTCATGTGAGAGATCTTGGAGGACACCTTCCTTGTACGTCTACGGGCTTGTGACGCATTTACGTTCTTAAATTCTCTTTCTTCTCAATTTTATATACCGAATCAAAGATCTACATCTTCTTCATCCTGAGTATATGACCTTCCTCTCTCCATTTTAATTCTTCTGTGTGTTATTTCTTAATTTGGGGATGATGCATAGTACTGAGAAAACCTTTTACATCGAGGTCTCTTTACTTTGCTGACTTGAATCCTTTAGCTTTTTATATTCTTACATTGCTATCTATTGTAGATCTTTCTTGTCTAATGCAATTTTTTTGCAGGTCTTTATCCTAGGGGCATGCTTCCGTGGTTTGAAGAGTTATCTGCTTCCTCTACAATATCCTTTTGGCATATGATGTTATTTATGTTTAGTAGATTTCATTTAGTGTGCATATTAGCATAGATTCATATGCCCGCTAAAGTGGGGGGAAAATGTATAGTCATAAAATTGCACCCTTTGCAATTTCACATACATTCTTGCTTATGCTTTAGTGTCCATTTGCTAGCATTTGTGGAGGCTCATTTTAGCCCCTGCATTAGCCTTTTTCCCTTCTCAGGATGCTCCAACACCCGTCTTCAGCAGCTACCCCTATGTGTTAGCTTTACATCAGACATCTATGCGTTGTGCTAGCATCCTACAACATTTCAACTGTCAAACAATTGTCTCCAAGCATGCTTGCCACTTTTCCTCACCTTTTGTTGGTGGTAATGGCCCGGGATGCCTTGTAACAGCTGAAGAAGTTTCTTTTCCCTCATTAAAAGCTATCCTTTCAGTTCATTTTTCTCTCTAACTTCCTCTAGCTCCATTCTTCCAACTTCTTCTAGCTTCCTCTCCTTCTTGACTTCTCTCTCAAGCATTCTACAGTCTTGCTCTTGCTTGCACAACTCCATTGCTTTCTACAACAACATTCTTCAAACCTTTCACAACTCCTTTTCCAACACCCTTGGCTCTTGTAGCTCCATTTCACCTATCTCATGCTTGTGAGCATCTTGGTGTTCCATATCTCCCTTCTATTACATTTTTACTTTGTGATATGGGTTCTCCTCCATGACTGGGGATTACTTTTATCCACTCTTTTGTGATACAGATTCTCCTCCTCAAGTAGGGATTGCTTTTATCACTCCTTGGTGGTGTGGGTTCTACTCATGTGCTATTTTTGCTTTCACCACACACTTTTTCCATTTCGGTTACTCTTTCTCTCTTTCTATCTAGCTATCCATGAAGGTGGGAACACCAAAATGGGGGTTTGACTGAGGCAAACCCCTATACAGCCCCAACACTCTCTCTAGATCTTACATATGGAGGTATTGAGGATATCTACTAATTGGAGGATTCATTACTTGGATTGTTGTGAGCATCTTCTTTCCTTTCTCTTCTTTGTCTCTCTCATTTATACTTCTTTATTTCAGTTTTGTTATATTCTGCTACTTTATCACATTCTGTTAGTACTTAGCAATTAGAATAGAAGTAGCCACTTTGTCATTTTCTATGAAATTCTCGCTTTCTGGTCTGTACGAGATGCTAGCGTACTTTTGAGATACTAGAGCACCGCGTTGTTGTCCATATTCTGCGTTGTCGTCCTTTGGCCAAGAGCTTGTTAGTTTGTCCAAAAAATCTCTATGACCCGCTCTTTCAGATTCTAAAACTCTTGTCACTATTCCTTGAGATAGTTTATGGAATTTTTCCCTGTGAAGCTCTCTGAATCAAGATAACACATGAGTAGTGAATCCCCCTTCTCTACAATCATAACTTGATATTGTGAAGTATCGTATCCCCTTTAGTACTACTTGGCATATTCCAAAGGTCTGTTTGTCCTACTTATATCATGTTAGTCTATTACGTCACACTGGGGGAAATTCATTATGGATCAGATCAAGTTCTTGTATATCTTAAGGTTATTGGAAATCGTAAATAAAAAATCCCAAAAACATTCATAAATTCTCATCAAAATCTAAAAATATCAAAATCTTGTACAACAAAAATCCAAAAACATTAAAATCTTGTACAACTAAAATCTAAAAATCATTCATAAAATCTCATCAAAATCTAAAAAAATCAAACTATTGTATAGCTAAAATCCAAAAACATCTAAATTTTGTACAACTAAAATCCAAAAAACATTCATAAAATTGTAAAGTCAAAATCCAAAACATCCAAATCACATCAAAATCCCTAAAAAGGTTGAACATAAAAAATCCAAAAATAGTACCATGTCGAACTACGAGTCTCTAAGCTTGAACGTAGGCAAGGCCATCATTGATATGCCCTTGAGACACCCTAGGTTAGTCCTTTAGGAGTCTGTCATAATAAACTGACATTTCATCAACTGTTAATATCTGATTGTTAATAAGTCAAGTCAGTCGAACTATGTGGTCTCTATGTGTATAATGTAGGCAAGGCTAATCTTTGATCAGTCCCCGAGGTCCCTAGGATAGGTCTTTTAGGTTAGGTTCTTGGTGGAAACTCAGAAAATCCTTAAAAATTTGGAAAACTTAGGAAAACCCCTAAACATAAATTTTTTGGAGAAAACCCAAACCAACCTCAAATAATCGAAAACCAAAACATCCGAATAAACTTTCAAAAAGAACAGAAATAGCCTCAAAACATTTTCAAAATACCAAAAAATTTCAAAACCACCCATCTCATCTCGCTTTCACCTGCAATAAACTTTCACCTATAATAAATCAATCATCACTTTCAACCTTTGAAAAAATAAATAGAAAGCAAGTGTTGCAAGTTGTAAAGTGAAAACCTAAGTGTCAAAGTCTAAAGTCTAAATCATAGGTAAATGAGTCAGTGAAGTTTGTATCAATGGCTTATCAAAACACCTCATCCTAATCAAACCATCTTATCAACATTTCCTAGGATGAATCCTTCCTATGATGGACATCAACATCAAAAATCAACTTAGCTAAACTAAATCGGAAAGAGATATTGATAACACTAACTATTTTTCTTTATTCTTTTCTTCTGATTTATCTTATTGACCCATTTCGAGGACCTCTCGATGATGTCTAAACAATTTAGAGAGAAAGGAATGTGGCATCAATCATTATCTTTTGTTTGTTGTACTTATGGGTATTCTTGTAAAATAATCTTGGTGCATACTTGCTTAGTTGTGTTTAGGGAGGTTGTTTGGGGAGATTGTTGACTATCATGTATGCTTTGTTCCGATATATTCTAAGCTTCGAACTTACATTCCAATGAGGTTTCTGTATGTCAAGGTGTGAACAAGAACCATCCTATCTATTTGCGAAGTCAAAGTCCATTATACTAGATACAATGCCATCCTAGTTATCAATACCTTGATGCATCATGTCTATGTGTTATATCAAAAATAAGGAATGACGGAAAATCCCAAGATTCCCAAGATATGAGAAAATCATCACCATCTCTTTCATCACCATATCTAATAAAGTCTTGATGCATCATGGACTTGTTAGACTTCTAAATCAATCTCAAAATCAATGGTTAATCCATCCATCTCATTCTTCTTATTCTTCTATCTTTACTAATATTTCTATCTAGGTATCAAATATGCATGATATATCAAAATATACATGAGGCTACCCATGGTCGATGACTGTCTATACATCATCAAATCTATCTACATTAGGAATCTGAGCTTTCTAGTCCTGTTTGACCCCTGAATCAATATTTTACCTTTGTCGAGAAATCAACCCAAAATTCAAAAATTCCACTCGATTTATCGAGGGGATAGGGAACCATCTTATTCCTTTTGTTGGGGAAATAGTGGGGCATCTAAAACTCAATTTTTATTTTTTGATCTAAGCAACAATTTTTAATCTAAAAAGCGCCAGTCTTTCAACCAACGTAATAGGTACCTCGATTCAAAGGGCAAAAAAATGTAGACACTTAAAAATGTCATGAATGATATTATGCACTTGAATCAGGTATACTTACTTCTTTTCATCCTTAAATCCATCCTCTTTTCGCTTAATAAATTAGCCTAGTAGCTATTTAATTAATTACATCATTTTCATCTATCAATCTAATTAATCTAATTAGATGAATTCATCCCCTTTCATGCTAACATTTTGTCTTATTAAATTAAATAAATCAAATTATTTAATTTAGTCCCTAAAGTCCTCTTATTTAATTAAATAACCCCAAGTTATTTAATTAAATGTCATCACCTTTTCCCCTTTTCATTAAATCACTTTATTTAATGAATAGCATGTAATTCTTCTAAAAATTACATAATTAACATTATTTTAATTATGAATTACTAATAAATCTAATTCCCCCCACTTGCAAAGGAATATGCCAAGGGAATATTCCTCCTTTGCACATTCCTCCAAAACTTTTACACAATTAAAATTTGGTTTTAATTAACTAAATATCTACTTTTCCTCACCCATGAGAATATTCTCTTTCAAGTCACTCATTTGAAAAAGGGAATATTCCTTTTTTGCAACAAACTTTCAACAAGACTTCATGTGCAAGTTTTCAACAAGACTTCTTGTGCAAGTTTTGAAAATGTGTTTGTTTGGATGAATGTAAACCTTTGATTAAATATCAACTTGCATTCTTAACCCTTGATGGGAATCCATAATCCATGCCTCCATCTTCCTTCCATATTGAACATTGATTAGCTTTTTCAATCTTAGCCCTTCATTTCTCATTTGTCCTCCTATAAATAGGTCACTATTTGGAGACAAATGAATCCATCTTTTAACATCAAACTTATGTTATTAAAATCACTCTTACTTTCAATCACATTTAGCATAATTTTAGTTTATTTTAATTGCACCATATTAGCTTAGCTTCCATTAATGGCTTCCATGATAACATAAATGCATCCATTTAGTATTGTGTAATTAGGGTTTGAATATTTTTTAGTTTAAACTTCATTTAGAGTAAATTTGCATATACCCATATCAATTATCTTAGCATACATCATGTTAAAATAGCTTGCATCATGTTCATTTAGATTTGAATCATGTTTCACCATACATCTTTCATTGGTTTTGTCAATTCTCTTCAATATAATTGATCGAAACAAGCTCATTATCCAAGGGATTGGGAAAGGGTCACCATTCCACATAAATATGACACCACTCCCCCAATAGGATAAGTTTCAATGTCTTAGATTAAAGGTTTGTCAAGCTTTCATGATTTAGAATGTTAGTTTTAATGGCTTCTTTTTCTTTTTTTACAGTGAATGATCTTATTGGGATTGATGCTTAGTGGGTTAAATATGCCTCAAATTCATATGGATCGAGTGTAGTTAACCTATACTATGTCATTGGTCACACAGGGTTTATGTGGAAGTGAAATTTTTGTAGTGGTCAAGATTTTGGTGGGAAGGTAGACATTAGCTCTAGTTTGTGTTGTTGCAAAAAGCTTCAAAGTTTGTGGCGTAGGAGGGAAAGCAGTTAACGGGTCTAGTTTGTGTCTTAGCAACAAGTTACATGGTCTAAGTGTAGTCACTGCTCGACATTGGTTTACAAAATGAAGTATCACCCAAGTAATTACAGAGCCCCGGTTGCTATTCACCCATGGGAGCTACCCTTTTTAGGGTGCATAGAGTAGGAACACCTATAACATGCATTCAAGATAAATTTCCCTACTATTCTCAGTTGTGTCAAGTCAATTATAGGGGAGGAAATATTGTAAATTGAGTCTCAGTGACTCATCTTTCTAACAAATCTCCTTTCGATTTTCATTTCCAATGTGTTGGATTTAGTGCAAAATTTCAATTTAGTTCAATCCATAGCAAATAAGGTGGTGAATGAGGTTTATCTAGAAAATAATGCTTTGCTTAAAAGAATCCAAGCATATGATTTCTGTCAAGGTGAGGGATTTGTTGGTGGCCTTTTTCCAAGGCACTACCTTTTGTATAAAAAAAGGTATCTTGATGCTTATGAGAGCATGAAGCTATCTTTACTCAAAGATTCTTCAAGTTACTTGTATACAACGCTCAATAGGAACCATTTTGAGTTCAACAGGGAAGAAGTTAATAAATTTAAGAAAATTTTCCATGCCATCTCAATTATCATGACACATGACTATCACAAGGTCTCCAAATAATTATTGCACTACCAATCCAAAGAGTAGTAAGGGATAATAGAAAAGTTCCAGACATAAACATAACGATGTATTCAAAAGCTCTAGTAGCAAACCAAGTTTAGGTAGTAGTGCAAGAGGAACAAGGCGAGAACTTAGTGGGTGATCCCACAATAGTGGTTTACAATTTTTGGTGAAACTGGACACTGAAATATTTTTTTAAAACTAAATATTCACTTTCGGGCACCTATAGTAGCTAAACCGTGAGGAATTTGAAGATGATGCAAACTAGAGTTTCATGATATTTTGTCTGTAGATTCTAAATATATTTTTTTCAAAATTTTTGGAATCATATTGCACTTCTTTTTCCATCTCCCTCGAAAACTAGTTTTTGTCAGAAAACAACATTTTTAAAAAGTGACACTCATCGTATAACACAACTTTTTTTTCATAAAGGATAAAATTATAATTCTTTTGAATTTATATTTGTAACTTCGATATCTAGTGCTTCCACTTGGTTATCTTGTTTTTTATTGAATATTTTTAATCAAGTTTCAAATTCAAACCAATTACAATTCAAACATAGTGCGATCGTATAACGTGTAACTTTATTTGTATGTATCAAAATTCAATTTTATTTTATTTGTTGGATCAAGGAATTCAATATCTGTTGCATTCATATTTTTCAATTTTTTTTTTGACAATCTTCTATTTTTCCACATGTACAGAACTGAGAGTTTGATTTTCGGTGAAAAACCTACATTCACAAGAAATAAAAAATAAATATAATAATAAAATTAAATTTATTTAAAATTATACTTTTTGGGAAGCTTATAATAAGGACTACATACTTACAAAAAATAAATTTTAAATGAATTCATTTGATCCCCCAAAAGGTAAATCAAAAGTTGTTTTTTATCAGCATTTTGATAGGTGTAAAAGAGACTTTGTTATATGTATGGTTTAAAACTAGTAGTGTTTTATCCAAGGGGGTTTGATCTAAGGTAGTTTGATCAAACCCTATTCAATTGGAATGCTTTAAATAAAAAATTTAAAGACTTAAATCATTATATTTTCTAAAAATATGTGATTTTAGCAAAAATCAAAATCTCCCAAAAATTGTAAACCAACTTTGTGGGATCACCCTAGTTCAATGCTCTTGCAAGGGAAGTTAGTATCTTCATGGTTGCAATGTTTTTGTTTTTGCTGGAAATGTTATAGAACATGGATACATAATCTAGGTGGCAGTGTTTAATGTATAGGGGTATGAAACTATAGGTAGTAGTGAATATTGTATAGGGGTACAAATTTTGGGTTTGGATGTAATTTTGTTGGTAACTAGGTATAAGAAAATGTTTCCTTGAATATTATCTAGTTTTCAAAATTAGTTACTACACTCGTTGCCTCCTATGGCAATTTTTTAACTATCTATTATGATTATTAATATAATATATAGGTGCCCAGTCTTTTGCTTAAAAAAAAACTAAAATTAGTATAATTATTAATTAAATTATAATTCTAATCCTATTATTATTAATGATTATAATCCTAAAAGCATTATAATTAAGATTAAGATTAAACAATTAAGAATAAGGTAAAAATTATGGTTGGAACTATTCATAAATTAAAATAAATATTACTAATAAAAACACTTAAATATGATTAATAGATATAATGCTCCAAAATTTTATGATCTAATAACTTTATTCCAAATCTTATCCCCAATATTAATTCATAGATTTTTTTGTAATGTCACTCTACAATTCTTTACTAAATAGTCATTGATTTGTTAATATTTAATAATTATTGATTTGAATGAAGAGATTTAGTTGCACTTGTGTCTACTACGAATCAAACCTGATAATTATATATATATATATATATATATATATAAAATTAAAAATAAATAACTTGTAATAAATAATTATTTTAATATATAACAATTTTATATTAATAATAAGAGAAGGAACATTGCCAACATGTAATATCTAACTTTTAATTATTTTTAGTATATATTATATTTATTTTATTTATAAAATTTATTTAATATATTGTAATTAGTAATATAACATTTATTAAATATATTATTTATTTAAAAGGTTAGTGATTAAAATTAGGTTTATAGTTGTGGATAGTGTTATGACCATAGTTAGGGTTAGATATAGGTCTAGGAATAGGATAATGGTTTAGAATTTATTGTTAGGGTTAGGGTTAGGGGTAGAATTAGAGTTAGATTGTGAGTTAGGGTTAGTGTTAGGTCATGCAAATAACTAATTAACAATACTAAAACACTATAATTAACATAACTTACATTTGTTTTTATTCAAATTAATAAAAATTATATATATATTTTTTCAAATCTAGAAAATAATAATTACAATACTATAAAGGAAAGTACTAGCAACTACTTAGCACTTGTTTAATTAACAATACATGTCTATTTTTTTAGCTAACCCTCTCCATAAAACCATAATTTAAGAAATTTGAAATTTGGTAAAAAAAAATTAAACATAATTACTATAATATTTTGGATGTATATTTGAACTTAGTAGTACTTGCCATTCACATAGTTCTATTGTAATGACTTTGGATTTTTTTAGTTAACTAGTTATTAATAATTTAGTTTTCCACCAATCAAAAATAATATTTAAACAAAAATTAAAATAAAATTCAATTTTGTAAAGTCAATTTGTAAAATATTTAACTTTATAAATTATAAAAATTATTTTTTGTGCATATGATTGGTTAAAAAAGTTTTGTGTATTATTGGTGGATAAATAAAATTAAATATTTTTTTAAGGAATGATTTTTTAGTTTTTGCTTTATAAAATCATTTCATTAAATCTTTTTAAAATAAATAAATGTGATTTATTTTGACATTTTTTTAACAATGATTTTTTTATGTATGTAATTGTTATTTTTTTTATTAAAGAAAATCTTACAAAAATTAATTCAATATTTTATAGAGATTTGGATTCACACTATTAAAATAAAAAAATAAAATAAATTATATTATTATTTCAATTAAACTAATATCTTTATCTATATTTTTAATATTCTATGGTATAATTTGATTATATATGTGTTTCTAGGTATATAAGATAATATATAACCTAATGTAGGTTATATATATATATACTATTTCTATTTATATCTTATATTACAGGGAATAATTTGTAGGTAAATAAGTTAACTTATTATGTAGGTAATCTATTAATTTATATTATATACTAGTTTATATTAATTTATATTATATATTTATATACAATATAATATAGGTTATATTGCCCCCACGGGTTAGAGTAGTTGGTCTCAAGTCTCTGGTTTGCTCCCCGAGGTCTTGGGATCGACTCTCAAGCCCAGTATGAACCCCGTCACAGACACTAGGGGGGCAGTGCTGGTTATCCCGTGACCGTAGGGATTAGTCTCGCCTCCCGCTCACACCTCCCTGAACCAGTGTAAGGGTGGGCCGCTGGGCGGGGGCCGCGGGGATACCCTTCGAGACCAAAAAAAATAAAAAATAAAAAATAAAAATAGGTTATATTATTTTGTAGGTTCTCCTTTCATATATATTTATATATATTAATAAACTATCTTAATTATAATATTAATATTATTATATTATTACTATTAATATAATTAATATAATACTAAATCACTATATTAATAATTATAACAATATTTTAAAATATATTAATATTAAAATATTATCTATTTACTTAGTTTATATAATATAATTTATAAATAATTAATATTGAATTAGAATATAATATATTTATTATATTAGTAGTTCAATTATAATATGAATATTTCACTATCAAATTCAAAATCAACTAGAATCAATCTAAGAATTATTTTTGAATAATAAATCATTTGATTATTTAATATTTAGCAAATATGTATTCTAAAGAACAAAATCAACTTCAACTTTATTAGTCATAGTTATGTCTAGTACAAATAATTCATAAAATACTTCATTTTCTCAATGAATGGGTTCATTATATAAATATTCAAATGTATTCAACTTTAATTTTTTTTTTTTTAAATAACACCAAACAATAAACATTTATTCCAATTTATTTTATTTTCAAATATTTAACATCAAACAAATCAAACAAGATATTTACATTACATAACCAAAACATATAAAAAAATCCATGCTATTAATCAAACAAAACTCAAAATACAAAAGTCAAAACTAAAATACAATTAAAAAAAAAAATTATATTGAATTTTATTCACATTAATTAAACTTACATTTATTTTTATTCCAACTCTACAAATCTTTAATTAGAATACTACAAAGGCAAGTACTGGCGACTACGTGGCACTTGTTAGTACTTGCCTTAGGCATAGTACTTTGTAATGACTTTAGCTTTTTTTAGTTAACTAGTTATTAATAATTTAGTTTTTAACCAATCAAAAATAATATTTAAACAAAAAATAAAATAAAAATTTCGTAAAGTCAACTTGTAAAATATTTAACTTTACAAATTATAAAAATTATTTTTTTGCGCATTTGATTGGTTAAAAAAGTTATGCATGTAGCAAATTAAATTTTTTTTTAAAGAATGATTTTTCATTTTTTGCTTTATAAAATCATTTCATTAAATCTTTTTAAAGTAAATAAATGTTGCTTATTTTGACATTTTTTTTAAGAATGGTTTTTTTTATGTATGTAATTGTTATTTTTTTATTAAAGAAAATCTTACAAATATCAATTAGGATTCACACACACACAATATATATATATATATATATATATATATATATATATATATGTTTTTTATGTTTTTATTATTTTATGGTATAATTTGATTATATTATTATAGGTAATAATTTGTAGGTAAATAAGTTAACCTATATTATGTAGGTAATATATTAATTTATATAATATATAATATAGGTTATTTTATGTTGTAGGTTCTCCTTTCATATATATTTATATATATTAATAAACTATCTTAATTAACTACTATGTTAATTATAATATTAATATTATTATATTATTACTATTAATATAATCAATATAATAGTAAATCACTATATTAATAATTATAACAATATTTTAAAATATATTAATATTATAATATTACCTATTTACTTAGTTTATATAATGTAATTTATAAATTATTAATATTAAATTAGAATATAATATATTTATTAAATTAATAGTATATTTAACTTCAACTATAATATGAAGATTTCACTATCAAATTCAAAATCAATTAGAATCAATTAAGAATTATTTTTAATAATAATCATTTGATTATTTAATGTTTAGCAAATATTTATTCTAAAGAACAAACTCAACTTCAACTTTATTAGTCATAGTTATGTCTAGTACAAATAATTCATAAACTACTTCCTTTTCTTAATAATGGGTTCATTATATAAATATTCAAATGTATTCAACTTTAATTTTTTTGAAAAAAAAACACCAAACAATAAACATTTATTCCAATTTATTTTATTTTCAAATATATTTACATTACATAACCAAAACATATAAAAAAACCAACGCTATTAATAAAAAAAATACAAAATACAAAAGTCAAAACTAAAATTAAAAAATTAAAAAGAAATTCATTTAATTTTATTCACATTAATTAAACTTACATTTATTTTTATTCCAACTCTACAAATCTTTAATTAGAATACTACAAAGGCAAGTACTTGCCACTACGTGTCACTTGTTAGTACTTGCCATTGGCATAGTACTATTGTAATGAGTTTGGCTTTTTTTAGTTAACTAGTTATTAATAATTTAGTTTTCAACTAATCAAAAACAATATTTAAAAAAAATAAAAATAAAATTCAATTTTGTAAAGTCAACTTGTAAAATATTTAACTTTACAAATTATAAAAATTATTTCTTGTGCATATGATTGGTTAAAAAGTTATGTGTGTTATTGACCCATTTGTAGGGAAAGCAAGGTTAACATTTTTTTAAAGAATGATTTTTCATTTTTTTGCTTTATAAAGTCAATTAAATCTTTCTAAAATAAATAAATCTTACTTATTTTGACATTTTTTAAGAATGATTTTTTTTTTTAATGTATGTAATTGTTATTTTTTTATTAAAGAAAATTTCACAAAAATCAATTAAAAATTAATTAACTATTTTATAGAGATTTGGATTCACACTATTAAAATAATAAAATAAAATAAATAGACTAATTTATCTATGTTTTTAATATTTTATGGTATAATTTAATTATTATATGCTCTCCTTCTTTTCATTAATAATTCTTTTCATCATTTTTATATTAATTTATATATAGGTTCTCCAAAAAAAATTATAACCTATATTATTTTAGGTTTTTATTATATATAATATATAACCTATTTTAATGTAGAAAATATTAATTTATATATGTAACCTATATTAATGTAGAATTTATATACTTTTTTAATAATAAAGGGGTAAAAACTTTATTGAAAAGCAATACCAAGCATTACAACAAGGTCATGGGCGAGAGCCCGAAGAAACCAAACAAATGACCAAACAAAGCAAAGACAGTTCTCGCACTGTCCTTAGCAAGCACCTTATCCAATTTCAAATAGAGAACCAGGGGAATCTGACCCCTATCTTCAATCTTTCAGCCATCCAAATGCTCAAAAGCTCATTTTTCCAGACAATCCGCCGTCCTATTCCATTCCCTTGGAATATGAACAAAAGCCACCAACTCCATCAAAGAGCTAAATTGTAAGATCTGCTGCACCATCACTGCTAATTGCCAACTAACATTAGCCACTTTCTCTGCATTAAGCAAGTTGACCAACACTTGAGAATCTGATTCACAGATCACTTGACGCCATCCCAACACATACGTCCGCTCCAAAGCATAAAGGATTGCCAAACCTTCCATAAGGTTAATGGTCTGCACACCTTTATGGATAGAAAAGAGAAAAACCATAGAACCAAAAGAGTCCCTGCCAACCCCACCACCTCCAACCGGCCCCAGATTTCCTTTGGAGGAGCCGTCTATATTGAACTTCAAAGTGCCATTTCGAGGGAGTTGCCAATGTCCCATTCTGTGAACTCGCTGACTCCCTAGCCTGCCCCTTTTACAGCAGGCCAAGGTTGAGGAAAACCCAAGAATGCCCAACCTAGCCACTATCTCTGCATCCCTTTTCTCCAACGGTAACACCAAATCCCCCTTAGCTTCAATTGTCTCCTAAATCATCCCAAGGATTCTGAACCATACCTGCTGCAAACTCAAGCTCTCCCCTCTAAAAATCCTCTTATTTCTTTCCAGCCAAACCTGCTAGAGTAAGAAGATAGTCCCAACATTCCATGCATCTTGTAGAAAAGGCACCATCGAGGGAGGTCTCCCCAAGCTGGTCCAGAATTCCACCAAGGAGGAGGCATGAACACAAGGACTGTTCCACACTTCCCACCATAAGTTCCAAAGTTGCAAAGTGAAAGAGCACCTAAAAAATAGATGAGAAGCATCCTCCTCACCCTTCCCACAGAGAGCACAACTGTAGGGGCCGTGAAAACCTCATTTTTGAATATTGTCCCAAGTCAAACACCTGTTCCAGGCCAAGGTCCACACAAAGCAGTTGCACTTCGGCCAAGAAAACCTATTCCACACTTTCTTCCACCAAGAAACCTCCCCCCCAACCAGCTTTTGAGAGAGCAACCTTTGATATCCAGAGGCAACCGTATAATGACCTTTTTGGTTGAGGGACCATGCAAGAACATCCTTATCCATTAGGGAACTGTATTTCCTAACTGCAAGAATATTATTAAGCACCGCACACTCTTCTTCCATACCCTTCACTGGCCACTCATCAAGATTCCTCCACCTGGCACACACATGCTACCCCTGGAAGGAAATCAACTTAAAGTCGCTCACCCTTGACCAGCCAGCATCACTGAATCTCTGGCTTAGGGTCACCAAGTTAGGAAATTGGGATATAATGGGAGGGTAACCATCCCAAGAGTCAAGCCAAAATTAAACCTCTGTTCCACGCTTACAAATCCAAAATAAGCCATCTTTGACTAGCGCAACCCCCTTCTTGAGAGTAGCCCAAATAGCTGACCCTTTTCCCTCCAAGGGATAATGAGGGATCTCCTCTCGAGGAATACCCTGAAGATACTTATGGGAGAGGATCCTGGCCCATATCCGGTCCTGCTCATTGCACCAACACCAATAAAGTTTAGCCGCAAATGCCTCGCTAGCTAGGGAGGACTGCCTCAGCCCCAACCCGCTATATTGCTTAGGATAACAAACAATATCCCATTTAATCATACTCCATTTGGAATACATCAAACTACCAGCCCATACAAACTGTCTAGCTATGGCATCCATTTCTCTAACAAAGCCCATCAGGGCCACCTGGAGCGTACTCTGATAGATAGGGAGCACTTGAACAACATACTTAAGTAGTTGAACACAACCCACAAAGGACAACCAGTGGTTGGTCCAATGAATTACTTTCACACAAAATCTATCTAGAATAGGCTGCCACGACTCCCTAGTTAACCTACCCACAATAATGGGAATCCCAAGATAAGACAAAGGAAGAGCCCCAATCTGAAACTAAAAAATTTGGGCAATTCTCCTCAGAATAGACTCTAGGGTATTGAAGAAATAGATGGAAGACTTATCTTCATTGATTAATTTCCCTGACGCAACAAGATAAATATCCAGAACCTTGCGAATATTCAAAGCTTCCTGAATAGTGGCCACACCCATTAGAGCCGTATCATCCACAAACTGCAAATGGAATTACGAGGGTAAGTCACCTCCCTAGCTCCACCCTCAGACAAGACCCAAGTCCACATGTCTCCTTAGTAAGCATCCAAGGCCCTCAACCAACAGAAGGAACAAATAGGGAGAGAGAGGGTCACCCTGCCTCAAGCCATGAGATGTGCCAAAAATCTCATAGTGCTCCCCATTAATTAAAATAGAGAATGAGATATACGTGACATAACTCATGACCCAATTAATCCAATCATCTCCAAAGCCAAAAACAACCAGATGCTTCTGGAGGAGGGTGAAGCCACATAAGTGGTTTACACTTTTGAAGAGGAAGGAAATTTCAAAATTTTCCCATTCCTCATATCAAATGGGTTTGGCTGAACCCTAAGGTTCGACCGAACCATTTAGTTGGTTCGGCCGAACCAACTAAATCCCCTATTAAAAAATCATACTAGAGTGGGTTCGGCCGAACCCATTTAGTATGGCTAAAACAAAAAACACATTCATTTAATTGCTTTTTTTAATTGTATGTGTTGGTGGTTCGGCCGAACATGGGTTCGGTCGAACCCTAGTTTGACCAAACCCTTCCAAGATGTTTGATTGAACACTTGTTCGGCCGAACCCCTCTTTTTTCATCCTTGGTTCCTAAGGCACCAGAATTGTTGAAAATTTTGCGTTTCGAAGCTCAATTTCAGAATGAAAATGGAGAAGATCTCAAAAACCCAACTAGTATCGGGTTCCCCTCAAAACGAGCTATCCAACGAATATAATTTTAGTATTTTTGATTATATTATCTATCTATTTTTAAGTTTTATTAAATATAGGTTTTCGAAAACAAAACTCTCACATTGCACAAGTGGAAAAATAGAGAAGATTATCAAATTTTTTTTTGAAAAATATGAGTGCACCAGATATTGGAGTCCTTGATCCAACAAAAAAAAAAAGAATTTTGATACATACATGAAAGTTATGCATTATACGGTGGTATGTCTGAATTGTAATTGATTTGACTTTAAAACTTGATTAAAGAAAAAATATTCAATAAAAAACTATCTAACTAAGTGGAAGCACTAGATATCAGACTACAAATCTAAATTTGAAAGAATTGGAATTTTATCTTTCAAGGAAAAAAGTTATGCATTATATTGGTGTCACTTTTAAAAATGCTATTTTTGAAAAAACCAATTTTCGTGGGAGATGGAAAAAGAAGTGCAATCTGATTCCAAAAAAATTGAAAAAAATATTTTTAGAATCTACAGACAAAATATGACAAGACTCTAGTTTGCATCATCTTCAAATTCTTTACGGTTTAATCGCTATAGGTGCTCGAATGTGGAGATTGTGTTAAAAAAAAAATATCAGTGTCCAGTTAGGCCAAAAAGTGTAAACCACTATTGTGGGATCACCCAGGAAAGACCATCAAACTCTATCATATGCTTAAGCCATATCAAGCTTGATAAACATAGCCTTTGCTTTGGAATTGGCCATAGAATGTATGGTCTCATTAGCGATGACAGTACCATCCAAAATCTATCGACCCTCCACAAAACCACTTTGCTCCTCAGAAATGAGCATCTGCAACCACTTTTTCAACCTATTAACAATTAATTTCGAAATGATATTATACACCACATTGCAAAGAGAGATGGGATGAAATTTTCTTAGTCTATCTGCCCCCTCACACTTGGGGATGAGTGCAAGGAAAGTGGAGTTTAGAGATTTTATCATCTGCTTATTCCGCTGCGATTCTTGAACCACTGCCAATAAGTCAAGCTTGATAATATCCCATAACTCTTGAAAGAATTCAATTAGGAAACTATCAATACTAGGGGCCTTTCCTTTCTTCATCTAAAGCACAGTCCCTTCCAACTCCTCTAGAGTGATATCTCCCATGAGATGATCCATCATTTCCCTAGTCACCAGGGATGGGATATAGGAAAGGACCTGAGCTTCCTCCACCGAACTCCCCTGCACCTCTTCTCTGAATAGTGAGGCAAAGTACTGAACAAATGCATTCAACATATCATGGAATGAGCAAAGAGTCTTTCCCCTTTCATTGATCAAGACATGAATAGAATTACCATGCCGCCTAGCCTTTATCAAGTTGAAGAAAAATGCAGAATTTCTATCCCCCTCCTAGAGCCACTCAACTCGGGATTTCTGCTTCCAAAAAATCTCCTCCCATAACTCCCATTCTTCTAGAACTTTCAAGGCCCTTGATTCCTCCCTCAACAAATTCTCTGTCACCTCATTCTCCCTAATTATCTTGGTGATACCATCCAGCTCAGCCTGTGCCACATACCTGGCACTGAAAATATTTCTGAAACATTATCGGTTCCAATGCTTAAGCTGGTATTTAACAAATTGAAGGAGCTTGGCAAAGACATACATCGCCGTGCCATAGGTGGGTCGCCCATCCTTCCACCACCGAGCAACCTGGCCATGGAGATTAGGATCACAGAGCCATATCAGCTGGAACTTGAAGGAGGAAGTTCAAGGCCCCAGGGCAGAAAAAATAGAGAGATTTATCGGCCAATGGTCTGAACCCCTCCAATCCAAAATCTCTCAACTAGAGTACCACTTGCCACCAATCCAGAAGCTAGAGACCATAAACTTGTCCAGCCATTCTACAGTACAGTTGTCACCGACCCTCCAATTGTTCTAGGTAAATTGCCCATTTCCTAGCTTGACATCTACAAGATTTAGAGCAGAGATGTTATCCTGAAAGAGCAAGGCAGAGGCTTCCAACCTTGTAGTGCCACCCCTCTTCTCCACAAGCTCCATAATAGCATTAAAGTCACCCCCAATAATCCAAGTGTGGTAAGGAACCATGCTACGGACATAACGGATGTTGGACCATAGGATTTGCTTTCCCTATAGCTCCACAGGGGCATATACATTGGAGAAAAGAACATATTCTTTCGTGTCAAAACAAAAAGCCACCATGGAGAGAGATGACTTAAATGACACCCACCACAAGGGGAAAATCCTCCTTGGGTTCCACAAACAAGCCAACCCCCTAGAAGATCCTTGAGCACCAATGCATTAGCCTTCACCTTGTTTCCAAAGCTTTGGCACTAAGCTCATCATACTCTCAACATAAAGCTTAGTTTCCTGCAGGAAAAGAACATCAGGAGATTGATTTCTAACTAAATCTCGAACAACTTTTTGTCTAGGGCCACTGTTCAAGCCCCTTGTATTCTAGGAAAGAACAATCATTTCAAGGGGCTTGAGAAATGCGAATCTAGGGTCTTGACTGTCCCTGACTCCACCAACGTCTCCCCTATTAACTTAATTTTTCCCCCATCTTTCTTCCTACCCAGCTTGGAAACTTTCTTCGTCCCAACTTGCAATGCTGTCATAATAGTGGTTTACAATTCCTGAGAGGAACAGATTTTAGCTGAAATCACATATTTTTAGAAAATATAACGATTTAAGCCTTAAAAAGTTTCATTTTAAGGATTCCAATTGAAGAGGGTTTGATCAAATCACCTTAGATCAAACCCCCTTGGATAGAACCTCGCTAGTTTTAAACCATACCTATAAATGAGTCTCCTTTACACCTATCAAAATGCTGATAAAAAATCACTTTTGATTTAGCTTTTGGGGGATCAAATGAATTCATTTAAAATTTATTTGAAATGATTATGGTATTCCTCAGAACAAGCTATCCAATGAATATAATTTTAATATTTTGGTTTTGTTATGTATTTGTTTTAAGTTTTATTAAACATAGGTTTTTCATCGAAAATGAATTTCTTTTTCTTCACGTGGAAAAATAGAAGATTATCAAAAAAAATTGAAAAATATGAGTGCACCAGATATTGAAGTCCTTGATCCAACAAAAAATAAAATAAAATTTTGACATATACAAAAAGTTACGTTATACGGTCGCGCTGTGTCTGAATTATAATTTGTTTGACTTTGAAACTTGATTAAGGAAAAAATATTCAATAAAAACTATCTAACCAAGTGGAAGCACTAGATATCGGTTACAAATCTAAATTTGAAAGAATTATAATTTAATCCTTCATGGAAAAAAAGTTATGCATTATACGATTGTGTGTCACTTTTTAAAAATGTTGTTTTCTGAAAAAAAATCAATTTTCGTGGGAGATGGAGAAAGAAATGCAATTTGATTCCAAAATTTTGAAAAAAATATTTTTAGATTCTACAGAAAAAATTTGATGAGACTCTAGTTTGCACCAGCTTCAAATTCCTCACAGTTTAGCCACTATAGGTGCTCGAATGTGAAGATTTAGTTAAAAATAATAATTTTAGTGTCCAGTTTGGCCAAAAATTGTAAACCACTATTATGGGATCACCCAATATACCCAACTAAGGAGTTGGTTTACCACTCTTTCCTACCTTCGTGCCTTCTTTCCACTGGGGGAGAGATAAAGCTTCACTTCCCTTTGTAGCTTCGACAACCCGACCTGACTCCTCCTGAGCCACCATCTGCTGATCTGTACCCAAATTCAAAGTCCCGTTGTCCTGCAGAGCAAGAGGGAACCCAACACAAAGCCCAACCTACTCGGGACCAGCCCCATCTTGCTCTAAGCTTGATAGACTCACATCCAATCCCTTCTGGATAACCTACATCGCCTCACCAAGGGGTCTCTGCTGAGCATATTATGTAGTCCCTTGATCCAAATCTACTAATCTAGGATTCACTTCCTACTGGCTTAGATCATTCAACATATCGAATCTATTAAATGTCTCCTCCTCCTACCTATCTTTCCAAGTCCTTTTCTGCCCCTTAAATCTATTACAAGCCTTGACAAGAGTAAAACCATCATCCCTTGCACCACCATCTTGAATCTGATCCTTTCCCTTTCCATTCTAGGTGGATTACGAGGAAGATGAGAAGGTTGAGTCTCAACCAGCTTGGCCTTCAGACATCTATGCTATAAATGGCCATACTCATGAAAAAAACAATGAAAAGGCAGGGTCTCATAGTCTAGCTGCAGCACCCATGAATACTCTCCTACACACACTTCTATAGAATCTAGCAATGGCTTACTTAAATCAATTTCTACAAAAAATTAGGTATATGTCATTACCTTTTTGAATTGAGTCTGCTGCAAAGAACCAACAAGTTTCCCAAGCATCGAAGCCAGTAAATACAAAAAATCATTGCGCCAACATTCCACCAGTAACCTCAGCAGTCTGACCCAGACTGGTACCCTATTCAGAAGCTCCTTAGCCGGATTGAAGCTCGCATGCCAAGGTTTCATAAACAATCCCACTGGTTGTAAAAGTACGGGCCCCCTTCAAACACTTTGATCCTATCTGCCATGCAATCAAAAGTAACCATAAAATAGTTATTCGCTAGGAGCCGGATCTCCATCCATCTCTCCCACTGGTAACCATGTCCTTTGGGCCCATGCTTCCAAAAATTGCAATGAGATTTTTAATCCCAAGAACTTGCAATACAGGGAATGTCTTGAGTAGTACTCGATGTCTTCAGCAAGCATCGCCATCAGAATCACTAGATTCAGCCTCTCTTTGCACCTTTCCAAGCACCCATTAATCTTCAGAATCTTGGATCCCCCTAACGAGCCCCCCTCAGTCTTCTCCGGGTCTAAAGAATAAGGAGTATTATCAAAAATATTAGAACCTTGTGGTGAGGATTTCGAGCCAAAAGCTGCCCGGAAATCCAGCTTAGGGCCGGCCCTGGATGCATCCCCAAGCTCCATGGAAGAAGAGAAAACCCTCGCCGAGCATGCGAATCTGGACACCAAAAAATGACGCGGGGAATAAAACCCCACCACCCACACTCACCACCAGACATAGAACCACCCTCCACACCACAGCCGACACCACCAGCGTCCACAGTTGAGAAGAAGGCTCGAACCAAGCCAACACACCCACTCAGAGAAAAACACCCCACAGACAGAACCCACACTTCACAACCAGACCCCACACAACGCAGAGCCAAAAACCAAAAGAGAACAGTGCAACCACGAGGGGAGCTCACCCGCAGCCCCAAACCTCACACAACACAGCCACCCCCACACAAAAAACACCCAAAGCACTCGCACAACCCACGGGCCAACAACTCCATAGGAGAAGCAGCGAACACAAATGAAGACAAACACCTGCCCCACACCAAGGACCGCAAGATAGCAGAACACACACCGTGGCAACCCCAAAAAATGTCAAACCCACACCACACCACACACCAACACAGCAGACAGAGGCCCAAAAAGGCACCCGCGCACACCAGACAGGAAAGAACAAGGAGCCCGACGCTACCAACCACCAGATCGGAGGTTTAAAGAGGCTCCCAACCCATCTGCAAAAAAAGATAAGGAAGAAATATCGAAAACAATAAACCAGTCCCCCGAAAATGTGAAAAAAACCCACCCCCCAACAGTAAACAACACCACGAAAATGATTCAGGGATCCGCACAGAATGGCCGCGAGCGCAGACGCCAGAGCCAACGCCATCCTCCCGAATTTATATTAATTAATATCTTATAAATTAATTTATATTAACATTTCCAACATGTAATATCTTACCTTTAATTAATTTTAGTATATATTATATTTATTTATTTATAAAATTTATTTAATATATAATAATTTGTAATATAACATTTATTAAATATATTATGTATTTAAAAGTTAGTGATTAAAATTAGGTTTATAGTTATGGATAGTGTTACGATCATAGTGAGGTAGGTTTAGGACTAAGATAATGGTTTAGAATTTATTGTTAAGGTTAGAGTTAGGGATAGGGTTAGGCCATTAAAATAACTAATTAGCAATAATAAAACACTATAATTAACAAAACTTACATTTATTTTTATTCACATTAACAAAAACCTACTCTTAATTTTATCAAATCTAAAAACAATGATTACAATACTATTAAGGCAAGTACTAGCCACTACATGATGTGAAACTTCCCACTACTTTTTAAATAAGAGAATATTTTGTATCATTTTCAAAATATGTAGACTCCATACATAATAATTTATGCATTAATACTAAAAGGTAAAATATTTTAAAGTATTAAGTTTAGAGAGCAAATAATGAATAATTATTATAAAATTAAAAGAAAAAAAATTATTTTATTTTATATTATTAATTGTGAATTGGTGGGTGGGTTATTAGTCCCTGCCTATATAGGAAAATACTTATATTTTTGCCTCACTATTAACAAATACTTTGATCCTCGAAAACTACACTAACAAATAAATAAACCACTTTTCCTATTGCTTTCAACATTTTGATTTTCAAAATGGAATTTTTGCTAGTTTCTCTCTTTTTGATTTGCTCCTCATATTTTTGGCATGGGTTTCTTGATTTTTCAATTAAAAATAGGGGAAAAAAATCTTCTCGCAAATGAGCAACAAGTGGGGGAAATTTTTTAGACATTCCCTAATGCAATTAAAGAAAACATTTCTAGTGGGGGAAGAGGAGGTTTTAAGATAGAGTCAAATATTTGAGTGTTTTAGAATGATCAAGATGGTTTGGGACATCGCGAAGAAGGCTTTGGTAGATAAGTAAATTGAGGAAAAGTAGTTTTTATAGCTTATGTATGAAACTGCTAGGTTTAGATAGGCATTAATTTCTAATTGGTGGGTTAGTAGTGATGGTATTATATAAAAAGAGTGATAGTTTTCTCAATGTTAGCTTTATGTGAAAAATAAGTGATGGTTTTGTAATCAGCTTTTGATGACAATTAATGGATTTATTTAAGTGATAGTTCAAAGATCAAGTGTGGTGTTCTAATTTCTTAAATCGTTCAACTTTCTTTAATTGTTAACATTCTATTTTGTACTATTAAACATAAATTCATTAATTAATATTAAAATAAAATAATAAATTAATATACAGTTTAAAATTAGACATAAATTTGAGTGAATTTGTAATCCATAAGAGCGAAGTGTTAAAAGAGTTTGTAAAAGATCCCATGAACCAAATAAACTAGATTTAAGATAATCATATTGGCCAATTGGTTCAAGAGTGGAGATGTGGTTGGAAAGTGTTGAGAAAGAATGTCTTTAAGTTGGACTTACATGTCAACTATTCCCTCAAAAACATAAAATAAAATCATTGATTTAAAATCATGATAAACTATTATAGTGGACAATAGGGATTACTAATCCATGAATCAAGTTGTCACCAAATTAAGTATTTAACAAAACCCCAAATGACACGGATTGTTGAAAGAAATATTGTCATTCTATTCTTTTAGTTTTTTTACAATGCACTACCCTTATGCTAGTTCAATCTTATAAACTCATCACTATGATGTCCATTTTCAATTTCCTATTGTCCATTCAAATATATTATTATTACAATGAGAATCACTCGTATTAATATCCTAATTTATCTCACTCAAATCATCACTTGTGTGACTATTAAGCATTTGAAGCATGGGATATGCCTCACCAAACAACCTTTAAAATTAAGAAATTGATTGGAATTTCATTTTTCAATAAACTCTTTCAAACAATTTTCTAAAGAAAAGGGAGAAAGAATCTAACTAAAAATGAAAACTTTTTTCATTTATGAGAGTGATATGCAAAAGATGGCCTTTCAAATTGCACCCAATTATGAACGTAGGACTTAATAGTCAATGGGAATGAGAAGACATAACTACAACAATGAAGATGTACACAAGATCAAAAGTTGCCACAAATGGATCAAGTAGTCCCACACATGAATATGACTATAGATGCAAATAGACAAGCAAAGGAAAAAATTGTGAGAGACAAAAACCTTATATTGCTTGAGGATACGACCCTCCAATTCCACATTACATTTACCTAGCCTATGGAACAATCTTCTCTAACAAGAATGGGAATAGGTTTCAAATGATGTGGCATATGTTGTTGTTGGATGTTGTGGTTATGTTGTAATATGTGGTTGTCATTGATGTAAACACTATTAGCATTGATGTATTGTAGGCTATATATGTCGAGGATATTGAGAAAATTGTTAAAGAAAGAGTTGCAAGTTGATAGTGGAATAGTGAAGGTCATGAAGGTGTCTTGCTTAGTACGTTGATGATTAGTTTTTGTGGACTAAAGGGTTTATTTCTGAGTATATCTATTTTATCCATTGAAAGTTTCAAAGGTCTGCGTGAAGATTTAATTGTGTTATGAACAGTTGTGTTTTGACAGTTTTTCTATGGCTTCAGTTAGTGTTCCTGATTGAAGTTGATATGATTCTAGTAATTTCAGTTGCTATGGATGCTTTTCTAATAATTCTTGATGCTTGTGGATGTTTCTAGATCATGATCTATCTTTGTTGCATGTTCGCGTTGATCGGTGTGCTCGTGGTCGGTGATTTTTCTCGTTTGTTTGGGGTTTTATGTTCTTGGCCGACATGGTGGTTGTAACGTATTGTGGATCCTTGGAGATCAAAATTTGAATGTTTGGCACCCTTGAGGATATTTTTTTTAGTCTTCATTATGTTGTGGCCGATGGTGTTTGATTCGCATTGAAAATTTACTTGTAAATTTGGGCCGACATTATGTATATGTTTTATATTTATTTTGGCTGATAAAGTTGATGTAATTCCATGTTGCGGATATATAAGAGTAGTTGTTTGTGTGAAGTTATGTAGCGAGCAAGTGCCAGAGAACAAGCAAGTGTGCGAATAGTGACCTAATCATTCGATTACAGAGCAAAGTGTGAAGGAGTGTTTATGTGCTTAACAGGAACTATAATCAAGATTTTGTAGAGGCTATTTTCTCAGTTAATACCCTATGGATCTAATCCAAATTGCTGTAATATAGTGTGTCTTCTTTGGGAAGTGAGCCCTCTTGTATTTGAGCAGTGAGCTCTAGGCAGTGTGCCTGAATGCATGTGCATCCCCATTATTCTTCTTTATACTTTTAATAGGGTATAATATTGTGGACTGACATCCACTGTGGTTTTTCCCTTAATAGGGTTTCCACATAAAAAATCTCGGTGTTCTATGTGTTTCTAATGTGCTGATTGTTTGTGGTTTATTGTTCATTCATCAGATCTGAGATTAAGTTAAGTTTGAAAAGTCTAAATATTTTGTGACAACTGATTCAACCCCCTCTCAATTTTTTGTCCTTGTTTTTCCAACAATTGGTATTAGAATAGGTTCCTATGAAAAGGTTTAAAAGCTTGAGGTGATCTGAGATGGTATCATACAAGGATAGTCCTAGATTCTATGGAACAAACTACTCTTTGTGGAAAGCCATAATGGAGTGTCATTTGAGGTGTATTGGTGAACCCTTCTGGAAGATTATAAAGAACGGATATGTTATTCCTCATAATGGTCCTTCCACTCTTGATGAGATTAAAGAGGTTGAGATTAACATCAAGGCTATTGAAGCTTTGTTGAGTGTTCTAATGAATTCAAAAATGACAAATGTGATGGATCTAAAGACAACTCATGAGATTTGGAAGAAGCTGGGGACTTTGTATGAAGGAGATTCACTTGTGAAGGTTGCTAAGCTACAAAGTTTGAAAGAAAAGTATGAAACTTTGAAGATGGATGAAGATGAAAAAATTGCTTCTTTTATGCAAAGAGTAAATGAACTTGTGATGGGTATTAGATGTGCCGGTGGTACCCTGGATGAACAAGAAATTTTAGCTAAAGTGCTCAGATCATTGCCTCCCTCTTACAAATCAAAGGCTCATGCTATTGAAGAGCTCATAATAGTAACAAATGTGACAAGGGATATGCTAATTGGTAAACTTGTTGCCTTTGAGTTGAGTGAATTTGGTGATTCTACCCCCAAGATTGAATCTACATTTAAGGCCTTTGCATCCAAAAGAAACAAGCACATATATGATTCGAGTGAGAGTTCTAGAAATAAATTCAAGTATGAGGAAGAGATGAAATAACTTGAAGATGAAGAAAGAGAGGTAGAAAAGCTGGAAGCATTGATTGTGAAGAAAGAAGGTACAGGACAAGGTAAGTATAAAGGAAAGTTGCCTATTAAATGTTTCTCTTGCAATAAAATAGGCCATTTTGCTTCAAGGTGTCCTGAAAGAGTTCCTAGGTATAAGCCTAACAAACCTACATTTTAAAAAAAATGCTATTATTATGAAGAAGGTGTGACTGATGAAGAATCTGATAAAGAAAATGGAAATGGAGATGAATGGGTTTTCATTGCTATCAAGGAAAATGGTTTGGTGGCTACTAAATCTGCTAAAGTTGAGGAAGCTCTTGCAGTTTGAATTGAAGAAAAGGATGAGTGGGTTATTGACAGTGGATGCTCACATCATATGACTATCGACAAAAGAAAATTTTTAAGTCTTTAGAAATATGACGGTGGGGTTGTAAGATTCAAAGATAACAATGTTGGTGTGATTCATGGCAGAGGATCTATTCATCTTGGTGGTAAACATAACATTGATGATGTACTTTATGTTGAAGGCTTGAAGCATAACCTATTGAATTTTGGATAGATTGTGGACAAGGGTTACAATCTTCAGTTCAAAGATGGAAGATGCAAGATACTTGGAAGCTCTAGAAATGTAATTGCTTCAGGTACAAAGACAAGAGGTAATATTTTTCACCTGAGTGCTACTAATGAAATTTGTTTAATTACTCAAGTAGATGAAAGATGGCTATGGCATAGGAGGCTATTCCATGTGAATTTTGATAAAATTTTCAAGGTAAACTCCACTCAAGCAGTAAGAGATCTACCTAAGCTAGTGAAGCCAACTAACACAATATGCAAGGAATGTCAGATGGGAAAATAGACTAGAGTTTCTTTTCGAAGAAAACAACATAATTCTAATGGAGTACTGGAGTTGGTGGATACTGATATTTGTGGTCCCTCCAGAATCAGAAGTCTACAAGGAGAAAGGTACTAAATGCTACTTATTAATGACTACTCTAGGATGGTATGGGTTGCTTTCTTAAGAGAAAAATGTGAAGCATTAGAGAGGTTCAAAATTTTCAAAGCTATGGCAGAGAATGAGATGGGTTTGAAGATCAAATGCCTAAGGTCAAACAGAGGTGGTGAGTTCACCTCCCAGGAGTTCAATTCTTTTGTGAAGAGAATGGAATCAAAAGACAGTTATCTGCTCCCCAAACCCCTCAATAGAATGGAGTTGTAGAGAGAAAGAATAAAACAATTTTGGATGTTGTGAGAACAATGATGTTGGAAGGAAATGTGCCTCACATCTATTGGAGAGAAGCTATAAGCACTGCTGTGTACACTCTAAACTAGGTAAATTTCAATGGTATTTCTGGTAAGACTCCTTTTGAGCTGTGGTTTGGTTATAAGCCTATTATTAAATATTTCAAGATCTTTGGAAGAAAGTGTTATATTAAAAGAGATGAGGACATAGGCAAGTTTGATGCAAGGAGTGATGAAGGAATACTCTACTAAAAGCAAGGCTTACCGGTGCTATAATAGAAGATTGAGAAAAATGGTTGAAAGTGCAAATGTCAGAGTTGACGAGGACTCTGCTAGATCATCCAGATACTGTGGATATGATTCAAATGACCAACAAGATAGTACAAGAAAAATAAAGAATGCCCAGACACAGAATCAAGTTCAAATTGTTCAGGTACATCAAGAAAGTTAGGAAGGAGAGACAAGTGGAAGTGCATAAGAAAGAACAGAAGAACTAGAAGTGTGAGAGAAACCTAAAATTTTGAGGTATGTAAAGCTAAATCATTCTGAAGATCAAATTATAGGAGATAAGAATAAAGGTGTGCAAACTAGAAGAAGGATTGCAAAAGAGTATTGTCTGATTTCCAAGACTGAGCCTAACAATGTCAATGAAGCTTGTAATGATGAACACTGGATGGAATCTACGAAGGAAGAATTGATGTAGATTGAAAAGAATGATACATGGATTCTTGTTCCTAGAGCTAAAGATAAAAATGCGATTGGTACTCAATGGGTCTTTCAAAATAAGATGAATGAACAAGGTGAAGTGGTTTGGAATAAAGCAAGACTGGTATGTAAAGGGTATTCACAAATGGAAGGTATTGATTTTGAAGAAACCTTTGCCCCTGTTGCCAAAATTGAAGTTGTAAGATTATTTCTTGCTTATGCCACATATAAGAACTACATAGTCTATTAAATCGATGTGAAGTCAGCCTTTCTAAATGGTGAGTTAGAAGAAGAGGTATATGTTGAACAACCAGATGGATTTCAATTGATTGATAAGGAATACATGGTTTTTGGATTGAAGAAAGCTCTGTATGGACTCAAGCAAGCCCCCAGAGCTTGGTATGCTAGACTAGATAAATACTTACTAAAGCTTGGATTCAATAAAGGTACTACTAACAAAAACTTGTGTTTTAAGTTGGATCATGATAAAGAGTTGATTATTGAAGTCTTTGTTGATGACATTATTTTTGGAGGTGATGATGATATATGTATGAAGTTTGATGATGAAATGAAAAGTGAATTTGAAAAGAGTATGATTGGAGAGATGAAGTTCTTTCTGGGATTGCAAGTCACTCAATTAGACAATGGGATTTTCATATCTCAGTCCAAATATGTGAGAGAGTTTCTAAAGAATTTTGGCATGGAAGACTCAAAGCCTGTTGGTACACCCATGGTAACCGGATGCAAGTTAACACAAAATGATGATTCTCCTAAGGAAAATCAAACAAGATACAAGTCAATGATTGGAAGATTGCTCTACTTAGCTCAGAACAGACCATACATCATGAATGTTGTGTGTATGGTTGCTAGATATCAAGTTGATCAAAAAGAATCTCATGTGACTACTTTAAAGAGGATTTTCAGATGCCTGAAAGGAACAATTGATTTTGGGCTTTGGTATCCTAAAGATGATGATCTTACCTTGAGTACCTATACTGATGCAAATTGGGCAGGAGATGTAGATGACATGAAAAGCATTAGTGGTGGTGCCTTCTTCCTAGGAAAGAAGCTAGTGTCTTGGTTGAGTAAAAAGTAGAATTCCACATCCCTATCTATTGCTGAGGCATAGTATATTGTTGCTGCAAATAACTGTACTCAAATGATGTGGATGTTCAATAGATGCTGAAAGATATCAGAGTAGTATATGATGAGCCTATTGTCATATACTGTGACAACTCAAGTGCAATAAACATATCGAAGAATATGATGCTACACTCTAAGACCAAGCATATATCAATCAAGTTTCACTTCTTGAAGGAGAAAGTGAGTGAGAAAGAAGTCAGACTAGAGTACGTGCCTACCAAAGAACAGATTGTAGACATTTTTACCAAGCCATTGCCAAAGGATACTTTTGAGCATCTCAGAGGGATGCTAGGGATGATTACCGCTCCTGATAAGAACTAGAGATGCATTTACTTGCATCAATCCATGTGGTTCATAGCTATATTTTGATCTATATTGATGTTTCTGTGGCTGCTACTCAAGGGGAGTAGTCAGATGTGAAAATATGTGGTTCAAAGCTTGTATGTGGAAAGATAATGCTTATCTTTTCCATTGATATCAAAGGGGGAGAAGAGCAATATGAAAAACAACATGAGGAGAAGAGTCAAAATCTAAGGGGGAGTACGTGTTGATTGAGAGTTCTGTTGATGGTGTTTTTCACATCATGTGTTGCCATCAATGCTAAAGGGGTATATTTTTAGATGCTATGGTTGTGTTGCTTATATGTGGTTGTCATTGATGTCAACACTATTAGCATTGATGTATTATAAGCTATATATGTCGAGGATATTGAGAAAATTGTTAAAGAAAGAGTTGCAGGTTGATAGTGGAATAGTGAAGGTCATGAAGGTGTCTTGCTTAGTACGTTGATTATTAGTCATTGTGGACTAAAGGGATTATTTCCAAGTATATCTAGTTTATCCATCGAAAGTTTTAGAGGTCTGTGTGAAGATTTAATCGTGTTATGAACAGTTTTGTTCTGACTGTTAATCTATGGCTTTAGTTAGTGTTCCTAATTGAAGTTGATGTGATTTTAGTAATTTCTGTTGTTGCAGATGCTTCTCTGATGATTCTTGATGCTTGTGGATGTTTCTAGATCATGCTCTATCTTTGTTGCATGTCCACGTTGATCGGTGTGCTCATGGTCAGTGATTTTTCTCTTGTGTATTCGGGTTTTTATGTTCTTGTCTGACATGGTGGTTGTAATGTATTGTGGATCCTTAGAATTTGAATGTTTGGCACACTCGAGGATATTGTTTTAAGTCTTCATTATGTTGTGGCTGACGGTGTTTGATTCACATTGAAAATTTACTTGTAAATTTGGGCTGACATTATGTATATGTTTTATATTTTATTTGGCCGATGAAGTTGTTGATGTAATTCCATGTTCCAGATATATAAGTAGTTGTTTGTGCAAAGTTATGTAGCGAACAAGTGCTAGAGAAAGAGAAAGTGTGCAAATAGTGACCTAATCATTTGATTGCAAAGCAGAGTGTGAAGAAGTTTGAGCGAGGTGTGAAGGAGTGTTTTTGTGCTTAACCAGAACTATAATCAGACTTTTGTAGAAGCTATTTTCTTAGTTCATACCCTGCGGATCTAATCCGAATTGCTGTAAGACAGTGTGTCTTCTTTGGGCAGTGAGCCCTCTTGTATTGAGCATTGAGCTCTAGGCAGTGTGCCTGAATGCATGTGCATTCCCATTATTCTTCTTTATACTTTTAATAGGGTATAATATTGTGGACTGACATCCACCATGGTTTTTCCCCTAATAGGGTTTCCACGTAAAATATCTTGGTGTTCTATGTATTTTTGATGTGTTGATTGTTTATAGTTTAATGTTCATTCATCAGATCTGATATTAAGTTAAGATTAGAAAGTTTAAATATTCTATGACAACTGATTCACCCCTCCTCTCAGTTGTCTGTCCTTGTTTTTCCAACAATTGCTGACATGGAGAAGCTTTTCATGAGATGCATAGATGAAAACAACTATCCATCCCCTAAAATGCACCAGAGCATGGATGCCATCCCATACATCATAGTTTTCATTCTCTGTTCTCCACCAAATTAACTTACCTTTCACTCTAGTTAACTATAACACCAACTTTACTCTGTTTTTTATTTTTTATGTTTTAATATCCTCTTCTTAGCCCAAAATTTACTCTATCCATCTTTTTTCCAGTGTCAGAAAAGATGGTTTCACCTTTTTTATTTTTTATTTAAGGGCTAAATGGGTTTCACCTTTTTTATTTTTTATTTAAGGGCTAAACGCTTTTGAACCAGAGCTATGAACCGAAATACAACCATTTAACAATACCACCCCAACAGGGTTTGAACCATGATGGCAAGAACAACAATGCCACCTTTAAACCATCACACCATGCCAATACTAGCTACCATTTACAAAAAAATATTAATAGTCTCCATTATAAATATTTTAATAAAATTAAAAATATTAAATTAAACCTTGTATTAAGGAACTATTTGAAATTTTATTTTTTAATTAATAATATTAATTATATAAATTTTAACAAATGTAAATTTGAAAAAAATAAATTATTATAAGAAAATTTGTTCCCAATTGGGTAGGTATTTATTTTAAAAAAAATATAAGTCAAAGTTAAAATATTTTTACATTAAACAATATTTTATATGGTATAAGTTATAATATTAGATACTAAATTTGATATACTATAAATTTATTTTTAAAATAATATTATAATTTATATTTATTATTATATATATATTGTAACAATAATTATTATATATAAATATATTATATATAAAATTTATCTTTATAAGTAAATATATAATTAAATGATAAATATACATAAATATCAAATATATAATTTTATAATATACTAAATTACTAAAATATATTTATTAATTTACATTATACAAAAATTATAATAATAAATATAAATATATTATATGTTATATTTATAAAATAAAAATAGTTGAGTAATAAGTATAAAAATATTAAACATACATAATTAAGTAGTACATATACATAAATATTATACCATATATGTCACAATTTGTAAAATTTCATAAAATGTGGCTAAAATAGTGCAATCTACACATCTTGATCACGAATAAGTTAACTATTGAATGACATAAATAATTGTTGTAGGTAAATAAAAACTTTTTTTAAAAGTTGTGTCAAGCATGGGGCAAGTCAAGTTGTGGTTGAGAAGCTATAATAAACAACTAAAGTTATTGGAGGCTAACTATTGGGTGCTAATTCCTCTTTATTAAATTAAAATTGTAGGCTATTTATATGTATTTTTCAAAAATTCTTAATATTATTTGATCCAAAATTATGGGATCCAAAAGAGTAAATTTTACTAAAATGAATTAACATTAGATTTAATTTTCTATCCAACAACCATATTAGGTGTATTTTAATTTAATTTCTTCTATTATATGTCTACATTATTTACAAATTTAATAATTAACTAAAATAAATATCATTTTTCTAATATAAAATAAGAAATACAAATATAATAAAAATATTATAAACCAAATTTAAGAAATAAATAGTTAATGTTAAAAATTATAATATATCTAAAATAAATTAAATAAATATTGTATAAATTAAGATAAAAGTTCAAAATATAATTATTCTACAATAAGTTTAATTTGTATATAACAAAAATAATTATAAATTGAACTACTTCTAATAGATTTTTTATTATTATTGTAATTTCACAAAATATAAAGAAATAATTAAAATAAATTCAAATTCAAATTTAAATTAAAAACTAAAATATAGTAAACAAAAATGCAAATTCAAAACATATAAAATCTAGATGTTAATAAAAATAATATTTAAAAATTAATAATAATAGTAACCACAATATATAATAAACTTATTGAGTTAATTAATAATCAAATAAAAAATATTAATAGTTTACTAATTTAATAAAATTTAAATATAAATAAATATGTATAAAAAATATTAATATTAATGGAAACATAAACTCATACAATTATATTTAACATGTGTTTATATATTTTTAATAGAATATTATATTATAAAATTATATAGTTAAATTAAAAATATCAAATATTTAATATTTATATGTATTATATAATTATGTTTATTTTGTAAATAAAATATAAAATATATTTTTGTTACTTATTATATAATATTAATATAATATAAATTAATAATACATTTTAATAAATTATTGTATTGCAAAAATTATGTGTTTAATATTTATGTATATGTATTATGCATGTTTAATATTTATATATTTATTACTCAACTATTCTTATTTTATAAATATAACATATAATATATTTATATTTATTATTATATAATTTTTGTATATGTCAATTGATAAATATATTTTAGTAATTTAATATATTATAAAATTATATATTTGATGATGGGAAAGTAATATTTCATGGTGCGAGAAGGAGCAGGAGCAACTCACATGCAAAACAAAGTAGTCCAAAGTTTTGAAGCTGAAAGGGAGAACAATCAGGCATGACGAATTGGAGTGACGACGAGGTTTTGAGGTCAGGGTCAATGGGCAAGAGATGTTGAAGTAGAAATACCCCAAAAGAAATTAGGAACTGGGCCACCCACAAAAAATGGAAGAAGGAAAGTAGGGAGGAAGCAGAGATGGCTAGTTGAGCTCCAAAAGAAAGAGACTGGTGAAGGAGTGACAAGTCTTTTCCCTAGATCTGGAGGCCTCAAAACAGGCCTGGTAACCCAAGATCACAAAGATGGGGAAATTTTAATGGAGGTGGCTAAAACCCTAATTGGGAATGTAATCAATGGGCAAGGAGGAGCTAGAAAAGAAATCAATTCAATCATGGAGAGGTAAGCAAGGATAAGGAATACCTTGGGAATAGGGCTAGGAAAGCAGTGCTAATAAGCTCAGAGAAACTTCACAAGGAAAGGGAGTGTCTTGACCGCCTAAGGCTGATAGAAAAATGGCTTGGGAAATATTTCAAATGGGATTTCCTATGCGATGGTGGCAAGGCAAATTGGGAGAAAATTTAAAATTGAAGAGGTTAGCCAATGGATATTTTGTGGTGATTTTCCCTTCGGAAGAGATTAGGAAGGAAATTGAATTAGGTGTAAGGCTGTTGGATGGGCATGGGTTTTACATTCGAGGTTGGATGGTGGGATTCAACCCATTCATGCAAAAAATGGAGATAATTCAAGAATGGTGGAAACTGTTGAATTTTCCACTAGAATTTTGGTTGAAAGGAAATTTGGAGAATATTGGGAGCAATTTAGGTAATTATGTGTGTACAGAAGAGAGATTGAATCTAGATGGCATAGGCTCATTTGTAGGATTATGTGTAGAAGATCAACCATGGTAGGAGATATGGAATGAAATTGATTTGGTAAAAGAATGGGGGGTTTTGGTACAATAGATTATCACAGATCCGAAGCTCCACTCAGAGCTTATCAGATCCATAGAAGGGTGAGAAAATCTGAAAGGTTCATCAAAGGAAGACTTCAGTTATCCAAAGACCCCTCAGGGCTTGAATCTTCCCTCTAACCCAGTGTAAGATGATGCTTCAAAAAAAGAGGACGAGGATGAAGGTCTAGGGATAGTCCCCCTATAGATCTGGGAATGGAAGAAGTTGGAACAACCAGTGGAAATTAGGAAGAGGAGCTAAAAGAAAAAGTGGCTGAAGTGATCGATCTTTTAAGAAATGAATATAGACGGGAGGACTTAAATTCTTTAATAGAAGTCGGGAATGAGTTGATAGAACTAGCCGAGGAAGAAAAAAGTGGTTCATTGAGGATTGTGAGAGAATAATTCTTTGAGGATTAGAAAAAATTCCTAGGTTTGGAAGAGGACGAGTTTCCTTTTGAAGAAGGGAATGATTTGAAATCAGGTAAGAAGCGAAAAATCTCACTAGTAGGGAAAAGTGAGCCTGGAAAATTGGGAATTTTCCAGAAAGACATGCAAAAAAACTCCCTTGACTGTGGTGAAAGCAAGAAGCATGGTAGGATCCCAAAATAGGAGAAACTCAAGTGGGATGGAGAGGCAAGTGGACAGAAGAAGATCAACGAGATGTTGAAAGTAGGGAAGAGTGATGCTCTCCTTTAACAACAATGAAGCTTCTAACTTGGAATGTTAGGGGCTTAAACGCCCCTAACAAGCGATGCCTAATAAGGCATCAAATTGAGAATTTGCAAATAGATATAGGTCTACTATAGGAAACAAAATTAGGCAATAAGGAAAGGACAAAGCTTGAAAGTAAATTAAAGTTTTGGCGATTAATATGGGTCAATGCGGAAGGTGCGTCAGGTGGATTGCTTGTAGTTTGGAAGCCACAATCGATGCAACTAGAGGAATTCAATGGAAGTAAACGTTGGGTCTCCTACCGCGTAAGAAGTCTCATTTCAAATTTAAGTTTCTTACTCATCAATGTTTATGGTCCTATTTTTTACATTCAAAAGAGGCATGTTTGGAAAGAACTAGATCAGGTTTTGAATAATTCTAGGTAGGATTTTAGTGTGATTGGGGGAGATTTCAATGCCATCTTGATATCTGAGGAAAAAAAGGGAGGGGTAGGAAGAATGCTACAGTCTTAGATTGACTTCAATTTTTTTGTAGAAAGGAATATGTTAATAGAAACCCAAATGGGGAATGGAAATTTTACTTGGAAAAACAAAAGGTTGGGGTTTTGTAACATAGTTGAAAATATCAATAGATTTTTCTTTAAAGGGGACTTAGGAAGGTTTCCCTTTGAATTATAAAGTAGAATTATGCCTGGGGCTGGTTTCAACCATTTCCTGATTCAATTGGAGATAATCAGTGAAAAAGTCCAATAAGATGTCCATTTAAGTTTGAATCAATGTGGTTCAGTGACCCAAACCTTGGGGATCTCATTAAACATTGGTGGATGAGCTGTAGTCTAGGAGGATAAAAAATGTTTAATGTGGTGACAAAACTAAAATTAGTCAAACAAAACCTCAAATAGTGGAACAAAGAAAGCTTCAAAAACATTTTTGAAGAAAGAAGAAAGTTAGAAGAAGCTCTAAAGGAGCTTAGAGAGAAGGTAATTGCACACGAGATGGACATAAAAAACTTCGAAGAGGAGAAAGATTTGACAGGAAAATTGAATGAAGTGTTGATCAGAGAAGAAATCTTCTGGAGACAAAACTCCAGAGAAATGTGGCTGAAGGATGGGGATAGGAACACAAATTTTTTTCACAACTCTACTAAAGTGCAAAGCAAGTAAATAGAATATCTTACATTAGTGGAGTGGATGGGAGAATGGTGGAAGATCTAGTGGAGATAAGAAAGTATGCGATGGACTTCTTTCAAGGATTATTGAATGACAATGAGGGTTCCAATTGTAATGCCCCTCGTGCAAACCCCAGAGAACACACACACTGCGAATAATTTTTTTTTTTAAACAATTAAATTAAACTGGCAATAACATTAAACCATAACCACATAGCATATCACATAGCATTAACACACTTGGTTCTCTGGGGCACGTGAGATTACATCGCAACAACTAAACAGAAATAAAGATAAAGATTATAACATAACCATTTAAATTATAATAACCTTAAACAATGATACATCCAATAATCCGTGATGCGAGAACACTATACATCACATAATACATCCATGATAAATCTCTTACAAGAGATACAAATGAGCCTAACCATTACATCATCATTTTACTGTTACATTACAATCTCTTGATAATTGAATTACAATGAGTTTCCCAACATGGGAATTGATACAAGAATAATGAAATATGAAATACAAGTGTATACTGGTACAACTCCAATTGGAAATACTGAGAAGATAGGACGCTAATGGGGAACCCAACGGGTGTGGAGCACGTTCCACCCAACCATGTGAATTACAAGTAACTCACCCCCCGTGCTCAGAGGCGACGAGGGAGTGAACCCGACCATGAATGTCAACAGACTCAACAACAACATAGTACAAAACATGTGCAACTCAAGGCATACAATAGACAACCATCAATGTTCACAAATCACATAACAAGATAACACTATAAAACTCATCACAATTAAACAAAGTATCACCAAAGGTACAAGTGACTCAATAGTAATCATAAACCAAATTTGCGAGAATCTGAAACAACACAATGAATACAAAATCCAGAAGAACCGCAACCACATCTAAAATACATTTCCAAATAAATCTGAAAACAATTAAAGGAACATGATTCCATATAAATCTAAAACAACCATTCAATACACAATTCCACAGGAAACAAGAAACAAGTCAAACGGTGTCAAATGGGGAGGGTCATCGCATAGCTCTCATGGGATCCCCTGGCACTTCCTCCAACTGAGGCGCTGGCACCCATCTATGGATTCCCTAGCCCTCGAAAACAACATAAAGATGCAATCTCCAGAGGCGACATGAAACAAGAACAGGGGTGTCTAGTGGAGAGTGTCATCGCATAGCTCTCATGGGAATTCTCCTGGCCCTTCCTCCAACTGAGGCGCTGGCACCCATCTATGGATCTCCTGGCCCTTCCTCCTAACTGAGGCGCCGACACCATAGGGTAGCTAATGCGGAGCCAATAATCTCTCATGAAGACGAGACTATGACTTTGCCGACCACGGCCTTCTCAGTCTATCACTAGTCTATGGTAGCCCTAATGCATAGACGAGGACTCCAATGTTTTATTATCTTGTGTTTTTAAACTACCCAACCCCCCTAAATTCTATTATTTAGGTTATCACTTGTTTAACTACTCTTTTGTGGGTTATCCTGAGCCCTTCCTCATCCTGAGGCGCCGGCGCCCACGAAGAGCCACTCTCCCTAAGACCTTTAACATAAACAAAACTAGGCAAAGGTTGTACCATAACAGATAAAACAAAAAAAATCTCAAGCCCAAATCACGCGAGGCATTACCCATCTCGCTATAACCACATAATGAAGTCTCAACAATTCGTGTACAACCCTTTTAAAATCATGATATCAAAACTCTTGCCACATCAAGGGTGCATAAAGAGGGAACATCAACTGACAATAATCTCTAGCCTCTGGAAACCAAAAGAACGACAATCCACAAATGAGGGTAAAATGAAGAAACAAGAGTTGTCCATGGTATGGGCTTCAAGCCAACTTCAACACCAACCCAATGAATAAAAACTCTTCAAATCAAAAATTAACTCAAGACAAAAGTCATATCTAGATGGAACCCTCATGATTGATCGCCATCACAACCAAGGCAACACTGTTAAAACCAACTCACAATAACCAACACACCTACATACAAAAATGAGAGGAAACATCCCTTTAACACATTCCTTTTATTCAAACAAATTCCACACGTAACAAAAATCCACAATCTCCTAATTTTTACCAATCAACACTTAAGTAAAACAAATGGGTAAATAACCTAAATGAGCATGAAATCAGCATACTATACAATTCGTTGGTTGAGTGATGAAAATAAAAGATCATCTCATTGATCTATTAAGTGACTCCTATTATTCAAAAGTAATTTTAACTTATATACAATCATTTTGAAACCCAAATACCACAAGTACCATTGAAATTCCATATAAGCAATAATAATATTTAACTCTAATTAGCATGAGACATCGATACGAATGCAATCGAGATTACTTTTTCCTAACTAACTTGCAAGGTAAACATAAGTGTCCTTTAGTAACTAAACCTCTTCAATATTTATAAACTTAATAAACCTTAAACTTATTTTCTGTTTAAAATATTTGTTCCACTAAATCAAATAATAAATTAACACCTTAAAAGAGAAGTATAGAAATACCCAGACATAAGCATAATTTAATCATTTTAACCAAAATACACAAGTTACACTATTTTTCTTAAACATAATAAAATAATACTAAACAATCCTTGCTTGAATTGATTAAGCTATCAACCAAACTCCATTTACTAATGGTTCACCTTATTTTATTTTATTTTATTTCTTTTTTTCATGCCATCTAAAAGCTCATGTAAAGAACAATATGTATATTTAGCATCAAGGATTAAATTTATTCTTTCAAGAACCTATGAGAGAGTTACTTATACATCTAAACACATACCCAAATCAGAACCAAATTCAATTTGTAATTCACGAGTTTTATAATGTAACATATATATAATGCGTAAAAGATATAAACACATCTATATGATCTAACCCATACTTAGAACGATAGCCTAGAAAGGACACACTTCAAACAATGTCATACATGAAGTCTACGGCTATGAATAGAGCTACAAAAGCATATCTCCTCTAATTTCATTGAAATTTATAAATAAACACAGACCTATTTTACTACCAATTTCAAGAGACAAGGACAATATTCTAATGGAGATTTTTCTTTTTTTTGATGAAGCAAAATGAGATAATCTGAAGAAAAGCTTGCACTAAGGTGCAACGCACTGGAGGCACATCTGAAGGGTGTGAAGGAAAATCTAAGGCGTGAGAACTATTTGATAATAGGCTGGTCACAGGGGATGCAAGGAGAGTTCAACAAACTGATTCAACAAAAGAAAGGGCCCTCAAAGGAATATAATATCATGATAAGCCACGATTATGTCAGATCGTTTTGTTTTGAGAGTCATGAGAATGTTAAAGGTAATCAACAGGTTCATAAGCAGACCGTAGGATTCAATTAGAATAGTGTTTCGAATGACTCCCTCACTGGTAATCTCATTCATATTATAATCTTGAGCGATCTTAACATAGAAAAGGTGGATATGGCTCTGTTGGCCGCTTGCCCCATGACCACGTGATTCGAGCTACCATACTTTGGGCTATGATGGCTCAGTGGAGCTGGGAGATCTGAATTAAGAAAAAGGTACTTAGAAATGGATAATGGCAAGTTATGCACGAAATTAGATTCATTGGAAGGGCTAAATAAACTTTCAAGCAGCTAAAATCAGCTAGTGTAAGGCCAAATACATTAAATGCTATCAGCAACGACCCTCAATTTAATACGCAATTATCGAATACCAATCCAAAAGGGGTTTATCAACAAATGACATATCGATGCAAACTTTTAGAGAAGCAAAAGAGACAATCAGGAAAGCTCAGATTCGATCTACTTGAGGAAAGTATTGTTGGAGGGATATAAAATCGAATTACCCAATGAGGTGAATGGCGTAGGGAATAAGATTACAACGATCCTCAATTGTTAATCATGGAGAGTTTAGTTTGTTTCGGGGCAGAGATAAGAAAAAAGCAGGGTAAAGAGTGTGAACTACACTAAATGAAACAGACTAAAAACAAATCCAAGCTTAAATAGCATCCAAGTGTGCAGGGTAGTCTTGCATGCGTGAAGCACAGGCAGAAAAGACATCACAAAGGGTTAATAAACATTGAATAGTGTTTGAAAGATTAAAAGAAATATTATTATAGACATTCAACGAGTATCCGTTGAGGTTTCATCACAATAAAGGTTGGGTTCATGATCAACAAGGGCTTTTTAAGCTTTTCAAAACAAACCACAAATAAAGAAAAATCGATGGCTACCTGATATCCAACGTTCATTGACGAAGACGGTAAGCTAAATCGATCCCTCTTTTACGATCCAAAATCCATCCTCCCGAAATCAATTTCCAATCTACTTTGATCTTCTGGTTAAAATTTCTCTCATTTTTCTTCTCTGAAAACTATTTCCTTCCCCCATTTTTTTTATTTTTTTATATTTTTTTCAAATCCAAATCCACCGAAAACAAATATCCTCTCTAAAATCTTCAGAATACCAAGCCCATCTCTTGCACAATCTTCTGTCACAAATATCTCTGTGTGTGTAAAACTCCCCAAAAATTCCTAATTAAATAAAAGATATATTCCATCCCTCACAAAAAAACTCTAAAAATCAAAAATAAAACAAAACAATTCTTTAAAAGCCAGCTTTTTTCCCAAATCTGTATTCTTATTGGCTCACCCAATCTTTTTATTCTTTTATTTGCTTTATTGTTTTAATTTCTGTTTTTACCACTTTACTTGCACATTACTTTATCTATTTAATTTAAATAAATTATTTTAATAATTATCCTCCACCAGATAATTAATTAAAATAATTAAAACACATTTAATATATAATTACCATTTAATTGTAATATGTGGTTTTCAAAATAATTAAATAATTTAAATATTCGAATATAATTTAAATCTAACATTAAAACAACTAATTACTTCCATCATCAAAATCGATTACACCACAACAAATAACGTACCAACATTAAAATAACCAATTATTATCCACATTCAATTAACTAAATCACAACCTATTAAATACTCACATTAATAAAATACCACATACACAACACAAACCACAATGACGACAATTGCAGAAATGTACAATACCAATCAACGAGATGACCTGACATCATGGGACGGGAGGACTTCATCGTCACCTCAGTATCAACATTTAACCATTGGGCTATAGGTGCTCGCCCTGTCCTGCCGAAGCAGGTGGAATCGAGACTTGTACCTGCAATCCTGCATACAAACGAAGTTGTGTACATGTGCATACATATATATAAAATCAAAGCATTAAATCAAGTACTGCATTGTGAGAAGGAATCGCAACATAGCAGGGCACTCGCGAACGAGTGATGCTATTTTGTCCTTCGTCACACCTATTCTAACCATTATAATATAACCAATAAATCAACATTTCTAACTAACAATCATCTCAAAACATATCTAACTAAATCACTGCATCATATCATAATTCTGAAAATCAACTAATATAACCAACCATAATGTCCTATAAAATAATCATGTCTACTAATGGAATAACAGCATCATCAAATGTCTAACTAACCAAACCACACAATAACAGTACCATCATAGTCACAAGTAGCAAACGAACGCATAGCAAAGTAATAAGTCCAACTAGCAAGAGGAGGGGGTACTACACCAATCTTGAGGCACAAAATGAATTGCTAAGACATATTCCAAGGTTGGTAATTGAGGCTCATAATAAACAATTGTTTGCTAAGTTCACCGAATTAGATGCTAATATGAACTTGTTTCAATTACACTAAGAGAGGGTGTCAGGACCCGATGGTTTTCCTACCACTTTCTTTTAGAAGTTCTAGGACATAGTGGGTCAAGTGATCACAAAGGTAGTCGAAGAGTCAAGAGAGTTGAGGAGAGTGTTAAAAGAAGCCAACAACACATTTATTGCAATCATTCCCAAAAAAGAGAAACCAAAGTCTATGGAGGAATTTTGACCTATTTCCTTATGTAACATGATGGAACCCCTCCAAAAATTTCTTGGTTCCACCCTAAAAATTATGCAAAGTCTAGCTTGGGCCCTCACTTTTGATTTCAGGTCATATCGTCATCACTGTGTTAAGGTTTATATTCATAAAACCTCCCAAAATTGGCCTATGAATAAAAAAACCCTTGATTGTTTTAAAATTTGATTGACTTGGTATTCCCGATTTCTAGTTGTTTGAGTTATCACTTATGCCATTAAAGTCGTGTATTCACCGACCCCTTGTGTTTAGGTTTGTCAGTCTGCTTGGTCCTTTCTAATGTCAATTTTACCTATGGTTGAGGCTTGATTTTAATATTTTAAAACCTTAGCCTTTGTTCTTATGGGCCAATATCCCGTTTTCCTAGAGATGGCCCCCTTTTATGATTAAATTTTGTAGCATGTGCAAAATGGAACTTCATTCTAGCCATTTAATCATGGGGAATTAATCCCAGCCATTCCTCGTATGCCTGTGCTAAATTGTTTCTTCTTATTTTATTCACATAGGCTAGCGGGCTTCGACCATGTGTCTTGTATGTTGGTGGGCCCGGTTTCCTTGGTGAAAATACATGGTACCTTTCAAAAAAGATCAAAAACTATAGGAGTGAAGATGTGGCCACATATCTACTACTCCCTGCAAGCCCATCTTGATTTATTTTATGTTATTTTAAAGACACGGGCTAGCGGGCAATGGCCACGTGGTACTGCTAGATGGTGGGACCAATATCTCCAGAAGGGAAATGGCCATAGTCTAAAGGAAGATCAATTATGGATGTCACAACATGTGTTCTCATCAAAACCATTCCCCACATGCCCATCTATCTATAGTAGCGAGGAAGGATAGTCACATGGTCTAGTGGGTGGAGTGACACCTATCATTATTGTGGGACCCACTAAGCTTTGAGGACGAAGGTTTGTTTTGAAAGAGATGAAATCGATGGTCGATGGAAAGTGATGTGGCCTAATCTTGACCACTCCCCACCATCCTATGAGGGCCTTGCCCATATCCTATATTTTTCAATGGGCAAGCAGGCAAGTGCCATGTGGACTTTCCAAAAGGCTCCGGTGGGATCTAATAAAATTAGAATACTTCTATATTTGGCTGAGAAGGTACTATTTCTAAATGGTGCTATTTTAAACTTTGTTCTTTGAGGCACATGCTTGAGGTTTCAGCTGTCAGTCCTGACAATTATTGATACATGTGGAGAAGGTGAAAAAAAAGAAAGGTAATGTATGAACTGATATTTTGAGATTAGATCAGGATCATTTCCCACTATTTTGTTACGAATAAATATAGGTGATTTATTTCCCATGGGTAAGCGAGTAATTATAGCACAAATAGTTTTAATTGATGTTGTGTACAGAGTGGATGTATATCTACTCAGGGCGTTTCTGATTTAAAGCATAATTAAAAACTTAATTATAAGTGGTTGCATAGTAATATACCTATTGATTTATCTTTTAAAACATGATCAACGGTTAAGATTAAAAAGATCAAAGCAAACTATTGTTAGCTCGCGCACACAAGCTTTCTTTGAAGAATTAATAGTTGGCACACTTGCATGACTCATTATAATGAGGACTGATGGCCAAATTTCTCATTTAGAAATTGCATTCAGAAACTAGCAATTGAGTTCGAGTTTGAGAGTAGAATTGGTAGAGGTCTTCTAGTCTTATCACTAAGAGGATGAGTAAGTCTGGATAGTCTGTTAGGATGGTCCAAAGGTCTAAGAGATTGAGTTTTCTCGAGTCTAAGGAGAAAGCCCCTGAGAATGAAGTTGATACACAGGGAGCTCCTGATACACCAAAGAGTAGAAGGGGATGCAGGAAATTCAAGAAGTATGGTGTCGGGAGTAACTATTGCTTGAGGAGCCGAAATGTTTCAAAAGAACTAGTCAAGTTCAAAGGAAAAAAGCTGGTGGAATATGAAAAGAAGGAAAAGAAAAACTGCAAGTATCGTAAGGCTTATCTGAGAGGATGTAATTCTCCTAGTGAGGTTTCTGATAGCCCTTCAGATAGTGAGGGTGACATTGACCTAGAGGGTGATTATTATCCCCTCTCCCTGGTACCATTTGATGATTTTGATGAGGAGGTGGTGATGGTTCCTCTAGTTCCACCATGAGCAAGGTATGGGCTAGTATCCTCAAAGGCCGATGACTCAGAGTGATGATTCTAACCCATTTTTATTTTTGATGACACCATGGCCCTTTTTCCAAGATTTTCCTATTTAGCGTTCATGTGATTTCTTGTTTCTAGCGCTGATGTGGAAATTTTTCAGGTTGGTGTAATGGAGAAGTTCCAAACTCCCTAGTGTTGGTGAAATGTAGGTTTCTTCCAGGCGGTATGCAGATTTTTGTTGGGGCTACTAGTGGAGAATATTCTTTGGTCAACAAGGACAAGGATTCAACGCTGCTGCAACAAACTCTTCCTTTTGAGGAGCTGGCATGTCTTCATGTAGAGGATGTGGAATGTGGTCTTTTACTCTTCCACTTTCCGCAATGATTGCATGTAACTAACTGATGATGTATCAAATTATGGTGCAAATGATCTTGAAATGAGGTGAAATGTAAATGTAATTGAGCCTGATGCTTGTTGCTCCCTTATTCTATAAAAGGAATTTTAGGGCTCATTACAGGGGGTCATATTTTTAAGTCTCAATAAGGTTTTGGGTGATAACTAAGCTCAGGAAAGTAATTTAAATAGACTATGGATAAGTAGACCAGTAGATTGCCTTGGGTATGAAATCTTGTATGTAATAGTCTTAAATTAGTTCTATAGAAACTACTGATATAGAAACAAATCTTAGTCTGGAAACAAATACTCTCCTATGTATATTTCTCACAAGTTATGAATGAAAATACTAATGGTCTTATCATTTATCTTCAATTTTTTTATTTGAATGTATGATTATGTTTTCAGCAAAGAGTTTATTAAAATGCTTGAATAGGGTTATATATTTTGTAGGGAATTGCTTAGGATTTGTTTAAGGAGTGAGTATTTTTAGGCATTGTGAGTTTTCATAAATGTAAAGTAGTATGGGAATAGTCCACCTATGTCTAAATTGAGTAGTTCATATATTACTGATTTTTACATATTTGATTCCGTTACTCTAATTGATGAGACACTGGTCAGTTTGTTAGAAAATATTGCATAAAATGAGCAAATAACACACCTGGCCATGAACTTAAAATAAGAACAATATTCATTTAAAATATTTTTCAAGAATAGGGTTAGAGATATCTTCGATTCTTAGCAAGTAAGTAGTCATTCACTTAAAGATCTACCAAATCTTTAGTGAAATGAGTTTTATTTGCAATAAATAGGAATCAATCTGTGTATAAATATGTTACTAATTGAATACACTTCATGAAAACATAATTGGGATTACCCTCCTAGGTTTCATAGAGCTTGAAGTGAAGGAGTAAGGATCACAAAATCCTAAGCTCATTGTGTTGGCCACTAACCTTGTAGTTTCTTCACTATAAGAGTTGGCTATTCTTTAGAGAATTGTGGGGTTCTGCTGGAAAAATCACCAACATAACACATTGTATAAAATAATGGCAAAGGTTGTGGTAAATAGGTTAAAACACATCTTTCCTTTCATTATCTTGGAGGAACAAACTGGGTTTGTATTGGGGCGGTCAATTCTTGATGGAGTGATCATAGCATATGAGGTAATTCAGTCCATTTAGAAATTGAAGAAACCAACAATGTTGTTGAAGTTGAACATTAGGAAGACCTATGAAAAAGTTAACTGGTGCTTCCTATTCAAAATGATGGAAGCCTTTGGCTTCTTGAAGTGGTTAGATTGGGTCTTTGGGTGGATTGGTTGCCCAAGATATTCAGTTTTGGTGAACGAAACTATGAAAGGTTTTTCTAGTGCCTCTAGGGAACTAAGGAAAGGAGATACCCTCTCTCCTTTTTTATTCATAATAATGGCTAAGGCTTTAGTGAGGGATTTTGATGCTGCTAGGAGGAGTGGGCGGGTGTGTGGATTGAAAGTAACAAGTAATCAAGAGGCAGTTGCACATCAACAATTTGCAGATGATACAATACTATTTGGAATGACATTTGAAAGGGAGGTTAATAGGATAAGAGGAATACTAAATAAATACTCTAAGTCCTTAGGGAAAGAGATCAGCCTTGTTTAAAGTTATAAGTGTTCTTTTTAAACACTAGAATTGCCAGAGAATTTCAAATTATGAGGATATTAGGATTTAGGAAAAGGAAACTACCATGCAAATACTTTGGGCTCCCCTTACATAAGGGAGTGCAGAAAGGTAATATTTGGGGAACCTTAATTGAAAATGTGAAGGATAAAATGTCCTCGTGGAAGAGCCATTGGTTATCTTGGGTGAGTAGGTTGACAATGCTAAAATATGTCATAGTGGCATTACCAACCTACATGATGTCATATTTCCCATTGTTTGTAGGGGCTAGTAAAATGATAAAAAAATGAAAGACTTTTTTTCTGGTAAGGAAATTTGGAGCAACATAAGTTTCCATTGATAAAATGGAAGAAAGTGTGTGAGAAAAAAGAGGTAGATGGGGCAGGAATGAAAGATCTACTACTTTAGAATAAGGCCCTGGGGGCTAAGTTGGTGGGTGAAGCCACAATAGTGGTTTACAATTTGATGGAGGAAGGAAAACTGAGAAAAAATGACCCCATGGAAGAAAAATTGGTTTTAGGGGTTCAAATGAACCTACAAGTTGAATGAACCCAAAAGAGGTTAGCCTAAACTAGGGTTTGAGAAAACCCATTAATTACTGGGCCCACATTTCCCACCCAAAATAACAAAGGAACTGCATATTGAGGGTGGTTTGCTTGAACCCCTAGGGGTTGTACGAAGCCCCCTTATTCCTCATTCTCTCCTTGAAACACAAAAAAACCTAATTTTTTATGCTTCGAAGCTCAGGTTGAGGATGAAAATGGAGGAATCTTCACAAACCTAACTAGAATCAAGTAGTCCTCAGAACGAGCTATCCAACAAATATAATTTTAATATTTTTTGGTTTTATTATGTATTTATATTTTTAGTTTTATTAAACATAGGTTTTTCATTGAAAATGAAGGTCTTTGTTCTGCACATGTGGAAAAATAATAGATTATCAAAAATAAAAATAAAAATATGAGTGCACTAGATATTAAAGTCCTCAATCCAAGAAAAAAGATAAAATTGAATTTCAATAAATACAAAAAGAGTTACACGTTATACAATCACCCTATGTCTAAATTGTAATTGGTTTTACTTCAAAACTTGATTGAAGAAAAAATATTCAATAAAAAACTATCTAACCAAGTGGAAGCACTAGATATCGACGTTACAAATCTAAATTTGAAAGAATTAGAATTTTATCCTTCATGGAAAAAAATTTATACGTTATATGACACGTGTGTCACTTTTAAAAAATGTTGTTTTATGAAAAAAACCAGTTTTCATGGGAGATGGAAAAAGAGGTGCAATCTAATTCCAAAAAAAATGAAAAATATATTTTTAGAATCTATTGACAAAATGTGATGAGACTCTAGTTTGCATCATCTTCAAATTCCTCACGATTTAGCCGCTATAGGTGCCTAAATGTGAAGATTTAGTTAAAAATAATAATTTCAGAGTCTAGTTTGGCCAAAAATTGTAAACCACTATTGTGGGATTGCCTTGGTATGACACTCCATTCAAAATGGGACCTTAAATGGGTTAAAATTCTCAGGGAAAAGTATCTCGATGAAGTGGGGCAATACATGTTCATAGCTAGGCAGTTGCCTAGAGGGTCTCAAATTTGGAACTTCATGTGTAGTTTGAGAGATCTAATCTTGGATCATCTCACTTAGGAGATAAAAGATGGGAATGCATCCCTATTCTGGGAGGACTCATGGGAAGGATTTGCAAAAATTTCAGACATAGCCACATTGGAATAGGTGAAATCAAGTTTGAAACAGGCGTGGGGAGATAGGGTAAGATATTATTTGGAGATGCCAATGCAACAGGGGGATGATTTCTATAATTGGAAGGGTATAAGACAGATGGGTTTTGAGGAGGAGGAAGTGGAGCTGTATGAACAGGTACTGATGGGGAGGAAGATCTGCATTAGATAGGGAAATGACAAATCAAGATGGAATGCTTTGCAGACTAGGGAGTATAAAGCGAAGGATGGATACACCATCACGTAGGATATGGAGGCCTTTAAATCCAATCTTTCGATAAACCTTTGTTGGAATAAGCTCTTCCTACCAAAGGCTGGCATCTTCACCTAGGTGGCCTCCCAGGGAAGGGTGTTAACTATGGATAGGTTTGCGAGGTTGGGGTACTAAGGGCCATCGAGATGTCCCCTATGTAAATAGGTGGAGGAAACTAGTGATCACTTGTTTTTGAATTGCAAATATTCACAGCGATGTTGGAAATAGTTATGTGCCAAACTTCTTTGGAAAACTTCTTTTTCGAGCAACCTATTGTAATTACTCAGAAGCTGGCCAATCACTCACAAGTAGGCAATGTTTGGAGGCCTATGGATTGTGAATCTCTCTATTGTACTCTAAGAAATCTAGAAGGAGCGCAACCATCATATTTTTCAAGACAAGGAGTTTTCAAAATCTAGGCTACAAAATAAAATTGAGGCATGCATTGTGGAAGTAGTCAATTAAAGATTCAAAGAGCTTAACCCGAGGAAATTGAATTTCATGGTGTGGGATGGAAAATTTAGAGGTAACTGGTTTGGCTCGTGGGTCCCTCCTTATGTGGGATAAGGTAACTGGTTTGGTTAGTAATAGATAGAAGTAAGGTGTGTTAGATGCCCCCTGAGGAGGGGTGGGAAAAATTGAACTTTAACGACACTTCCAGGGGTAATCTCGTGGTCTCCGACGCTGGCTCCATAATCAGAGATTGGAAAGGTGGTATCTTGGGTAGATTGGCATCTCCACTTCCTACAGGGAAAAATAATGCATTTGAATTTCAAGCCTTGATTATGGGGTTGGGTCTATGTAAGGAACTTGGACTAAGGAAGGTGGTAAATGAAGGTGACTCAACTCTAGTGATAAATGTGTTAAGGAAGTGAGATGCCATGAGTTAGAAGCTTGGGGTCAAGTTGGAATTAAATTTGAGTTGGATAGATCAACTTGAACATGTAATGTTTAACCACATCCTCAAGGAAGGAAATTCAAAAGCCGATCACTTGTCCAATTTGGGGGTCAATGATGTTATGTTAAAAGAGCTAAATAGTTGAAATTGGAAGTTGAGAGTGAGTGGTTGGGCGAGCATCTCTCCACAATAAGGATCTAGAGAGATTATAGCTCTTAGGGTCAATGCAAAGGCGACCAATTAGGATTCACTAGATCAACACTTGTGGATGTGGTTGCTGCCATGTTGGCGGCCTTAGTCGCCAAGTTTTAAGCTAATCTAGAAAGTGGGCCACTTGGAATATTAGCTGTGGTGGGAGAGTAATGATAAGTTGGGATGGGTGAGGTGGGTGTTGGTATGCCATTTCAGGTCTCTGCATCAAGGAAATGATGGTAAAGCAAGGTAAAATACAAAGCTTGCATTTGGATGTTCGTACCATCATCTCATTTCCATTCTTGAGATTGTTGATCAGACAAGTTCGTGCAAGCAAATATTTTTGATGAGTTGGTAAGGTGGTTCATGGAACGATGGCATTTTTTCTGTCAATTCCATTTATGATTGAAGTGACCTCTGCCTCTGGTAGACTTCTATATTTTTTGCTTATCATGTGTTTATTTCACATCACTGGCTTGTGAGTTTCAGAGTGGGTTTATTTTTTTGTGAATGGGTGAGCATTCAAAGTTTATTGTGAAGATGTCGATGGAAAATTTGACAAACATTGGGACTGATACTCCTATACAGTTGGACAGTTTGGTGGGGGAGATGGCATTTCACGGTGAGGGAACAGAGCGAAGACTCAAAAGGATAATGGAAAAATATGATTCGCTCATCCTGGTCGTGGTGAAAATGGTGTTGGGCAAGGGTTTTATCTCCAATGGTGAGATAAAATGAGTTGGCACCCACATCACCTCTCATTTCCTGGTCATTCTATTGGAGATAAGGATGAAAAATAAGGATGTGAAGGCTTTAATCTATCGGGTCTTTGTTGCAGATCGACTGGTGGGCTTAGAGAAGGTTCTCACAGTTGTCATTCCAGGGACAGGTGTGCCATAACCTAAAGATTATCCAACCTTTTACAAGCTTGGAGAGGTGGTGAAGTATTATCCCTTCATCCTGGACCTGAAAGGGATGGCGCTGGTAGAGCACAAACAAATTGCTACGGTTGAGCCAAACTATCTTTTGCAAGCGTTCAAGGTTGAACACTCTTTTGGCTGGTGCATGGTTCCAGACTTTGATGTCTTTGTTGTTGCTAATGGTTTCCTGGAGTGATGGGTGCTAGTAAAGGTTGTAGATTTTTGTATTAGGCCATAGTTAGCGTTAGTAGGAAAGTTTCCAATATGGTGGGTTTTTAGGTTTGTAGTGCCCACATTTTGCAAATATCTGTAATTTGATCCTGCACGGTCTCTACTTGTTCAAATGGGTTAGATAAGTTTAGCTGGTGTTTGTGCTCCTCCATTCTGACAGCTATGTAAATTTTTTGATATTAATACAATACATATCTTATGAATAAAAAAAATGTATATTTGATATTTGTGTATAGTTAATCATTTAATTATATATTTACTTATAAAGATATATTTTATATCTTATCAAATATCATCTCAAATATTACATATAATAATAATATAATATAATTATATATAATTTAATTTGTAGTATATAAAAATATATTATTCATATAATATATTTATATATAATAATTTATATTACAAAATATAATATTATTTTAAAAAATAAATTTATAATATATCAAATTTAATATCTAATGTTAAATTATAACATTAATAAAATATTGATTAATGTAAAAATATTTTAACTTCAAATGACTTAAATTTTTTAAAAATAAATACCTGCCCTATTACCTTCTAAATTATAATAATTTATTTTTACATAATTTAGATTTGTTAAAATTTATATTAACAATAATAACTAAAAAATAAAATTTCAAATAGTTTCTTGATATAAGGTTTAATTTAATATTTTTTTTAATTTTATTAAAATATTTATAATGCAAAACATTAATAAATTTATTTTGTAAATGGTATGGAAAAATTCTGCTGAAATCTTTATTGGACACTGGAAAAAAAAAGGGGCATTGGGAAAAGCATAGACATAATAAACATGGCGTCAAAAAGAAGATATTAAAACATAAAAATAAAAGAGTAAACTTGGTGTTACATTGGAATGAAAGATAAGTTAACTTGCTGAAGAATGGCAGTTATGATGTGTGGGATGGCATCCATGCTCTGGTACATTCTGGGGCTAGATAGCCGTTTCCTGCATAGACAGGAGTCTTCGAAGTTTACGTGGAAGAATCTTATGGATGGTCCATTCCTAATATGGAAAAAAATTGTATTTTCATTTTTTCGTTGCGGCAACCATTGGATTGGATTCAAGGACTATCTTTGAAAAATATACGGACCACAAGACATACCCCTAAGGAATTCTTTGTAAGTAGCACAAAGTCATGTTCAATTACTGCTGAAGCTCCTGGGTATTCGTAGCCATCATTTCCATGGAAACCTCTCAAACCAGAAGAGGCCAAGAGACTTCATAAATTCTCTAAACCTGTAACAATTGCTTTACACTTGGTGGAAGAAAATACCATTCAAGTCATATGACAGTAGGTCTTCAACAGCCACCAAGAACCAAATTCATCCCCCGCCAAGAAACCGAGTACCGAATTTGGAAAGCAGATAATGGAATCTTCAGTAACGACAGGCAGGTACAATCAGATGGAGAAGTCTTTTTATGAAGGTTCAGCTATTCCAAGTCAAGAAGAGATGATAGATATTAGAGAATATAGTTTTGGTCATCAGCCAAATCATGGAGAGGTATGCAAACTTGGATCTTGTATAAGAGTAAGCCAGTTTGCAAGTTCTAATTTCTCTGGCTTGAATAGTGCGCATGACTTTAACCATTACTCGCATCAAGCACAGAAGTTTGGATTGTGCAACACCATGCAAGAGCAATCAGTTTTGGTTTCTTATGAACAAGGAGATCATGCAGTAAAATATCAAACAAACAGAGTAGAGATAAAAGAAAAAGAACCAATCAATAAATTCAGTTGCATGCAACAATACCAACCTGCTGTGGAGCTTGATACGAGGGATTATTTTGATGGTCCAGGTATAGAATTAGCTCTAGAATGTTCTACCAAGAAAGAAGCAGAGGAAGGGATCTCTAATTTCATTACCAATCTTATTGAAGAATACAATGAGAATTTGACTTCTACGTGGGAATGTGAGCTTTGATCACTTTTCCATTCTGTTTTCATATATCAATCTGTTCTTGTACAAAAACAATGTTTGCCAATAATAATTAGATATTGTATTCAACTGTTATAAATGTTTTGCTATGATGGAATGGAAGAAATTTATGTTTGCCAATAATAATTAGATATTGTATTCAACTGTTATCTTCACTGTGTTGTATTGAAAATGTTTTGCTATGATGGAATGGAAGAAGTTTATGTGGGACCAGTCATACCACGCCATAAGACTAACATCCCAGTTATTCGTAAGAACCTCTATGGTTAATGTCCCAGTTTGAGCTTCCATGAGGCTAATATCCCAGGTATTCATCTATTTTAGAATGTGCTCAATATTTTAAATCGATGTTTTTGGGAAGAGAATTTGATTTTCTTAAATTAAAACTTCTAAACAATGGAAATCCATGATTGCAGGTTTTATTTATTTATTAATGTATTTATTAGTCCTTTATTTATTTTCAATTCACATGAGAATATATGAGAGCATTTAGGCATAAAGATCTAACTGTGTCATTCCATTTTTCAGTTTCTCAATTCAATAAGAACTTATGAAAACGAATTACTTGACCAACCACCAACTTACAAGCCAAGAAGAGACCATCGTATATATGTAATTTCTATTTCTCATATCTTGCACATGCATGATTATGTCCATTTTTTCTGCATTTCTTAACAAATGACAATAATGAGAAGAGGAACTACTGATTCATATTCCCATGGCCCAAGTTTACAAGAAATTTGTATAGAAGTTCTCAGTTAAAGAGGAAAAGTTTAGGTGGAAACTAGTCCAGCAAGGGAGTTACAAAAAAAAATGCTTTTTTTGGCATAGCATATTCCTCCTGCTCGACGATGAACACATATTTTCAACTTTCTCTCCTAGGCAGGCATCTCTTTTCTTTAGTTGCAAAAAATTTCCTCGAACAAAACACCTTCACAGTATATCAGATTATTCTTAGGCTGCTTACATTTACTGATCTTTTAACAGACCATCTCAGTTCAATAATTCTTAAGCTACGTACATTTGGTGGTCTTTAACAACCTATCTCAGTTCAATAAGCTGATTGCATTTGTTGATCTTTTAGCAGTCCATCCCAATTCAATTATTTGTAAGTTGCTTATATTTGGCAATTTTTAGCATTTTGTTTATATTCTTTTAAAGATTTTTGGAATAAATTATGTGAACAGTTTTTCATCAATGTTTTGGATCACATTCTATTATTTGTCATGAGGATGAGCAAGAAAAGAGCATTGACTAGAAATTTCATGTCTTCAACTTGTTTATGCTTTCATTAATTTGAGATTGTCATCTCCTCTCAGATGAAGTCTATGATATCTAGATTTGCTCTGTATAATTTAGAATTGCAAGATTTAGTGCTACATCTTGATATTTAAAATTATTTAACGTTCATTAATTCATAACTATCAAGGAATCTTCTAGATATTGCAAAGAAAATTATTATACCAAAAATGTTCTTTGGACTATTAAAAGAATTTGAATCTATAGTATATTTATCTAGTGTCTAAGATTTATTGTTTTCAATATTTATTCATGATTATAAAGTCAGTTTAATCAAGGGAGTTGATCTAGAATAACACAACTTTTGTAATCCAACAATCTCTTCAAGATATTTTTCAATATTGTCAATCCTTACACACAAGTAAATACGAGATAGGAAGCTAATTAGGTTGGATAGAAATCTTGCAAAATACCTCAACAATCTTGGAAACACAAGCCTTAGGTTGAAACCTTTTCAACTTGTCTTGTATATACTTTGAAGGTATATCTTGTATCTGCCCTTTATTTGTGAATAATGTATTATTGTCTTTTTAGTTTATAAAAATAAGTAAAGATTATTCATTAAAAAAAATATAATATTAAATAATATTTCAAAAAAAATAAATTTTGTTCTTAATTAATTTAGTCTAATAATATATGATTTAATAGAATTTTAAAAACAAATAGTTATTAGCATCATTCGTTTTATATAGTGGATTATAATATTATATGGAAGAGTATATCTAAATTAGAAATTGTCATTTGATCTAAAACCTCCTCAATATTTGAATTTAGGTGAATAGTGTAAGGAAAAACATATTATGGTCAATATATTTTGATCTATTTTTGGAATTGAATGGTTATGAATGGAGTTACCACCATGGACTGATCCTCTTCTTGGCTATCATATTATTGTCAATATATTTCAGTCTATTTTTCCTCTTTGTTTGGTGAAAATAAGAGACAATGTACAATCCATCTTCTCAAGGCATCTCTCTTCAAAAATGAAACCCTCCAAAAAAATTCAAGTGGGGAAAAGATAAACGTGTCAAAAATGCAATCTTCATAAAAAGAAGGGAAAATAGATTGCAATAAACCCTAAAATTAGTCTGCCAATTTGAAACAAAATCAAGATTGGAAGGGAAAGGTGTCTAACATGTATTAGATTGAAACTTATTACAATTTCACTACTCAAATCAACAATAGTTTTCTTGAAGTAATGATAAAGGATGGTTTCCTATCCTAGTAGATGGGGTCAAAATTTGTCAGCAACATGTTTGATATTATCAGGTCCAGAGTCTAGGCCATGCTATTCTCCCCCTATTCAAAGCCCACAAGAGTTGGAACTCTAAAAAACTACTTGTGAGGCCAACTTCTATGGTGAAAGTACTCTTTTCTTTTCTCTCTTTCTTTCTTTTTTTTGGTATAAATGGTAGAACCATTCTAGCATCTCTAGGTCAAACATACAAGAAAAGTGTTTTATAGTCCTATTTCCTGATTTTTTTTTAATGTATAAGTCAATTTTCTATGACATAACAAAACTTTGGGCATGCATTGTCTTGTTTATCATCATGTATCTCAAATAAGAAAATTACAGAATAAGGATGTTTATAAGAGGATGAGATTCAAATAAAAATATTTGTAAAGTTGAAATGCAGTTAATTCTACATTGTAGACAGTAGTGCTTCATTGTGAGTTGTTTTTATTTACTTTTGAATATTTGAATTAAATGTGGTTTTTTTGTATAATAATATAGACACAAATTTATTTTTTGGGAGCACTATTATGTGTTTTTGTTTATATATATATATATATTTAATCAATTGCAATAAAAAGTAAAATAGAACTTTTTGAAAGGGCTTCAATTCTTTTGCAAACAAATTAGAAAGACAATAATATTATAGTCTAGTGATGATTAGACTATGATGACAACTAGATTACAACAATGAAACAACACAAACTTAGTAGAAGCAAGGCCTATGTCTTACTATGAAACTCATATAGAACAAAACCAAGCTAAAAGAAGATCACAAGAATGAAAAAATCCCAAGAATTTTAGAGTTGGTAGAGAGCAACACCAACTTCCCAATCTTGAAAAAAATTAAGGTGCTTTTCTATGAAGGCTATGTCCTAATTCTCCATCCCTTCATCATCTTTACTTTGTGTCCCCTATTTCTCAAGCTATGACTGATCTAATCAAGAATAGAGCAAGATTTTGATCTCTCTTGTAACAATATAATGTTGTTGGCATTGTTCTTTATGAGGGATCTACTAATGTTAATTACCCTCAGATTAGCTTTGATCCATCAAATCTTTCTCTAAAAATTTAATTCATTCATTACTCTTGGTGTTTTCCATTTTCAATACAGTAATTTCTTCCATAACCTCCCAATGTTTGAAGAAGATTTATTCTCTTTTGTAGGGACAAATACCTTTTCCTTGGAAGTTTCTTAGCCATTTAAATTATTTTTAGTTTCATTTTGTTGGTCTCAATGAAGAACCTCTTAAGGATTTTATGATGGATGATAGCCTTTTTGTTCATATCAATATTTTTATTTGTAATCAAGTTCACAATTGAAGCAAAAACCTCTAAAGAGGAAGAAGGGAATGGAAGAGCAGCTGGTGAGATATATGGGGCAAGGCATAAATATTTCACTTTGGGAACCTCATCATCCAAATCAATTTCATCCTCCCTTTTCACTCTCTTCACCTTAGGATTATTTTTTCTACCCTCCACTCCCTTGCTAGTTTACCATCCAAAATGGTGTCATTTTTCATCATAATTTCCCCTTCTTCTTGAATGTGACTTTAGTGCTTCTAATATCTTTACCACCAACAAATTTTATTCTTCCATGATTCTCAAGACCATTAGGGACAAAGAAAAGACTTTCTTGGGAAGGGGACTTAGGGTCAAGACTCAAGGCAAGAAGAACAAACCATTTTAGTACTATAATTCATAATGGGATAAGGTTAACTCTTCATACAGTAATGTAAATCTAGTGTAGAAGAAGCAAGGTGGTTTCTACAAGTAGCAATGAAAAGTGGCTCGGGTTTCAAGGATAATTCATGTTTAATAATTAGGATGGAAGATTTGTGTAGGGGGAAACCTTAATTATTTTATTAAATTCAAGAATAGAGTATTCAAGAAAGGATAACATAAATAATGGAAAGATAAATAGGCAATTGTCATGAAAATAGACAAATAATATAAAATCTAGTGTAACTGGCTTGGAAGTGCCCCTCAAGCATGACATACCTTGTTAGAAAAAAATGAGCATAGATAAAGGATTTGATCCTAAGTTACTTTGGTATAGAGGTTATACCCTAGTATGAGCAATAAGAGGAAGACAAGAACTTATGTGGTGAGTTACAAAAGGACGTGGTAGGAAAGAACAATTAAAATTGACAATACACATATATTCACATACACATAGTAGCACATCATATATCCATTAGATCATCATACAATATAATATATTTATCATATATAACTCTATATTACATAGTTTACTTATACATAAATCTTCTTCCTTATATTTCTCTTTTATGTATTATCCATCTATAATATTACATACTTTATTCTCTATTCTACTTCTATACATCTTCCATGTTTGATTCCCACTTGTACCTAGTTTTAAGTATTATCAAGGAGTGTGTCTCTTATATGTGCTATGACCTTTAGATGTGTTGGTGGTTGGATAAGAATGCCACATTTCCTTTGTAGTGAATGTAGTTTGTTATAATTTCAATTTTTTCCTACCAAAATTAGCCCCCTTTGAAATGATGTCTTATCCTCAAGAACTCCTAGATCTATCCTATTTGAGACACCCAAAATTTTCTAAGAAATTTAGTACTTGTGCCTAAGTTTTTTATATAGGTTTAATTAAATTAAAAAAATGTTTAATATGCCTTTGATATGGGTGAATCTCTTTTTCCATTTGTTGAGTAGCTTGCTATAATAGCTATATTTTTCCATTAATCTCCATTAAAGTGTTTTCTACTTTGATGGTGATGGCTAGGATGTGAATAGAGTTGGTGAATTTGAATGCTCCAACTTACATAAAATTGTCTCATGTGCCAATCTAAGGCTCCTCAATTCATGAAAATGTTTGATTTATACCCTTAGCCCTTATCTTTGATATTGTATCTACCAGTATTAACTATGAAGTGTCTCCAATTATACCCTTAGGTTTCCATCTATATCCTTCATGCCATCATAAGAAGAAGAGGCTTGGATGATTTTTTCATCAAGATTATCCATTTGCGATCTTAGGTATTTTATAGAATCTTGTCAACCTAGATAGAATTGATATATAATGTATTAATTCTTTTCATGGTAATTTGCATTTTGCTAATTTTTATGTCTAGGTTGGTATAGGATCAACACATTTTTCCCCTAATTTCTTCAGATTGCATCTTCTCCACTTCTATCAATACTTTCTTTTTGATAATGTTCCCTTGGCTTTGTATTTCATTGAGTATCCCATCTTTTATTTTTTATACTTTTTAGCAAATTGGAGATGAGGTATCTTTATGAATATGTGACACTCGATGATGGATGGTGGTAATGGGTTTTTGAATTGTTTCTATAGATTCTACATGATTGTATAAGATATGTTTTATTTGATAATTTACATAGTATCTAACCTAGCTAGAATTTTTGTAAAAGTGATATCTAGGAGAAGTCTTGATGTGAGTTAGTGAGAGGTAGGTACAATGATGGAATGGGAGTGAGTTTTTTTAATTTTACAATGAAGAAAATTTTAATTTCTCACATTTGTAGACATTGAAAATTGTCCTTCATCTAGGAACTCCACTTTTCCTCTCAATTCCTTTCATCTCCTTACATAATTAAATAATTTTATTTAATTATTCCCCTAAAGTCATGTATTCCTCTATTAATTAAATAATTCTTAATTATTTCATTAATTTATTTCATCTTTGTTCCTCTTTGATTAATTAATTAAATAGATTTCATTTATTTATTTGAGTCACTAATTAAGCCCCTTTTCCGTCTATAATTAAACTAGCATACATATATTAAATATTAATATATATAAAATATGCTGAGAGTTATCATGCATGTCTCAATATCTTGAAAACTTAGATATTAAAACAACCTTTCTATTTTATTTTTTCCTCTTTTTGCATTCAAATCATTTCACATTCTAAAAGTAAAATAAATTCTAATTTCAATAAGTCATAAAATATTTTAAGTAAAAAAGCTTTTGATTTGTATTTTTAAATAGGTTGTTAGGAGAAATAAACCTCTTCTAAATTTTTTAGTTCAATTGAATTTTATTGATTTTAGAATATTTTGAAAAGAAAGAAAGATAATATCTTCCAAATAGATTTTTTTAAAAGATATAACATCCATTTTTCTCTTATTTTAAAAATAATTTGAAATAGATATAATAAAAAAACATCTACATACAATGAATGTAGTTTGCAGCTGCATGTCATTTGAATGCCAAATTCAAGCTAAAGAGTTTTTCCTTACATTGAATTTTGCTTTTTGGTGGAGGCCATTGTAATACGCCTCTCGGCGTAATAAATTTATTTAATTATTCACTTGCCACTTTCCTACTAATATAAAATTATTCATTATCCTCTTCTTCCATAAATTAAATAAATTTTATTTATTTAATAACTTACTCATTTGTCTTTTTCCTGTGCTTTTTAATGAGATAATTGCTTCCAATTATCTTATTTAAAATATTAGCTTTTCCCTCCACTATTAAATAATTATTTTAATTATTTAGTAACTTGTCTTTTTCCTTCACTTTTTAATGAGATAATTGTTTCCAATTAAATTTTATTTAAAAATTCAGCTTTTTCCCTTTTCTTCTATAATTAAATAATTATTTTAATTATTTAATTATTCATCTAGCCTGCCATAAATTAATTAAATTTTATTTAATTAATGACTTTCCTTTTTCTCCCATCTTTTTAAATTAAATTATTATTTAATTCAACAAATCAATTTTCCTTTTTGCCTCTATAATTAAATAATGTTGCCATTATTTAATTATTCACTTTCCTGTTTGAACTAAATGATTTTCTCAGTCCCTCTCTCAGTCTCATTCTTATCCTCACGTGTCACAATCAATCTCAACCTTTGATTAATCCTTTTCAATCTCGGCTATCCATTCAAATTTGTCTCTTCTAGATAAAAGGCTCCTTTCATGGTCATTTTTATATATCCAATTTATGCAAATTTATTCTGTTGACATGACAATTACTTTAATATTTTTCTAGACATTAGTCATAGGCTATATTTGGACACTCAAGATTGAGGGCACTGATCATATTGCAAAAAAATGGATAAGGATAATGGAGGTCAATCAATGGATGCATGAAGGTTATGGTAATATAATTTTTTGTTATTTCATATTTATGCACTCTTGGGTATGTGCAAGATCATCATGGAAAAAGTAGGCTCTTAAGTGGCAAAAAATTTAGAAAAATCAGAGTTCGGCAACTTAACATAAAAATTTGAATAAGTTAGCTATATTATTTCAAAAATATGTAAGAATAGAATTTGTAGCAAATTGAATTTAGTTTATAAAATACTAAGTTTATTTTAAAAAAAAATCTATTTGGTGAAAATTTGAAATTTCAATGCAATAGTAATTAAATTTCAGGGAAAAAATAAGAAGTAGGTGTTTGTCTAACCACCCTAACCATAATAAAATGATAATATTTTTTATAATATTTTAGATATAAGTAAAGGACTCATGTCTCGATGTGATGCATATTTTTTATAATTTTTTTCCAATTAAATAATTAATTATTAATTTTTTGTTACAAATTTAAAAAAATATAAAAACTCGTATGTCTGACCACCTTAACTTGGTCAAAACTTCATATTTTTTTTTCTTTTAATCCTATAGTATTCAAAGTATAGAATTTAACACATGTTTTGGATTCAAAAAATGTGATACCGTTTGAAAGCATAGATGTTTTTCAATCAACCTATCAATCGGGACTTTAGTCGTAATTCAAATAGAAAATGAATAATAATTATTTATTAAATTCAAAGTAAAGCATAATTTATATTGGTGGAAAGCTGAGAATCTCCTTTAAAAACCCTTTTCATTTCACCAATTTTGGGTAAAAAAAAGTCGTCAGCCACATACCCTACACATACACATCATATCGCCACTTTTTGGCCCATCATGATCCTGCACATACCCTCTTTTGTTCTTCATTATTAGATGAGGAATTTAAGGTTTATTTGTTGTGTTTAATGATCTTAACCTTGAATCTTCCTGATCACAACATTAGATTAAGTGGTGGGGATATGGAGTTAAATTGATAGATTTATTTGGGGGGTGTGAAGACTATTCACCCTACTATGTTTCCTTGTCTCCCTCTTTAATTTTTGTTACTTCATTTCCTTTTTTGTTTCTTTTTCTATTTTGAGGAGAGTTTTATAGAATTTTTGAGTAGCCTCAATGGTTTCCTATTTGAGTCTCCCCTTTGGTATATTGTCATTTGTGAAAGGAATGTTTCCACCATTTTTCTTGGATCTAAGCTCCAAGTTTTGTAAATGTATTAGTTTCCTCTCTTTTTAGGTGATAAGTTCACCACAAATTTATCTAGTGCTTCTTTCCTTAATTTTCCTCTATTTACACCATTTCTTCTCTTATTTGCTTCAAAATTGTGGCTAATTTTTCAAGAAATCCTTCAATCATCTCCACTAAATATGAGGTGTAATTGAGATGTAATCAATCATAGCCTATTCAATTATTTTCTTGTTTTCCTCTCCTACCAAGGGGTATAATTTTATAATTTCTAAGAGCATGCCTATTATGAATAGTGACTTGTAGAGTCTACTAGCATCCATGAGCTAATCTATTTTCTCTTCAAACCTATCCATTTAATTTGTGGTGATTTTTATTTTGATATTTTTTGTTTCTTTTTCTATGGGTATCCTCCTAGGCACATTTTTCTCTAAATTTATGCCTCTTTTCTTATATTTGTATCCTTTGCATCTATGGAAGTGTATTTTATTTTTTATTTCATTTTATCTTAGGTTGTGAGGATCTTTTTTTTTTATTCTCATTTATATTAGTGCCTTTGTAGCTTTTGTCATTGGTGATCGTGTAATTATTTTTTGTGGAGGGGTGGTATCTTATCTTCTTCTTGTGGTGACATGTAGTGACCTCTTTTCTAGTTATTCTATGCCTAATGCCATATGTATTTTTAAATCCATTATTTTTTAAATCTTAGGGATTCTAAAAATTATTTTTTAGTGCCACACTTGAGATGGTCCTACCTTTGTTGAAAGTGGTGAACCCAAAATTTCTATGTTTGTAGCAGGTGTGGGGTATTTTAGGATTCCCTACTTTCTATGTAGCTTGTCCTTATTCTTCTCTACATGCTCAATAGCCTTTTTTATGTTGTTTGTTGTTGAGTTCTTAGTACATATCAAATATTTATACATTAGGATATTTTTTGAAGAGCCAATAGGTCCTTGGTATTTGCATGGACCGGTTTATCATTTATTTCATATGATAATTACAATACCTAGGATGTGAGTGGTTCCACTAACTCCATGAAAGTGTGCTCTTTATCTTCCATACATGTAATGTTATCCACATTTTACTGTACAATATTAGAGGATACTTAGTCCCTTGGTTTCATTTGGGATTTTAAAATATATTGTTGAAGAACTACTGAAACTAAAACATATTATTGAGAAATTTCTATCAACGACCTTTGAGAAATGAACCAGATTTACATATCCAAAATGAGCCTAGTGTTTAAATCTATTTAGACTAGAGACTTGCTCACCTCATTTCTGCCATTCCATCACATTCATTTAGCTTACTATCACATTTTAGGAAAATCTTTAGGGTACCCTCCTTGCTTTGCTTAGAATTTTTTTATGCCATTACCAGATTGTTCCTCACTTATTGTAGACATCCATCATTAGGCTGTATATACCTTTTTGAAAACTTTAGAATAAGGAAACTTACCATATCTTGTCATAGGCCCATTGCTATAGAGAAAAATTATCATTGACCTTCTCATTTTCCACATTAGTCCTTTTCATTTTGGTCTAACCTTTGAACTCACCAGTCTATTTTAAAGCTCACATTGTCAAACTTGTCACTTTTTGTCTACTCCTTAAGGTCACTGACAATCTTACTAGTGGAAACATTGGACTATCCAAGGTTGGCTAGTAACTCTATCCTTAGTTTCACAAAAAAAGGTTCCTAGTCTTAACTTTAGCTATTCATACCATAGTCATCTCAGTTGCATACCATAAATTTCATCATACCATAACACTTTATGTTAGCATCATGTTAATTATTTAGACTTAATCATACCCTATATTTTGGACATAGTGACATCAACCTCTTTCAAAAATTGTCTATTGTCACCTTGTGCCTTAATTTTGGTCATTAGCATCATTGTATACCCTAGATTGTGGTTATAGTGATATTGTCCTATCCTAATTTTTTTTATTGTCACTCTCAACCTTAAATATTAAACACTATCATCATTAGGCATCCTCATACCTTAAAACTAAAAAATCCAAAACATAGCTTAGGTTGCATACCTTAGACTTAGACCACCTCTTTGCATTATCATACCCTCAAATTTCCCATCTTGTCACATACACTTTCCCCTTCACAAGTATTTTATGGTCAAAACTAGGTCCCAAAGAGAAGAAAAGAGAAGAAAAGAGATGGAGTTTTTCACAATGTTGATGAGGACCTCTATAATCACACTAGCTACCTAAACTTTGGCTCATCCTCAAATGAGGCACCTAAGAAAAACACTCCCCTTGACAATTACAACACCCATAAAAATCCTCTCTCAGAGGATCAACTAGAGGTTGCTTCCCAAGACCCCAATGTGGCTAGATTTGTGGATGAAATAGTAGCTTTAGACCCTTAGAGGTATTTATCCAAACTTTTACATAGTGGAGAAAAACTTCCCCTGGCTTTGGAACAAATACACTTCGGCAATAATCATCCCCAAAAAGACAAAGTCAAGGACAAGACATGTCTACCTCGAGTGGTTCCAAGACCCCATAAATAAATATTTTTATGCCACAAGGGGGTCCAATTCAAACTTCCACTACAATCTATACATTCTTGTTTGAAACCCAACCAATGTCACAATCCATGACATAGTCCATGTCACAACATTTTGGTTATAAATCCAATCCATTTAGTGCCATAAACACTACATTTTCAAATCCATTTGGGACATCTAGTACCATGAATACCACGCCAAACCCATTTGGAAAATATAGTGCCTTGAAAACTATGTCATTCAATCCCTTAAAAAAAAAAGAGGACTAGAATTCATATTCATGGGATCAACACCAACACCAACAACAAAACCAATACTACCCAAGGTCCTAACGAAAGTGTTCCTCAAACAAATACTCAAGGATCCTTCCAATTTAACACCCAATACAGAAAAGGTTCAAATACTTCCAATCCTCCCCAAACATAATTCATCACCTCACACATCCCAACTCACACCACTCACATCCCTCAAATACAAATTCCAACCTCAACTTACATTCCATATATTCAAAACCAAATCTCATCCTTCACTCATAACATCCCATCTCAAAACAACACCAATTCATCCCTTCGACATGTTGGATTACAAAATACAAACATTGGGCCTTACCAAAATGCAGTTGTAAATGCCATGGACACAACATCTACACCATATGATGTCCTAGCCACTCAAATGTTAGCCTTGCAAAAGCAAGTAGAAACCATGAAAATATCAAACAAGAAGACTTACTCTACTTAAGAGTTATTCCCATATCCATTTGATAAGACATTATGCATGCCTCTTCCTCCTCTTTATATCATGTCAATGTTACCCAAATATAGAGGAAAAGGAAATTCCATCGAGCATGTGAGAGAGTTTCACATGACCTTGATTTATATAGCTTCTGAACATAAGTACCTAATGAGACTATTTCCTAGAAGTATCACAAGACAAGTCCTAGAATTTTTCACCCATCTGTAGACCAACATTCAAACATTTGATGAACTAGCTGACAAGTTCATCACCCACTTTTCCTTCAACATTGAAAATGACATTACTATCACCACCCTGTGCCACACTAAACAAGAAGAGGGTGAATCCTTCATAACATACTTCTAGAGATTGAGGAGCTTGGCTAGCCATTATCTTGTTGACATTCTCAAAAAACAAAAAAAAAACATGTTCGTCGAAAATCTAATCATGCAGACTTAAAGTATTCACTGCTAACCCATTATTTCTCAACATTTTCAGACCTTGTAGAAAAAGGAACCATCCTTGAGAAAGCTCTTATTTCCAAAGTAGAAATTAAAATGTATAACAAGACCCAAAATACCTAAGGGACATCAAACAATAAGAACAAATATTGGGCTCGAAAAAATAATGTCACTAATGATGAAGTTGTCGATGTGAAAGAAATCCATAATGATCCTACACTTACACCCAAAGGACCTAACACACCAAACAACCCACCTCAACAAATGAAAAATTCCCTTTAGAACACGTAAGGAAAAATACCTTAGAGACAATTCCCTACAAGACACAAGTACACTCCCTTAGGGGAGCCTATTGAATCTGTCCTCAAACAACTCTTGCAGTCTAGGGTCATTACACTTCTTGAGGTGAAACCATATGATCTAGGGTAGTTCAAACCTTCATGGTGGGATGAAAATTCCTTTTGTGACTATCACCATGCCAAAGGACATTCTACTTTGTCATGTCGACAACTGAAAAACATCATCCAAGACCTCATTGAAAATGGTACCATAGAGGTTGATGGACAACAACAAAATTACAACAGTGATCATAAGGTCTTTACAGATCTATTACATGACCATGGAAAAGGAAAGACCTCCAATTTGGGTAATAAGACCAATAATTTTTCCAATTACACAAATGCCAAATATGATTACACCACCATAATAAATCACATTCATGCTACTGACAATCATGCCAATGCTATTACTGTCAAGAAACCACCTGAATGTGTTGTCACTACCCATCGAACCAAGGTGTTTGTCCAAGGTGCTCCCAAAAAAAGAAACAACCAAAGTCTCAATACAATCTACTTGACCATTTGGGGAAGACACCCTCACAAATCTCTATCTTGGAGTTGTTGCACATATCACCTAAACACTGAGCCATTCTTGACAAATCCTTGCAAGACACTATCATTCCTACTGACCGTAATGTAAATAATTTCTAGGAAATGGTGGGATACTTGGCCAATACACAACATATCACCTTCTCAGATCAAGACTAATTGAATAAAAAATTGACTCACAATGACCCCTTGCACCTTAAAGTCTTTGTCCACAAGCATAAAGTTAGATGAGTATTGGTAGATGATGGAGCGGGATTGAATATTTTCACCATTAAGTTGGTTAAGGAATTGGGCTTCTCTAAAGCAAGTGTAGACACAACCAAACACATTTTCATCAAGGCATATGACGATGAAGAACACTCTTCCAAAGGTGTCATCACACTCCCAATTAGAGTTGGACTGACTGTCTTGAATACCACATTCCAGGTCTTGGACCTTAAAATTCCATAAACCTCCTCCTTGGTTGACCATGGATCCAAACCATGAAGGCTGTACCATAAACATACCATAAATGCCTCAAGTTTCCTCATGAAGGAACTAAAATTATAGTTGTAGGGTATCCTAACCCCTTTCAATATTGAAATAATTTGAAAGGAACTACTCAATTCTAAGTGCCTATCAACCAAGAAGCCTCATCATCTCACTACATTCCATCTTCATTGAACAAGCCATCCACTCCATTTACCACACCATCAAATCCCAAGGTCCAAGTCCATGACATGGGATGCAGAGAATATTGTATGGATAATTTACCGACAAATGACAATGCTAATGCTACTAAGAAAGATCAGATTTCCAACAACAATGTCAAGACAATTGAAGAAGGTATACAAATAGATGGCCATGCTTGGATTGACACCTTTTGGGATCCTGATGATACATCTACCTTTTCCCTATCTGCTTCTACTCAAACTTTTCATATCCATGACAAACCCATGTTTGACCAAGATATATCTATGATAATCCACTTTTTGATCATGACCCCACTAAGGATATCCAATAATCATCCTTCCATCCCACCTACCTTGGGCTAGGATATGTATCTCCCAATATCACCTCTACCAAGTCACCTTGCAAAGTTGTTAAGGATGTGCAAGCTTCCTTTGACGTTAGTAGTACCAAAAAGGATAGTACCAAAGACTCCATTGATGGCATCAACATTCCTGTTCAACTACTAGACATTCCTGTCACTTCACCTATTTCATCCATCTCACTCACATCCATCTGCATCATATACATGGATCAAGAAGTAATATATCAATAAAAGAATAAAGGAAAAGCTCCGGTGAAAGAGCTATCTTCAAAAGAAGGTCAAAAATCAAAAGACATAATGCAAATAAAAGAAGATCAAGACAAGTCCTCTAGCCAAAATTCAAAAAAACTAATGGAAAAATAAAAAAAATACAAGTCAAAAATAAGAAAAAGTTGATCTCTAATCTTACCTCTCCATCAAAAATATTTGGGGGAATCTATCAAAGCACAAAGTCAAAAGAGGAGTTGGTTGATCCAATGTATCCATCATTGACACTTTCACTCATTCCATACATCCGTCATATCATTCCACCTTCATTGGAAATGTATTCCAATATACCTTTGACGACAACCCCTTCACATACTCTAGCTCATTGGTCACCCAAACTCCTTCTCGCCTGAAGCCTAATGGCCCATGTAGTGGGAACATTAGAGATCCTACCCTAGCCTCTTTTGTCTGCCATATCTATCATCCATCATATTTGCCACTTGCACTCATCATCTAGGTCAGGTCCTTTCATCCAACATGGTCATCCAAGCACAATAAGGGCATCATCATGATGGTTTATGGATATGGAACATATCAATTCTACACTTAGCTCTAGAGAGATCTTATCAAAAACTTGGAAAAATATAAAAAAATACCAAAAAAAAAATCGTTACCTTGATGAAAACCTGACAAATAGGCATCTTGGTAACACCAAAAAAATTCAAGAAATCATGAAAATAGTAAAGAAAAATAATCTGTCCAATAGTGAAACCCACTTCGGTGGTGCTTTGGATAAGTACTATGGTGAAAACCTAGTAAATAGGCGCCATGTGTAGTCAATATTTTCTCCCTCATTTATCGTCATTCTATCTGGCTTTTCACTTCACCCATAATGCATCCATATTTCACCTTTTCTTCATCATCCATAATAATGTTGGCTTGTCCTTTCCTTAACTTGGAATGATTGAAATTTTGCGTCTTTCATACCCACCTTCATACCTTGGCATTCATCCATCCTAACCCTAACAAATTGGTCTTATACTTGATTGGGGGAAAATACTAGACCTATGTCTTCCCTAGATCCTATACTTGTTGTTGGAGGTCACTATATCAAAAAAGACAAAAAAAATCATAAAATGACAAAAGAAAAACTAAATATTTCCAAAAAGACAAAAAAATCACAAAACGAAAAAAAGACAAAAAAATTCAAATATTCCCCAAAATCCAAAAAAAATAAACATGCCAAAAAACACAAAAAAATCCACATAACTTGCAAAAATCCCAAAAATGAAGTCAGCGTCATGTCATGTCAATCCAAGTCCAATTGAACTACGTTGCCTTTGCAACTTCACGTAGGCAAGGCCATTTGTTGATGCACCCCCGAGGCATTAGGTGAGTCCTTTTTATGTTTGTCAAATAAACATTAAAATCATGATGCATTCCCTTTTCAATAAAACAAAGTCAATTCATGTTGAACTACGAGGTATGTGCATTTATAATGTAGGAAAGGCCATCAATGGAAAGCCCTCGAGGCCACCTAGGTTAGTGCTTTAGGGTTTATTGAGTTATTCACAATAAGTCAGACATCATCATCAGAAACAAACAATCATCAAAATCTCACACAAGTCATGAAACAACAAACCAAACTAGTCAACAAGTCTTCCAATCCAATTAGTTAAATTATAAAATCAGTCAAACATCAAACCAACATCAAGACAATCTAAACTATGTTTTATACAGGATGTGTCCTTCCTAAAACCCGACATAGGTATTCGTCAAACTTTGTCATTTTACTTATACAGGTAGTTGCATGATCGAAACCAAATTTGATGGCTTATATGACATGTTTCTTCTCCTAAAACTAGGCTCTATCAAAAAATCAACCCATCACTCACAGTCAAATGTTGGCAAACACTTATTGGAAAACAATTCTTGGCAAACACTCTGAACATGGTTGTTGACTTTGTTGGTCTATTTTGTCTTATCTTTTTGACTTGTGTTTGGGATCATGTTACTAGCTACCTCGAGGATGTACCACAAAGGATTTAGAGGGATGATGTCTCATGACTCATCTCTTCTTTTGATTGCTATCTGTGGTTTTTCTTGACAAAAAGACTAGGTAAATCTCGCTCCTAGTATGACTCATGGAATTCCTTGTCTACGATTGTCTATTTTTGGCAAAGGCACGACATTGTACACCATTGGTCTATGTCATATCATGGTGTTTGTTGAACATTTGAAACTTTTTACCACCCAATGATGATTAAATGCAAAGCCTACTATTTATTCAACAAAATATTGAAGTCTCTTCTTTTCAACTCACATCTACATCCCCCCCACGCTAACATTTCCTTCTTTCTCTATTCCTCTCATCCATTTCGAGAGCACACTTGTGTTCTTCGAGCCACATGTCCTCTCGAGGGGGCATATCGTTACCTTCTTGTCATCCTTCCTAATCCTCATTTGCACACTGGGGCATATTTTTGGATTATTTTTCTTTGACACAACACGATAAATTGCATTATGTCAAAGAGGGGCAAAATGTAGACATTAAAAATTGTCCTTCATTTGTGAACTCCACTTTTCTTGTCAACTCCTTTCATCTACTTACATAATTAAATAATTTTATTTAATTAATTCTCCTAAAGTCATATTCCTCTATTAATTAAATAATTCTTAATTATTTAATTAATTTATTTCCTCTTTATTCCTCTTTGATTAAATAAATAAATAAATTTTATTTATTTAATTGAGTCACTAATTAAGCCCCTTTTCCTTCTATAATTAAATAAATTTATTTAATTATTCACTTGCCACTTTCCTCACTATAATTAAATAATTATATTAATTATTTAATTATTCATTATCCACTTCTTCCATAAATTAAATAAATTTTATTTATTTAATAACTTACTAATTTGTCTTTTTCCTCTCCTTTTTAATGAGATAATTGTTTCCAATTATCTTATTTAAAATTTAGCCTTTCCCTCCACTATTAAATAATTATTTTAATTATTTAGTACCTTTTCTTTTTCCTCCGCTTTTTAATGAGAAATTGTTTCCAATTATTTTATTTAAAATTCAATTTTTTTCCTTTTCTTCTATTTTAATTATTTAATTATTCATCTAGCCTTTTTACCATAAATTAATTAAATTTTATTTAATTAATTACTTGCCTTTTTCTCCCATCTTTTTAAATTAAATTACTATTTAATTCAAAAAATCAATTTTCCTTTTTTCCTCTATAATTAAATAATGTTGCCATTATTTAATTATTCACTTGCCCATTCGAACTAAATGATTTTCTCAATCCCTCTCATAGTCTCACTCTTATCCTCACATGTCACGATTGATCTCAACCTTTGATTAATCCTTTTTTATTTCAACTGTCCATTCAAATCTATCTCTTCTATAAAACCGTCTCCTTTCATGGTCATTTTTATATATCTAGTTTATGCAAATTTATGTTGTTGACACGATAATTACTTCAATATTATGCTAGTCACTAGTCATAGGCTATATTTGCACACTCAAAACTGAGGGAATTGATCATATTGTAGAAAAATGGATAAGGATAATGGAGGTCAATCAATGGAGGCATGATGGTTATGGTAATATCATTTGTTGTTATTTCGTATTCATGCACTCTTTTGTTCTTCATTATTAGATTAGGAATTTAAGGTTTATTTTTTGTGTTTAATGATCTTAACCTCGAATCTTCTTGATCACAACATTAGATTAGGTGGTGGGGATATGGAGTTAAATTGATAGATTTATTTGGGGGTGTGAGGACTATTCACCTTACTATGTTTCCTTGTCTCCCTCTTTAATTTTTGCTATTTCATTTCCTTTTTTGTTTCTTGTTCTATTTCAGGGGAGTTTTATGGACTTTTTGTGTAGCCTCAATGGTTTCCTATTTGAGTCTCCCCTTTTCTATTGTCATTTGTGTAAGGAGTGTTTCCACCCTTTTTGTTGGATCTAAGCTCTAAGTTTCGTAAATGTATTAGTTTTCTCTCATTTTATGAGATAAGTTCACCACAAATTTATCTAGTGCTTCTTTCCTTAATTTTTGTCTATTTATACCATTTCTTCTCTTCTTTGCTTCAAAATTGTGGCTGATGTTTCAAGAAATCCTTCAATTATCTCCACTAAATATGAGGGGTACTTGAGATGTAATCAATCATAGCCCATTCAATTATTTTCTTGTTTTCCTCTCCTACCAAGGGGTATAATTTTATAATTTATAAGAGCATGCCTAGTGTGAATAGTGGCTTGTAGAGTTTACTAGCATCCATGAGCTACTCTATTTTCTCTTCAAACATATCCATTTAGTTTTTGGTGATTTTTATTTTGATAATTTTTGTTTCTTTTTCTATGGGTATCCTCCTAGGCATACTTTTTCCCATTTGTGTCTCTTTTCTTATATTTGTAGCCTTTGCATCTATGGAAGTGTATTTTATTTTTTATTTCATTTTATCTTAGGTTGTGAGGATTTATTTATTTGTATTCTCATTTGGATTAGTGCCTTTATAGCTTCTGTCATTGGTTATTGTGTAATTATTTTTTGTGGAGGGGTGGTATCCTATCTTCTTCTTGTGGTCACATGTAGTGACCTCTTTTCTAGTTATTCTATGCCTAATGCCATATGTATTCTTAAATCATTATTTTTTAAATCCTAGGGATTCTAACAATTATTTTTTAGTTCCACACTTGAGATGGTCCTACCTTTGTTGAGAGTGGTGAACCCAAAATTTCTATGATTGTACGAGGTGTGGGGTATTTTAAGATTCCCTACTTTCTATGTAGCTTTTCCTTATTCTTCTCTACATGCTCTATAGCCTTTTTTATGTTGTTTGTTGTTGAGTTCTTAGTACGTATCAAATATTAATACGTTAGGATATTTTTGAAGAGCCAATAGGGCCTTGGAATTTTCATAGATTGGTTTATCATTTATTTCATATGGTAATTACAATATCTAGGATGCGAGTGGTTCCACTACCTCCATGAAAGTGTGATCTTTATCTTCCACACATGTAATGTTATCCACATGTTACTGTACAATATTAGAGGATACTTAGTCTCTTAGTTTAATTTGGGCTTTGAAATTTTTAAAGAATTTGTGTATACCCCTATAGCATGTAGCATCTATAAAGTGTTTCACATGGTTATTTATTCAACTAACTATTGGGGAATCCAAATATTATATGTTTTTGGAAAAACTAAGAAGTCTATTTTTAAATTTAAGTGCCAAGTAAATGATTAGTGAACCATTACTAAATTAGTAGCCATCACTCCCTTTTGTTCTTGTGATGTTAATAATTAGTCACTCCTATAGGGCCTCACATAAATTAAATTGCTTTCCTTGCACAACCATTTGGTATGTTGTTAATATTGTTGTACTAGTAGTAAAATCTCCTTTTCTTGTGTGTAAATCTTATGTGAAAATCCTAGAGTGGCATATTTAATTGTGAGGTTTATAATTTTATCTATTGATAGATTTCTCCTATGTGATGTGACCCCTATTATCTTAGTGAATTTTTTATTGTTAACATTTTTCCTATAAGGGAGATCACTTTTTTTCCATAGTCCTATCATTACATGTGTTTCTTCCTTGGTGATTTAGTAGGATTGGTTGAGATAGATGAAGTTATCATGAATCTTGTTGAAGATGATCTTGACCCAAACCACATCTATGAAAAAATTAGGAAAGCCTTTCCATATATCTAGTCTTAAGTTTAGAATTTGTTGGTGCTACAAATACTATTAATTTTTGTGTTGGTTGCAATTTTTTTTCTAGAGTGACACAAAGGATTTATGGTTGATCTTTATAATTTTAGTGGAGATATACTTTCACACATATTTTTCATATAGAATATCCACTTACACATTAGAAAATGCATTGAATCTAGATCTACCTCCATCATCTTGAATAGGTATTTATTATACTTTGGAACTAAGGATTGTTTTGTGCATCTACTAGAGTAGGGGCTTCCATATTTTCTTCTTATATGTTCTTTTAATACTAGTTTTATTCTCCTAATCTATTCTCAACTAATTGAATTTTCTTAGGTAGCTTGTTTTGGTCTCAAGGTTTGTAAAATTTTGATACTTGGTGAATTTCTTAAGAGTAGTTTTTTCTTCCTTATGAGATAATTTTATAGGATTATAATGGTAGGTTTTGTATTTATTATGCTTACCTACCTTTTATTTCCACCAATTTTTCCTTTGGAATATTGTATTTTCTACTTTTGTATTCTTGATCTTTATGGTTATGTTACAACAATATATAATATAAAAATTATCTAAAATATGCTTCTCAAGATCCTTTGAATGATAATACTTTAGTCTCACACCATTTACATATCTAGCCAATTTCATTTCTTGTAGTTATTTTATCTAATGCCTTTTGAGGGAAATATTTTTGTAATTCTATATGGACCTAGCAATCACTTTTTTAATCTTCCTAAATTTTTAGATTTACTTTCTATGATGTTAAAGAATGTATACCCTTGTAATTTTATGCTATGTTTTGTGCCCACTTTAGTGTCCATACCCTTAGTGTATTTATAGGCTTATTTCAACCCTTGCATTAGCCTTTTTCCCTCCCATGGTGTAAATGCCTTGTCTCATGTGGTCTATTTTTATCAATTTGATTTTAAAATTATCTTTTAACCTTGTGTTTTTCTAGTATTTCATCATTTCTAGAGTTGAAACTATTTAGACAATAATGTGACATGTATATTTCTATGTGATGCACTAGCATCATGTGATAGTTTTCATGAACAATAGCCATTTTTACGTATTTTACCACTTTTTACCTACCCAAGTTGGTGATAACCACTTGAGATGAATCTAAACGACTTGCCAACTCCTCCTTCCCTCCTTCCTCTCATTTTGAATTTATCTTTTTATTTTCACTCTCTCTCTTGCACTCTCAAGCTATCTACACCTTCTTATAACTCTTCTTTATAAATTGTTCCTAGTTGTGAGCACATTAGAACTTCTATAACACTCTTGTCTCTTTGGCTTCCTCAAGCTTCAAAAGGTAATATTACTCTCATTTATTTGGTTTTTTCTTCTCTATATTCTTATTTTTATTATGGAATTTATTTTGTAGTTCCCTTGAGTAGTTGTTATAGCTCTTAATTCCTAGATTCACATAGAATAAGAGCATACACATTATATTTTATCATTTTATACATATTGACTATCTATGGAGATTTTAAGACCAACATAGGGGCTTGAACTTAAGGAAAGCTCCCAAACAACCTCAAAAGCATTTTTTTCTAGCTACAAGTTTTCCTTTGGGTGAAGATATCCATCCACATGGAAGTTTTCTGATACCTTACCTTCTCTTATTTTTTCATTATTTGTATTTGATTAATAGGTTAATATCTATTTTTTTCTCTCTTATTATTATCGATAATATTCTCAACACTTTCTAGTTTTATCTTGGTGTAAATAGGCCACACATTTTAAGAAATATTTAAATTTTGGATGTGTTATCCATACAGACCATAATATACTGTATGGATGTTGGTGCTTAGCATTAGCATCTAGTCTAGAGCTCTAAATTTCATCACTAGGTGGTATTCTATTAATAATTTATGTTCCTACTTTCATCTTGTCAATTTCGTAATTTCATTTATGTTAAACAATAACAATTGAGTTTTATTTATAATATGTATTTATTTTAGATAAATTTTATAATCTTTCACAATTAAAACATATTATATTAATTAGCATAATCTTCTTTGGTTGGTAGTAGATTAGGTTCCTTTATCAAAAAGAGCTAGTTAATTTAAGTGTAGTGCTTGCAAGATTGTTTGATAAGGAAAAATAGTATTTCCTTTGCCAAGATAAAATTTTTACATTAAATTTTCATATAATAATACCATGTTATCAATTTGAAATATTTTTGACACAAATTTATGTCATTCTAGATTTTCTACTTCTTTTTATCTACATTCTAATTATAGATTACAAGTATTTTTTTATTTAATTTATTTGGGTCTTTTAGCCTTTCATATAACTTATGTTCCTTATCATTCAACCATAAAGTGGTGCCCAACCTTAAATTTGGTTTAATATACATGTGTGATGTGGCATCAATTCTATACTTCAATTAAAATGCAAAAAAATTGGTTAATATTTTGTAGGTTATTATTTAAGCCTATATGATAGCTAGTATTTTGAGGTCCTAGTCTATAGTCTAATATGGTTAATCTTGGTGAGTGCAATGCCTATGATTTTTTTCAATGCCTTACTTGCACCATTAATTTTAGGGTGGTAAGGACTTGTAGTTCCCCTCCCATTTGTAGCTTGTAGTTGTGTTTGTATTCTTTCTCTAAATGGTGTATATGAACCACCACCTATTCGAAATGAGGTTCCCCAAAATGTTGGTTGTTGGAATTTTGTATGTTTATATGCCTAACTTATTGGTTTGATTTAGTTAAGTTATGTTCATTATGTATATGCAATTAATAATGTGAACCTAATTATGAGTGTTGAAAATGAATGATTTATATAATGGATGTTTCTTTTATGTTATATGATATTGTGCCCCATTGGGTAATTGTCATGCTTCAACTATATATATATTGAGCAGGTACCCTTGATGTACATTGAGTGGTTATAGGTACATGGCTATTTCTCCACCTAGCTACACAAGTTTGAGTTATTCCCCAACACTACTTATTTTAGAGATGTCACAATGGGCCTCCCTATCTATTCCTTGATTGTACTCGAATTGAGTATGGTATGTGTCATATTAGACCGGTATTGACCCGAATCTAAGTTAGAGGTTATTCTAAAATCCCTATATATCATGAATGACAAGTAAATGTCTAATTAACTAATGGTTTAACTTATGTGTTTTCATAAATAGAATGTTAGGAATTTAATTGATTTATTATATTGGTGTAGCATCAAAAAAAGTAACCCTTTTTCATGCTTAGTCTAGGAATTAATAATTAATGATAAAATGTACTTAATTGTGCCTTATTTAGGCTGTTGTAAAGTGTTTTCTTACACTTTCACACTAATCTAAGGATTTATTAATTAATTGAGGTTAATTAGTGCTTAATTGGCCCCTTTAATTCAAATCTAAGCCTTAATTATTACATTTTTCAAAGTATTTATCCCAACACTCATTAATAATATTGCATAACATTTAATTTGGCAAGGTTTGAGTCCTAGAAAACTGTGCTAGGACCCATTCACCCAAGGTGGTGAATGGGTCCTCCTTACTTAGGACACCCCTTTTTAAACTTATTTGTGGCAGGATTTTAATGATTTTGAGTCATAGCTTTGATGTTAGCTTGTGTTATTTGAATTTTTATGTTAATTAATACAAGGCTAATTCACAAAGTTTCACCTAGCAAGTTCAAGTTATCATTAGAGCACTTTCACAAGATCATTATAAAGCATTTTTGAGAGCATTTTAAGGACATTCAAGGGAATATTATTGAAGTTTTATTATAGCATTCAAGATCATATCATCATGTCAAAGGCATAGTGCATCAAGCATGTTGTTGAGCTAGTGTGTTGATGTAGTATTGAAGATCCATTTGCAAGCATTCCAATTCAAGATAAAGATCTACATTCTTCATGGCCACTTCATGTTAGATTGTAGATTGACATCATCTAAGGTATCATTGTTTCATGTGTCATATTTCCTATTCATGTTTCATTGTTTCATCATAAGGTTTAATTACCTAAATGGGTTTGACCAAGGAAAAATCCTATTCCCCAACAACCAACAATTTTTTCTCCTCCTTGATGTGTGATTGCAGGTTTTAGGTTGAAGATCAAGTGGAGAACAAGATTGAAATAAAAGGTTGTCAAAGTTGAAAAGTTGCAAAAGTTGTCATCTATATTGCAAGATCATGGAAAGTTGCCTCCATAATTTATTTTTGACTTTCAGAAGCTGAGCACCAAGGAGATGGAAGTGCAAAAATTGAAGAATAAAACCCAAAAATTAGTTTTCAAAAACCAGGCTAATAGGGACCCATTCGCCACCTTGGGCGAATGAGTTCTTAGTGAGCCATGAAAAACAATTTTGTGAGAGGTACGTAACATTTATCCCTTCAAAAATATCCCTAAAGGAAGATAGGTTCCATTAGTTTTATGTTCAAGCTTCCAAATGCACTTTATAGATCACATTTTGGAATTTATTTGCTATGTTTAATCTTTCTCCCAAAGTACTTGTTCAATCATTTTTGTCAGGACACTGTGCACTAGAACATAAAACTTTGTGACTATTTTTGAGATAAGTTTTAAGTTTCCTCCACTCATCCAATTTTCATGAAACAAGTTGTGTTTGATAGCTCTATGTTTAATCTAGTCAGATCTAGTCTTACATTTCAGTTTTTAGTTGGTTTTCTATTTTATTTCCATCTCCCAAAAGTGCATTTCAGTCATATTTAGCCATTTTATACACAAGGGAAATTGCAAGATTCCTTAAAGAATTCACTCACCCAAGGGTTGAAAGTGGATTTTAACTTGAGGGATCTCATTTCTTGAATGAAATCGAAGAATAGTAAGGTTCATTACACTCGTTTTTCCCTTTTTATTTATAGTAAGTTTGGTGAAATAGCCCAAATTTGGTATAACACACTATGTGTAGTGAACCTTAACCTCATTTTTCTATGTTTCAATTGGTTATGGAAATGTTTTTCATCTTTTATAAAAGGGAAAAAATAGAATTAAAGTTAAAATGAAGTTAAGTTATTATTCAATTAATTTGCGAAAATTCCTTGGGTTGGGAAATGCAAGTTATGCTTGATTTAATTGAATATATGCTTATATGGATTTAAATTGTGAATTTAAATGTTGACTATTAATTAGGAATGGATTTAATGATTATATGAATTTTTGGGAAAATGGGATTCAAAGGAATAGAAAAATGAAATTTTATTGTTTTTAATTTGAAAATTGAAAAGGGTAAATAGGAAAAAAGGGATTTTCTTTTTCATTATTCATTTTGTGAGGAAATTGGATGAGGAGAAAACCCTCTTCCTTGGAAAATTTGTTTTGTGGATTGTGGGAGAAATTGTGAAGGGATTTGGATGAGATTGGATGCAATGGGATAAGAATGGGAAGAGGAATGTGCTTTTGAGTGATCTTGTGCATTCGTTTGGCATGCTTGAGGTATTCTCCATTTTAAATTTTATCATAATTTGAAGTAATTTGCTAAATCCTTCTCCTTTTCTTGAGCATTTTCTTTCAATTTGATGGGTTGTATTAGGATTAGGGGAGTGTAAAAACTTCCCAATGCATTTTGTTTGATTCAATTCCATGTTAACTTACTAGTTATAGAATTTTTAGAGAATTTTCAGTGAAATGGGGTTATAATGCCCTTTTTTAGGAAATGATTAAAATATGAATTTTATAGCTTAGAATGGGTGTTGGGAACTTTTGACACATTTTTAAAGAAATTTTAATGGACTTTGAAGAAAATTTCCTTATTTTTGGTTTATTGAAAAATGAAAATTTTTGGAATTTTTATGTGACATATGATGTTTTTGAATGTTTGAACGGAAGTATACTTCATGAAATATTGAAATAAATCTTATGGAAACATGTGAAATTTGGTTGAAAATTGGAATTGTGCATTCTTTTTTGTGCCACACTTGTTGGTGAGTGTGAAGAGCCTAGGAATAAGGTACTAGAGAGGGTATGGGAGTGGCTCCCAATGTTTACTTGGATCAAAGTAGCTTGTAGGGTGATCAAAGGTGGGGAGTCATTTAATCAAGTAGAAATTAATGAAACAAGGGGAATTAATTAACAAATATAATGGATGCCTTGAATTCTTGTAAAGGCTAGGGATATTTAAAAAGAAATGCTAGCTCAAGGAGATTGGGTCTTGTAAGATCAATAATTCTAATATGTATGAGAGGAGTACTAGATTCCATGTGTGTCATACTGGTGAGCACCATGATGACAATCCCTACTAGCTCTCTAGCATCTTACCCTAGTGTCTTATGTGCTTGTGTTCCACCATTGGTAAGTTGGCCCAATGACGATCCTTGTGCTTTCCCAATGGTGAGTTACCTAAAGATGATTATGTGATGGGATATTGATGAGTTTTACCAATGTGGATTTATGATGTGACATTGGTGAATTTGCACAATGTGAAATTGTGATGTGACATTGGTGAGTTTACCCAATGATGGATTTGTGATATTTCATTTATGTTTGTGTCTAGTGTGGAATTGTATTTGATCCTACCCTTGATTGATCCACCTTGTGATGTTGGATAAGTGTTCTATATGATGTGTATATTGAGTGTATACTTTGTGTATGGCGTGTGTATAATCCATATACCCATCTGTTTGGTGTGAATGATGTGCTTGTGGCCCATGTGACTATCTCCTAGCATGGTGGGAGTGGATTATTTTGATTTTACGAGGTTGGGTGGTGTGGAAACCACTGTTGGGGATTACAGGACCATGCTGGAGTCAAAAATGAATTCATGTGATATAAATTATTCATGTTTTCTTTCATTTTGTTCTGTAAACGATGATTTTGGTTTAAACCCTTTCAAAATGCTTTGCTCCTCCTAGAGTTTTTCACCTAAAAGGAGAAAGGGGATGGAAAGGGTTCCAAAATGCAAGGGTATACACTCAAGACTATATTAGTGAGGTGCATTATGTCTAATTAAGATGGAATAATGCACTAATTTTAAATTGAAATGATTAATGATGCAAAACTATGAAAATATAAAGTGTTGGAAAACACAATGTGATATGAATAAATGCCTAAGAAATGCAACTAAATGATGAAATAACAAAATAGAATGGAAGAGGTGCACCTGGAATCAGAAGTTTGATGTTGGAAGATTCTGGAATCCTAGGAAAATTGACTGAAATGTTGATCAGGACACTTAGGCCAGACTAGGTGACTTAGTCCTAGTTTCGAGAAACTTTGCTGGAACATGAATCTACCAAATGGGTGTCCAGAAATGTCAAAATTAGTTTTCAAGCCTAGAAGTGGGACTAATTCACCCCTAGTGGAAACTTAGTCCACATGCAAATTTCAAGAAATTTGGGATAAAATCTTGTAGTTTCGAGTCTGCACTTCCTTTTCTGATAAGTGTCTACACTTGATTCTACAGAAAACGGGGAAGAAAGTCTCTCCAACCTTGAAATAGGATTGTATTGAATTGATTGACTTTGTGTACCTTTTGATCACTTTTCAACACCTAATGCTTGACAAATCTGCATACAAAATTCACATGAAAAAGGGGAAAAATGGTTGAGGGTTAGAGAAAAGGGGTTTTCCTTGGTAAAACCCCACTTTGGTAGTCAAACCCTAAACAATGAAATAAAATGAAATGAGTATGATAAATAGATAACGTGTGAATGCAAATGTCATAAACTTACCACACCATAGATGCTCAAAATCTGAAGATATGCAATGAAGGACTCCAATAGCTTGACTTGATAATGCTTGGTTTGCTTGAATGCTTAATGAGTGTAAGAGATTGTAAGTGATTTGGAGATAAATGATTGCATGAGATGGGAGTTGTAAAATGAGGTGAAAAACCATTATTTATACTTGATTTTACTAAAATTTCTTGAAATTAACACATCACAAGCTGACCTCAAGGGTTAGAGGACAAAATCCCGCTAGAAATTTAAAATTATTTTGAGTTTTGTGCCGAAAAGGACTAAGTCACCCCTATGGGGGACTTGGTCCCACTTAGGCAATTTAAGTGGGTGTTAGGACTTTCGAGGCATTAAAAGTTGTCCAACAGGAATATCCTTAACAACACACTTAAAATCAACTGGAAAGTGTATTAAGGGGTCATTTAGACATGAGAAAGGGTTGAATTAGTGAAATTAAGCCTAGAAAAGTGTGAAATCTTGTTACAAGAATTTACAACACTTCAAAATAGAACTTAATAAGTGATAAAAAGGTGATTTTTAGGTGAATTGTAATGAATAGAGTCTAGAAAAGTGTAGAAATGTTTTACAACACTTCACAAGACACCATAATTTGAATGTTTAAGACCTAATGTGAATGTTTTGACCACATTAAATCAAGACAAAATCAAGCCAAATCCCATTAGAAAGACTCAAGTGAGCGTAAAAATGTCAATTATACATTTTTTGGGGTCACATGTTCATTTGATGCAAATTGTATATATAAAGGAAATTTGAGTCCTATTTTATATAATTGTAATAATTTCATTTATTGGACCTCTCTTATTGACAGATTATAATCCATGGTTAATAGATAGTGAAAGTAATCTTAGTTATGTGACATGGTGTTAGAGTAGAGAAAGACCACATTATGGATATTTATGCTTATGCAATGCAATGGAAAAACAAACTTAGGAACATTTCATTTAGGTTTAAAATGAATGTAGGAATGTTTCAATTGGGTTTAAAAATAATGTTTCTATTCCTAAGAGCTTGTTCCTAAAGAGTTGTGTCATTTGGGGCTTTGTTGTAGGCTCTTGTGAGGTCTTGTAAAATCCCAAATGTGTTGTATGATCTTTTAATTTAGGTGTTTTCTTGCTTAGTTCAGGAGTTAAGGGTGTTGGGGAGGTGATTACACTCTTCCTTACCTTTTCCTTTGATTATTGATGATGTCTGATGATCAGGGAAATCAAACTCTTTATTTGAACCTGAGTCATGTTTTGGTGTTTTTAAGTTCATGGGGTGTAGTAGACACTCTTGGGTGGTTACTTAGTACTTGGGGGGTCTTGGAGGTCCTTCCCTATCAGGGTAAGCTCATTTCCCAAGACACTAGTGCCCCTATAGGGACACCAACACCAACACCCCTATAGGGACATTGGAACCAACATGTGGAATATGTGCTAGGAACATAAGCACATAAAGTGGACTCAATTTCCCTAAATTGACATAGGATCCCTTGAAGAACATGAGTGTTGGGAACTAGTGTCTTAGGATGTGCTTTTTCTTTTGTCCTTTTTATCAGTAGCAGGTGCTTTGGGGCCTCATATGGGGAAACATTGTGAATGAAAGTTTTTCCCCATGGCCTTGGGAGTCTAGGGATGTTTAGAGAATGCACTTATGTGTTTATGCCATAGAAAAATGGCCCCTTGTCATTTTCATGGCCTTTTAGGTCTTGTTTCATGGCGTTTGATCTATTTTTCTATGATTTTATGTTGTAATATGGCTTGAACATGCATACTTCTATACTAAAATTTAAATAATGACATCTTGTGAAGGTGTCATGAAGTGATGTAAGATATTTCTACAGTCTTGTAGAATCCATTCATTACAATTCACCTAAAAATCACCTTTTCATCACTAAACAAGTCCTATTTTGAAGTGTTGTAAAGTCTTGTAACAAGATTTCATACTTTTCTAGGCATAATTTCACCATTTACACCTTTCTTATGCTTTATTTGGCCCATTTATGCCCTTATAAGGCTTAATTAAGTGTATTTTTGAATGTAAGCTTGACAAACAACATTAAATACAAAATAATTCCTGGCACCCATTTTCAGGTCCTAGGTGGGACCCATTCGCCATGGGTGGTGAATGAGTCCCCCTTGGCTCCAAATTCAATTTTTTTTAAAATTTCCTTTTGGGTTTTAATTCAAAAACACTTAATGTCACCCTGTGATGAGGTATGAATGGGTAACTAAGGCACAAGATTGTATAAATAAGTTATTTTCACCTCATTTTACAATCCCCTACAATCTCATTCATTCAAGCATTCATTCACACATCATCTCAAGTATTCAAGCATCTTACAACATCTTATCAAGCAATATTCAAGCACTTTAGAGCATCCATTGACATTACTTCAGATTTGCATCATCGTTTGGTAAGTTGATAGCAATTGCATGTTATTAGTTTATCATTCTCTTTCATTTCATTGTTTCATTAAGGGTTTGATTACCAAAAGTGGGGCTTGACCAAGGAAAACCCCTATTTGATAACCCTCAACCATTTTCCCCCTATTGCATGTGTGCTTGCAAACTTTTGTGTGTAGATTTAACAAGCTTTTTGGTGTTGAAGATTGGTCAACAAGTCAACTAGGTGCTTCAAGTCAAATCAACATTATTTCAAGCTTGGAGAAGGTATTCTATCATTTTCCTATAGAATTGACTTAGACAACTCGACAAGCAGACATCCTTAGATCTGGTGTTACGGAGTTGTCTCTTGATTTTTCAAAATTTTGGGAGAGGACTAATTCACCACCAATGGAGAATGAGTCCCACCTTAAGACTGAAAATTTGAATTTTGTCAAATTCCGGATCCCAACAGTTAGAAACCTATTTCCGACACTGTCACCAGTAGCAAGACTAATTTGCCACCCTAGGTGAATGTGTCCCACTATGAAATTTTAGTAATTCTAGAAAACATTCATGAAATTCTATAATCATCAAATCTTACCCAAGTGCACTCTGTTTCATCCTATTTCTTTCTATTCTACATTATTTTATCATTTAGTTCATTCTTTGCATATCACAATGTGTTTTCAAAAATAACATAGATCTTAGTTTTGCATTCATAATCAGTCTTATAAATCACTTAATTTGCATTTAGTTTACTTCATTTAGCTTAGACAACATCACACATAACATAATTTGAATGAACCCTGAGCATTTTTGGGCCCTATCTCTCTCCTTTTAGGTGAAAGACCTTAGAAGAGCTAGAGAAGTCCATAGGAATAAAAAATCTATGGTTTAGTATTGCAATTCTGAAGTTGTAACATATCCATGTTCTTTCCAATGTGGTTGTTTGCGCTTGATGTGTGATTGCTCAAGTGCTTGTTTTGATGAGTTTATTTGGTTTCTTACATGGGTACCTTGGGTGGAATTTTTTGAGGGTTCAGTGTGAACCAACTTGTGCAACGTGTAGAGGATGAAGAGTGCCTCCTAGACCATACCACATTTGGCAAGTGAACAATATGAAATGGTGATGTTGCTGCACCATTATTCTCCTATTGTCACTCAATTATTTCCTAGGATCCCAAATTGGATTGACTATCAGCACAAAGGTGAGTCAATTCTCAATCAAGGAAGGCCTAGGAGGGGGTTTTTTAAGCTTTGCAGGGTTCACCACCAAGCAAAAGCTTGGAAAAGACACTTTAACATCCAACTCACAAAACCTAGTAATGAAAGCTAAATAATGAATACAAATGATGAAATTAAGCAGCAAGTTAGGGTATGTGTACCTGGGAAGTCTGGAAATGTGATGAGGATTCTGGAAATGCAAAAATACTATCAGAATATGCTAGGAAGGACTAATATGCCCTTATTGTTGTCTTAGTCCCGCTACTATTTTTCAGCAGAAATACGAAATCTTCAGATGTCGAAACAGAATCCAAAAGAATCTATGCAAAGTTCCACTTGGAGGATGAAGACGCCCTAGGTGGTGACTTATTCCCGATTTGAATTTTTGAAATCTCTGAATGTGATCCTGAGGATCAATGTCTACATTTTCTTCTTCTCTAATCTCAGGTTCTGAAACTTCTGGATCTAGCCTGTAGGTGAGTTTCCATGAAGATAACAAATTTGCAATGCAACTTTGCACTTCAAATGATCTTCAAGTCTTTAATGGGTGCTAGCAAGAAGTTGAGTCCATTTTTTGGCCATTTAGTGGAACTGTTTTCCCTGATTTTCATAATTTGACATATTTGACCTTAAAATTTGAAGCACTTAGAGATGGAATTTTGAAAAAAGTCACTAATCATAAAAAGTAGTACTCAAAGTCTAATTTCCAAATATGTAATTTATTTCAATACCTAGATGATACAAATTGATTTTCAATAGGCATTTCTAAAAACCACTATTTAAAATTCATTTTTTTTTACCATACCATGCATGTGTACATCATCCATATTTTGACCTAAATAATCATATTTTTCTAAATCCTTTTGGGAAAATATTTGTAACTCACCAAAGCATGCTTTGCATATTTTTTTATAATTTTTTATTGAATTTTTTTTTTGTTAATTTTTTAGTGCCCATATTTGGTGTTTTAAATTTTTTTTGTGCATGTCACACATAAGATGATCTAAACTTATGATTTTTTGATTTTTTTAAAATTGAAAATAATTTTCTAAAGTACGCTTTCATGCAATCCGTTCGTGAAAATTTTATGTTGATAAAAAGTTATTAAAATACTAAAACACCATAATAATTCAAGTTTATGGACATGTTTAATTAGAAACTAAATGTTATGCAAAAGATGGCGGACCTATGCAGTGTGCGGGTGAGGGCTCACAGCCAGTAATGGCATGGTGCAGGTCGCTATTTCTCTATGCATGTGTTGGCTCGGTGGGGGATCAGATTCTTCAGTCTTTTGTGCATAGAGGGGTGGGTCTTTTGCTGTTTTTGAGGAGGGGTGTCTCGTTTTTGCTGCAGATCTTATTCGGTGGTTCCTGAGGGGCCGTATTTTCTTCTATTTTGGACCTTGCTTTGGTCGGGTGGGCTGCCAGCTTGTTGTTTAGCATGTGGGGCTCTCTTATCCATACCTAGTACGGGCTTCGCAGGTGTGGTTGTCAGTTTTCCTGCACAAAGTTTTGGGACTCAATTTTGCATGGCTCAAGGGGAGTCATCAGGGGTCAAATCCCCTTTGGATTTTCATGTTGCTTTTGGGGCCTCGCCTCCAAATCGTTCTTTGAAAGTTTTTAATAATAATTTGTTTTCAAACTACTCAAGTAATGATGGATTTGTCCATGTTGGTGGTTCTCATATTCTGAAGACAAATGGATGCCTTGAATGTTCCAAGGAAAGGCCGATGCTGGTTATCCAACCTGAATCGATTGCGGAGGACATCGAGTATTTCTCAAAACATGCTTTTCTATGCAAATTTTTGGGAATGAGGGTTTCGCTCCACTTTCTGGACTCATCCGCTCATCACTTTTGGTCCCTGGAGGGTGAGATGGAAATAATGTTGTTAGCAAACAACTATTTCATGGTGACATTTAATTGCATGGCGGATCGCAATAGAGTTTTTGAAGGTGGGCCTTACTTCCACAACCAGGTTGGTCTATTCATTAAGCCATGGCATGTGGGTTTTGATCCTTCGGAGGAGCTTCCGAATCGGGTTCCAGTTTGGGTTCGCCTCCCTAGATTTCCAGTGGAATTTTGGCGAAATGACATTTTGCATCGAGTTGCTTCATTACTAGGAAAACCAGTGGGTCCTTCTCAACAAACTCTGGACATAAAGGTAATGAATTTTTCTCGTATATGTGTTGAAATGGATTTGAATAACCCTATCCTAGATTCTTTTGAAATACGTGTGGGTTCATGCTCTTGGGTGCAACAGCTTGAATATGAGACTTTTCCTTTTCATTGTCGTCTCTGTCATGAATATGGGCATTTGCAGAGAAGATGCCTGAAGTTTAAATCTCCAAGGATTCAAGAAACTCATCCTCCTTGTAATCCCTCAAAGGGTGACAAGGGTAAGGAGACAGTGTCAGCTGAGGCTATGGATGCTGAGGATTTTATTCCTGCCAAGGCTCGTAATAGGAATCGGGGCCAAAAGAGGACCTTTAAGGATCGCTAGGATGGAGATTCCTGTAACAGATTTGAGGTGCTTGATGAACTTGGTCATCAGGAGGTGAATCCAAGATTTTGGATTTTGGATCATGGAATTTCAAAAGGGGTTCAAGAAGGAGGTTTCCTAGAGCACATCCAAACTCCTCAGGAAGTTGGGGCTATCTAGTTGGAATCGGACCTGAGTATGGTGGTTCTTTGGGGGGCTAAGCTTTCTGTGGAGCTGCAGTTGGGGGAAGGAGGGCTATCCAGCCCTTTAGTGAAAACAGGAGCAGGCTTGGTAAAAGGTAATAAGGCTTCTCCTTCACTGGGAATTCTTCAGAAGGACCTAAAGAAAGGGGTGTACCTAGAGAAGTCTTCTAAAGTGGGGAGAAAGAAGGATTTGGAGAAATTAAAGTTTATGGGGGAGTCTTTGGTGGAGGCTGGGTCTGTAAAGACTTTGGATTCACATTTTTCTAATCCTCTGAAATGATTGTACTCTCCTAGAATGTACAAGGCTTGAATAGTGGCCCTCGACAAAAATCTGTTCGGGATTTGTTGCATTCTCATTCTCCTGATGTTCTTTTTCTTCAGGAGACTAAGTTAACAGTTGAAGGTATGATGGGTATGATGCCTAAACTTTGGGTGCGGGGTAGTTTCCAGTGTATTGGGGCTCATGGTAATGCAAGTGGGGTGGCTTGCCTGTGGAATCCATTGAAGATTTGTCCTCTTTGGTGGGTGTCCTCCAAGTCCTCAATCTTTGTGGTTACTTCAAGTCTAGAGTTGGGGGAAACTATTCTCCTCTCAAACATCTATGCACCTACTGATTTTCCTGGTAAGAAGTTGTAGTGGTCCCATATTAGTTATGTTTGAAGCCTTGCTCCTTTGTTCCATTGGATTGTTGCAGGGGATTTCAGTGCTATTATTTAGATGAGAAGATGGATGGTGTTGCGAGATTGGAACCCTCTGCTCTCCTTTTTCATGATAGAATCTCTGCTTTGAACCTGGTTGACATTAAGCCTCGAAATGGGAAGTTTACTTGGAACAATAGGAGATTGGGGGAGAGTTGTATTGCAGAGAGACTTGATCTCTTCTTGGTGTCCTGTTTCTGGGTTGGTAGAGGGTTGTCTTCTGCCTCTGAGATTCTTGACTGGAGGGGTTCAGATCATTGGCCTATTAAGTTTTCTACTTCTTCTGCTCGGGTGGCTCGGTCCCCTGCTTTCAAGTTTCAACTTATGTGGTTAAGAGATTCTTCTTTGCAGGTGCATATGGCTAATTGGTGGAGAAGGGGAAGACCTGCATTTGGCATTGCTATGTATTCCTTTTCTAAGCTGTTGCAATATGTAAAATATCAACTTAAAAGGTGGAATATGTAGTACTTTGGCAATATTTTTCATGCTAAGGTTGATGCACAAGCTATCTTGGATGTCATCACTCAGGAGATAAGGGAGTGTGGTCTTTCTGAGGATTTACTCAGGGAGGAGGCCTGGGCTCAGAAAGCTTTGGAGTGTGAGCAGCATGAGGAAATTTTTTGGAAGTAGAAGGCTAGAGTTGAGTGGTTACAAGAGGGGGATAAGAACATTGCCTTTTTCTTCAACTCGGTGAAGGCTAGGATGCATGGTAATTCTATGCCTATTCTGGTGAATGATAGGGGTGAGCATCTATCTTCCTTGCAGGATATATCTAGAGAAGCTTTTGAGTTCTATGCTTCTTTATTTCGTGAGGACTCTTAGGATGTTATGGAGGAAGAAAACCAAGTTTTGGCTTGTATTCCATCTTTGGTCACTAGGGAGATAAATGAGTATCTTTTGAGAGATATCTCGCTAGAGGAATTAGAGGCTATTGTTTTTCAGATGAAGAAAGGGAAAGCCCTAGGTCCTGATGGGTTTCTAGTGGAATTTTATCAAGAGTTTTGGGATATCATTAAGTTGAATTTGTTGGAGGTTGTGCGTGAGTCTCAGAAAAACAAGCAGATGCTTCGAGCTTTAAACTCTACTTTCCTTGCTCTTATTCCCAAATGTGAAGGGGCGGATCATCTAAGTCAATTTCGCCCCATTTCTCTTTGTAATGTGGTGTATAAAATAATTTCCAAGCTAATTGCTGAAAGGTTGAAGAGATGTCTTGGTGGGCTTATCTCTGAGGAACAAAGTGGTTTTGTGGAGGGTCAAAAAATTTTAGATGGGGTGGTCATTGCTACAGAGACCATTCATTTGATGGCATCCTCGAAAGAAAAGGCTATGTTCATCAAGCTCGACATGGCGAAGGCTTATGATAGAGTGAGATGGTCCTTTTTGCAAAAAATTCTTATTGCTTTTGGATTTGCTGAGGAATGGATCTAGTGGGTGATGAGTTGTGTTTCCTCCACTTCATTCTCAGTGTTGATTAATGGGGATCCTACCACTCTTTTTAGTGCTTCTAGGGGCCTTCGTCAAGGGGATCCTATCTCTCCTTATTTATTCTTCTGGTGGAAGGTCTGGGTAGACTAGTAAAATGTAATGTGGAGTTGGGTTTGATTCAGGGATGGAAGTGGGGAAATGACCTTCCTCCTCAGTCACACTTGCAATTTGTGGATGATACGGATTTGATGGGTCTTTCCAAGATCAGAGAAGCTTTGTGTCTGTGCAAGGCCTTAGATATCTATCTTGCTGCAGCTGGTCAAAGGATTAATGAAGACAAATCCTCCATTTTCTTCTATAATACTCCACGGCCTATTCAATAAATAATTTCTCATATCTTGAGGTTCCAAATTGGTTCTCTCCCTTTAACCTATCTAGGGATTCCTATCTCTGTTAGTAGATTTCCCAGGGAATCATGGCAGAATATCTTGGACAAGTTTCATGCGAAGGTTAGTCATTGGACTCATCGATGGTTGTCTTTTGCTGGGCAGGTTTTGTTGCTTAAGTCTATGGTGCATGCTCTTCCTATTTATAGGTGCATGTTACAGGTTGCTCCTATTGGTTTTGTGAAGGATATGGACTATCTGGCTAGACAATTATTATGGGTAGGTAGCTTGTCCTCATCTAAATGGAGCTTGGTTAAGTGGGATGTTGTTTGCAGCCCAAAGCAAGTGGGGGGACTTGGTTTACAGAAGGCGACTTGGTCTAGGTTGGCTTTGGCTACAAAGATTTATTGGAGGTGGTGTGTGGAACAGGATCATTGTTGGGCTAGGATCTTATCCCACAAGTATCTTCCAGGGATTTGTAAGGAGGAGCTTCCTAGGTTTCCTCTAGCAGGGAAAGGCTCGGTGATTTGGGGAATGCTTAAGAAAGGGGATGTGCTAATCAAGGAGGGCCTGTTCTGGATTTGTAATAAGGGGGATGAGGCTATGTTTTGGTTTGATTCCTGGGATGGTTACATGCCCATTCTTCATCAGTACCCTAATTTGGTGACTTTGTCACAGAGATTTTTGGAGGTTGGTTGGTCTAGAGTGAGTGATTTTAAGAATTTTGACCTTGGTGGTCAGGTGGAGGTGGCTAGGTGGAAGAACCCTGGTGAGTGGCTTGTTCTTGGGTTGGAGGAGGATGGTATTGTGCTTCAAAATATCTTGGCTGGTAGACAATGCAACTCCCTTAGGGATAAGGATATTCTAGCTTGGAGCCCGAACCCTAAGGGCATTTTTACTGTAGCTAGTGGTTATCAGGAGTTGCTTTCTCATAAGTTTGGGGGGGTGGAGGTCCCTTGGTGGAAACATGTGTGGAACAAGTTTTCATGGCCTAAGTGTAATTGTTTTGTTTGGACTCTTGCTTGGAATAGATGTTTGACTTGGGAGAACCTTCGTAAGCAAGGATTTCAGGGACCCTCTATGTGTGTTCTGTGTGGGTGCAGTGAGGAGGATTCTTCCCATTTATTCTTTCGATGTTCTTATTCTATGTTGCTCTAGCATTGGTGGTGAGGTGTTTGGAAACATCCTTGTGTTCATGCTTCTTCTCTTGTTGAATTTTGGAGTAATCTGGGAAGGCCCCCCTCCCAAGCCTCTTTTCTCTAGATTTTGTGGAGTATTGGTCCTACTTTCATCTTCCATTGGAAAGAAGAGATGATGAGATTGTGAATAGATTGGGGATGTAGGAGTTGACTCCTATCTTTGTCTGTGTTAGAAGAGGTAGGAGAGAAAAAAAGAAGGTTCAAAGGGTTGGAAGATGGTTGCCTCCTCCGATGGAGTTTCTGAAGATTAATACTGATGGTTCCTCTAGAGGCAACCCAGGGCCTGCTAGTATTGGTGGAATTGGTAGAGACTGTACTGGTTCGGTCATTTTTCTTTTCTCCATCCATAAGGGACAGAATTCTAACAACCTTATGGAAGGGCTAGCGATTCTTTGGGCTATTGAATGTGCTTGTGCCTTGGGTTGGCAAAAGGTTATCTATGAATCTGACTCACAGATTATTGTTAATTTGTTGCTTGAGAAAAGGGTAGCTGATGTTGATTAGAAGATTGCTATAGTGGTTAGATAGATTTTGCAGAGGTGCTCTACATTGGAAGTGGTGTCTTTTGTCCACATCCTATGTGAATGGAATAGGGCGGCTGATTGTTTGGCCAAGTGGGCTTCAGAGCATGAGGATGATTGGAGGATTGAGGGGTGGGGATAGTTATCTCCTGAGTATGTTCTTGATCTAGAGAAGGTCATTGCTGATGATATGGAGGGATAAGTTGTTGGTGGCTGGTTTGTTGGTGGTTCTATTTGTACTTGTTGTTCTGGGTTTTCCTTTGTGGGAGCTAGTGGGCTCCCTTTTTATAATTATGTACTGTTAATCTTTCGATTTCAATAAAGTTTTTACCCCTTTTTAAAAAAAATTAGAAAGTAAATGAAAAATTAAAAAAAACTTAATCTAATTGTAAAAAAAATTACATATTTGGAATCTATGTTGTCTAATTTATAATGGGTTTTAATTTCATTGAAAAATTCTTCAAAAAAGTCTTCAAACATATGCCCAAAGTCACTATTATTTGTGACATTGCTAGGACCTTCAAATTGTAGGCCAAACTAGGTCTAGGGCCTAGGTTCAGATCCCTAAACATTTTCTCAAACCTTTCAACAAAGCAAAAACCTGACCTACATTTCAAATTTAAAAAAATAGGATCTCATTTAGTAAATGGGATCCTGTTTCCCATTTACCCATTGAAAATGGAATGGGATCCTGTTTAATAAACGCGATCCTGTTTACTAGTGGATCCCATTTAACAAATGGGATCTTGATTTGTTTAACTTTGGATCCCATTTACTAAATGGGATTTTGATTTGTTTAACCCAAGATCTCGTTTAGTAAATGGGATCCCGAATTAAACTTAAACGAGATCCCAAGTTAAACAAATTAGGATCCTATTTCTTAAATGGGATCCTTAGTATTTTTTACCATTATTTTTAATTTTATTTTAAAAAAGGGGCATCTTGGGTCTGAGAATTATTTTGTATGAGTGACTGCAACATATTCCCTATTTTGTATCACCTTCTGTCTTGTTGAAGCTCTTCAAGTTGGGATTTTTTTCAATTTTGAAAGGAATCATCATTGGGACGCTATGACAAAGGAATTTTGTTGAATTTCTACTTGTTTTCAAAGGAGGAAGAGGAATTTTATTTAATTGCTACTTGTTGAAGGAGGAAGAGAACTTTTGTTGAATTTTTATTTGTGTTTAAAGGAGGAAGAGGAATTTTATTTATTTTCTATTTGTTTGAAGGAGGAAGAGAATTTTGTTGAATTCCTATTTATTTCAAAGGAGGATGAGAATTTTTATTTAATTGAGCTACTTGTTTGAAGGAGGAAGATAAATTTTGTGCAATTGCTACTTGTTTGAAGGAGGAAGAGGAATTTTGTTTAATTGCTATTTTTTTGAAGGAGGAAGAGGTATTTTGTTCAATTGCTACTTGTTTGAGTGAGGAAGAGAAAATTTGTTCAATTGCTACTTGTTTGAAGGAGGGAGAGGAATTTTTTGAACAATTGCTACTTGTTTGAAGGAGGAACAAACAAGGAAGACTCTCAAGTTTTTGACATTCATTTGTGTATACTTCAAGATTTTTCAATCATGGGATCACAATGTCAGAATAAGAGGAAAGATAGGAAGGTATTGACCCTTGAAGAAATTCAAGAAAAGAGAGAGAAGGAGAAACAAAGAAAAAGAGAAAGAAGAATGAGAATTCAATCAATGAATGATGGTGAAGCATCCAATTCTAGAACTATTGAAGATAAAAACATTGAGGAGACCATGGATGTAGATGATGCAAACTTGCAAGAGGTGAATGTGGAAACTAATACAAATATACAAACTACTCTTGGTATGTCTTCAAATATCCCTTCCAATGCTATGGAGAATGTTTCAATAGGCACAAGTCTAGGTACGTCTTCATATCCACCTTTGAGCCTCATGGAAATGGTGTTTATTAGAGATTTAAAACATGTTGGATATCACAATGTTGACATTGATAATATTCATAAGAGTTCAAGATTTGAGTCAAATTGTTGTTGAAAATGAAAATGAAAATACTTTTAATGAAAATGAAAATGAAAACCGTTTTGTTGTTGAAAATGAAAATGAAAATAGTTTTGAAGTTGAAAATGAAAATGAATTTGGTGGAAGTGATGTTGAAAATGAATATATTTTTTTAAAAATTGAAAGTGATGTTTTGGATAATCTTCTTGGTAAGATTTCTTGGAGACAAATAAGAACACATGCTAATAGATTATACAATCATTTTTTTATCGTAAAAAAATTTCATTTCAATGTCAACTAATGATGCAATTAATGAGAATGTGAAAAATGAGAAAATTAATGAAAAAGTTAGGCATTTTTGTTAAACAAAGAAGAAAAGATCAATCAGTAAAACATACTATGTCTACTATTTCTAGTGCCATTCAGTCTATTGGAAAAAATAGTAGATCTAAAGATAAGAATGCAACAAGAAGAGCTATAACAACTACTATAGTTAATAAAACAACTTTGAATAAAAGAATGGTAAGAAAAAATAGTGAAGTTTTAAAAATACATCCTGAAACATTGCTAAGAGTGGCAAAAAGAAGAGAAAGTATAGAAAATGATCCTATCAACCAATGTTGGAGTTTTAGTGGTCAACTCTTGAGGTCTGATATGAAATTGAATGTTAAAATTAAATCTTTGATTGAAAAATATTGGCATGATAATATCAGGGTATCGTCTAATGCTAGAGATGTTTTAAAATTAAGGGTGGGGTCCAAAGTTCACGATCCTCATCCAAAACACCTATTAGATACAACACAAATTGAATTTTATAGAAAATTTTGTGGCGATTTAGTGTTACCTGGTAATATTAAAATAATTCAAAGGTCTTTTGAAAAATGTAAACCTTGGTATGTAAAAATTAATAAGTGTTTTTTGTAAATATGGGACTACATGATTTAATTTCAAAACTTTAGCCTATTTTTGGATAATTAAGTTCTTTAATTTAATGTTGTAAAAGAACTAGGAAATATGGTGTATACTTATAGAACAACTTTTTTGGCAAAACTCGTTGCATGTTGATTGGTATTTATGTTTAGTTTATAGAATTTACTAATGATTCTGTTCTCTAATCTTGTACGGCATTGTTTATTTCTTAAAATTTCATCCTGTGTGGTATATAAACGAATTGCTTTTGTTTGTAGATTATGATTTATTTTCTTATTTTATTAGATCTAACCTGTGTATTACGACCCCTTAAGACATCCTATTAGGACCCTTTAAGACATCCTATTAGGATGTGAATTGAATATAAGTTTAATGACTAATTATCACTAATTATTGAATGTACATATCATATATATCATGTATGGATCACTAAATTTGTAAAGTAAAAATATTAAAATGTCCTATTAATTTCAACTTTAATTTCATATTTATATAAATAATTTCACATTAATTTCCTATATTAATGTCTTGAGTATGAACATAAAATGCATAAATTTAAATGTGCAAATTAAAATTGAACAATAATAAAGTCCATTATTTACAATATATTAACTGCATGAAACCAATATATTAAGTGCATGAAATAAAGTCCATCAGAGTACAACCCATGAAATAAATTCCAACAAAGTACTTGACCCATGAAATAAAGTCCAATAGAGTACATGAGAAACCAAATATGTAGTCCATGAAATAATCAAATATAACCCATAAAATCATGTTAGGTCATGTATCGTCTCTATAATCAAGAGACCTCTTCACACCATGTGGACTACGCAGATGACCTAAAACACTCTGTACAAGAGAAAGATGAAATCAGATGTAAGACAATGAAAAATGATTTAACATTGACAATTTAATTTATAATTCATCATAAAATTAAATTACCATCATATCTAGATTTGGATGCTCTAGTGCACTTGGACCAACCTCTAAATTCTTTGAATCAATCTACATATACAAGACAAAGAAAGTTTAAATTAGATGCAAGTCTACAATTAAAAATGATTTAATTCAATTTAATTTATAATTTATAATATTTAAATTGTACCATAAGAGGTTGTGCACCCTTTACTCCAGGACCTATTTGTACATGCTCAACTACAAGATGTGTCTCATGCTATAAAAGAAAATGATTTTAACAGGTATGAGCTCATATATATATATATATTAAATTTTAAATTTAATTAAAGTTATTCACAATGTATAATTTGTAATTGACTTTAAATATAATAGAAAATTGAAATTACCATGATAGCTAGAGCCTGCTACATGTCCTCCTTGAGCTGTAACTATGATTGAGGCATGACATAAAGTCACACTAACAAATTCCTACAAGATCAAATTTAAAGCATGTATACTTGAATTAGGTTTAAATATATATATTCAAGTTTGCACATTTTGTGTAGAAACTTTTTTAAACAACTTAAAATTCAGAGGCCTCATGAGTAGCGACAACATCTAATGTTTGTCTGATGCCCATTCTCATTGTCATATAAACCTAGACATACATATAGACATTTAACACAATATTTATAAGTGTACATGCACATTTGATATATAGTGAATTCAAAATTCATAATTGTAACTATAGTAATTTAAGTCAAACAATTTACAATATAAATGTACCTGCCCTTGATTTGTGACTCTCGATAGTGGAGGAGTGTTGGAAAACCCCTTAGGTGGAATCGATGTGGAAGTTGATTGACTCCCCTAAACCAACATAAATATTTAAAACATATGTTCATGATTGAATTATAAATTTAAAACTCAAGTTAAAAATAATTTCATGTATAATTAAAAAAAATTGAAATCAAAATACCCCATTAGGGTTTCCGACTAGGATTGGTGTCGACATATGTACTCACGGTGTAGATGATTACCCCATCATTAGTGTCATTTTTTTTTTGATATATACATTCATTAAAATTATTATAAATTCAACATGTAGATGCATATTTACACTTGTGTCACACTATCCTCAGGGTGATGGTCTATAGTAATAAATTCTACAAATGAACTAAGGCGAGTAGATGATCCACTAGAATCTCCATGTCCACCGAAACTGGGTGTGGCCTGATCGGTTCCATAGCATAGTTGATAGAAACTAGTACATACATGTGGTCTCGAAACTCATGGAGTGGTACTTATAGAACCAACTCCATAAAATGACCCTCCATCATTGTGGTCTCTATGCTCCCTACCCACTATTGTAGAAGCAAGTTGATCAAGGTCTCCTGTGAGTGTATTGAGGGATCCTAATGTCAATACCACCACACGTTGATGCACAGGGGTGTTAATGACATGACCAAGAGGATCAAAAAGGGGTTGTGCATGTACAAGGAATTGGGGATCAACCCTTGCCCCTAACTTCTATTGTGGCATGCCACCACCAACACCTTGAAATGATTTAAAATCAAAATAATTGGGCTTTTACCCCATAACAAACTCTACATATAGTTTCCTCAAAAAATATAATGGGACCTCTAGATTAGCATGTAGTGGACTATCAAACACCATATACCATCGATCCCAAAAATTTGCACTCATCTGTGGATGTATACACCACCTCATGGATATTCTAGATTTATTGGCAAGAATGGGCTGTTGAGTATTAAGGTCGATAAAATAAGGGGCTAGATGGTGCTTTTTTAATTTTTAGGTCTAATTTTTTTTTATATGAGAGACCATCTACATAAAATGGTCTCTTCTCCTCTCTATCTAGTTGATTCCTATCTAAGTTAGAATCGATAGTCCTAATGCCATTGACAACGCTTTGCATCATAGATGCAAAACATCTCACATGTGGTGGAATCAATGCTTCATTTTGCATAACATTTATTTGGTTTTGAATGGATGCCACTTGTTCATTTATACATGCTCACAAGTGAGCCTCATTTGATCTAGCGGGTGGTGGAGGTGGGATATGAGGTGGAGGGGATGGAAGGGGAGGTGGAGGGGGTGGAGGTGGAGGTTGTTGAGGTTCTAGATTGATGATATCATCAATGTTAAATTGATCCATGATATCTATATAAGTGTTCACCTGCATTAAATTATACAAAATTAACATACAAACTTACAAAATTACAAGAAATAGTTAAATTTGAAATGTACATACAATTTTTTTTAAATAGGATGTGCATACATATACATACACATACATACATTGATTGAACTTGAGCATGTGCATACAAATTTCAAAATATAACATGTACATAAATTTAAAATAAAAAATATCAGGGATAATGCATGCATGCATCATTCAACTAAACTATGTGTACATACAAATTTCAAAATTTAAGATCTAGAACTATGTAATTTTAATACATGTACATACTAAAAAATAAACTTGAAACATTCACAAAAAGCTCATTTAAATGGCTAATGCATAAATATATATTACATTTTTCTAATAGGAGAAATCATGATCAAGTAGATAGTCATAAAATATATGCTATTATAAATTCATCTTTTAATTTCATAAATTCAACCAAATTCATAAATTCATGTTACTAATGAAACATATATTTTTGGGACCCTATGGACTACTCTTGCACTTCTAGGGGTTTTCACCTAAAAGGAGAGAGATAGGGCCAACAATGATAATGTATCACTCAAATTAGGATGTATGAAATGTTGTTTAATGTAAATGAGCTTAAATATATGCTATTGACTAATCTGAATGACTAAAAATGAATGCAAAACTAAGATTTATGACTTGTTTGAAAACACAATGTGATATGCAAATAACTATGTAAATGAAGAAATAATGCATAACATAAAGTACAAGGATGAATCTGAGTGCACCTGGATGAATTATGATGATTCTAGAGTGTTTTGAATGCTGATGGAAATTATTAAATTTTCACAGTGGGAGCCGGTTTCTGTCTATCGGGATTTGGGATCTAACAAAACTCAAGTTTCTAGTCCTAAGGTGGGACTCATTCACCACAAGTGGAAAATCAGTCCTCTCCCAAATTTTTGAAAAATCAAGAGACAACTTTGCAACACCAGATCTGGAAATGTCTACTTATCAGGTTGTCAAAGTCAGATATGCGGAAAATAGACAAATAACTCTCTCTAAGCTTGAATTTGACTCAAGTTGACTTGAAGCACCTAGTTGAATTGAAAATAAATCTTCAACACCTAATAACCTATCAAATCTGCAAAACAAAGGGCTACAAACAAACATGCAATAGGGGAAAAATGATTAGGGGTTAGTGAATAGGGGTTTTCCTTGGCCAAACCCCACTTTTGGTAATTAAACCCTTGAAAAGACAATGAAATGAAAGAGAAAGATAAACTAATAACATGTAAGTGCTATCAACTTACCTAACCTTTGATGATGCAAGTCCCAAGCAATGTCAATGGCTGCTTCAAAGTGCTTGAATTGATGATGCAAAATTCTTGAATGCTTGAAATGTAGAATTGAATGCTTGAATGCGTGAGGAGATGTAAAATGAGGTGAAAATCACTTATTTATACAATTCTTGTGCCTTAGTATCTGTTCATACCTCATCACAGGCCAACATCAAGTGATTTTGAATAAAATCTCGAAAGGAAATTTAAATTTTTTTGAATTTGGGGCCAAGGGGGACTCATTCGCCACCCATGGTGAATGGGTCCCACCTAGGACCTAAAAACATGTGTCAGGAAAAATGTTGTATTTAATGTTGTTTGTCAGGATAATATGCAAAAATACACTTAATTACAACTTATGAGGGAATAAAGGGACCAAATAAAGCATGAGAAGGGCGTAAATAGTGAAAATATGCCTAGAAGAGCATGAAAGCTTGTTACAACACTTTACAACACTTTAAAATAGGGCTTGTTGATGAGTGAAAAAGGTGATTTTTAGGTAAATTGCATTAAATAGAGTCTAGAAGAATGTAGAAATTTCTTACAACACTTCACAAAACCTTCACAAGATGCCATTCTTTGAGTTTTAATACCTAAATAAGCATTTTCAAGCTGTGTTACAACATAAAATCAAAGCAACATAGTTCCAGCACCATGAAACAAGACCTAAAAGGCCATGAAAATGACAATGGGCCATTTTTCTATGGCACAACTAAAAATATTCATCCAACCAAAATCATAAATTCGTCACTAAAAATATCCATCCAACCAAATTCATAAATTTATCACACAAAATATCCATCGAACCAAATTCATAAATTCATAACTATAAGATCATTGTCTTAATTTATAAAGTGTTGCAACTCTCTACTACATCTCTTCATTTCTTTGTGTTTTCATTTTCAGAATCAAAATTTATCCTCTCCTCTAGCCATCATCAATTCTCATCTAAGATCCCATCCATAGCCCTAACAACATCAACAACATTTTGCATCCTAGATGTAAACATCCTCAAGGGTGGTGCAATACATTCTTCATTTTGAATAATGTTGATTTGATCATGAATGGTTCTAACATCAACATCGATTCATGCTTGCAAGTGAGCACCATCGGTTTCAGGTGGTGGAGGTGGGGGGTTATGAGGTGGAGTGGGTGGAGGTGGAGGTGAAGGTGGTGGAGATGGAGGGCGTGGAGGTGGATTATGGATATTATTGAATTGATCCATGTGATCTCTAAGATATAAGTGAACTTGCATTAGATTTGTAATTTCAGAATGTAAGATACATGTTTAGGAAATACCCTTAAACCATTAAATATAAATGACCTAATTGAATACAAATGATAAAATTTGAAAGCCTCATTTATTTCTAAGGCATGTTACCTGAATGAAAAAATAATTAACTATTAATATAGGACAATTTATCAATGCTTTAGCGTTTACAGTTTAGAGTTTAGGATTTAGGGTTTAGGGTAATAGGATGGCTTAAGGGGATATATGTAGTAAGGTCCCAGGAAAAAATGACATGGCTTAAGTGAATAAAATTTGGTGAAGTTGCCCAAGGAAACCAAATTTCATTATGATCCTAGGTCAAAATGATGGTTTAGAGTTTAGAGTTTAAGGTTTAGGGTAATAGGATGGCTTAAGGGGATCTATGTAGTAAGGTCCTAGGACAAAATGACATGGCTTAAGAGAATAAAATTTGGTGGAGTTTCTCAAGGCAACCAAATTTAATTTTAAGGTCCTAGGAGAAAATGAATGCTTTAGGGTTTAGGTTTTAGATTTTAAAGTTTAGGGTTTAGGGTTTAGGGAACTTAGTGTGAAATTTGGGCGGCCCTTGGAATAATGGACTTGCAAGTTAGTGAACAACATTTTCATGTGGAATAGTTGGTTGAGATAGCTCTTGTTTTGACTGACCAACCTCTCATGAAATATAATTCATATTATAATCTTGCATGATCTTATTATTGTTAAATTTGGTTTCCTTGGGAAACTTCACCAAATTTTGAGAACTTGTTTGATCCCCTTAAGAAATTTCATATTAGGACCCCTTAAGAAATCGATTTATGGTTTAGGGTGATAGGATGGCTTAAGGGGATCTATGTAGTAAGGTACTAGGACAAAATGACATGGCTTAAGAATAAAATTTGGTGAAGTTTCCCAAGGAAACCAAATATCATTAAGGGCCTAGGAAGAAATGATGGCTTTAGGGTTTAGGGTTTAGAGTTTAGTTTTTAGGGTTTAGGGTAATAGGATTCTATGTAGTAAGGTCCTAGGAAAAAATGACATGGCTTAAGGGAATAAAATTTGGTGGAGTTTCCCAAGGAAACCAAATTTCATTTTAAGGTCATATTAGGACCCCTTAAGACATTAGTTTACAATTTATGGTAATAAACTGACTAGTTTGTGAATATTTTTGATTTTATGAATAGACTGACTATTTTCATAATAGAAACACATTATTATGTATTATTAAGATTGAATTTGATGTATAATTTAACTTGATATTTTTCAAAATTGAATATAAGATTATTTTATTTAACATGTTTTTCATTAATATATATATATATACATACATACATATATATATATATATATATATATATATATATATATATATATATATATATATATATATATATATATATGAAGTTTAATATACTATGATAAAGTTGAATATTTCACACTTAAATCAATTTTATGATATAGAATGTATAATAAAGTTAGTTAATGTTGAATCTTATTTTATTTTGGATCATTTGGAATTGAAAGAACCTAAAAGAAAGAAAAGAAAAATATTTAGATTCTTTTACTGTCTAGGTAACTAGTGCAAATTGAGATTTTAGACTAAACTAGAAGCCTAATTAACAACTAATTGACTAGAATGAGAGTTAAGATTGTCAAAAGACAAGAGACAACACATACAAACAAGAAATGGAAACAAGGCATGACTAAGAGAGATAAAAACATAAAATAGAAATGAATGCACATATTATCTAATTAAGTGACAATTGGAAATGGATTGTACAAGGATTTAGGAATTTTCTAACTAAATTTGCAAACAAAAATTGAAAATTTATCAATTGTAACAATCCACTAGCCCACAAGTAAAGTTTAACATATTGTTTTCTATTCTAATTATATCTATGTTCATAACGTTTAATTGATTGTGTCTCTTGATGAATACACATTTAAATGTATAATATTTATCAAATCCTATATTTCATTGTCAATATCAATGACCCTAATTACTATGTATCAACCTAAATCTATAAAATAATTTCTTCCATAGGCATGCCTATATACTATCTCCATACAATGCAAATGAAATTTAAAAAATTTAAGCAATGCAAATCAATTTTTTCCATTATCAAATATTCTTGAGCTTGAAATCAGGTTTTTCATTTGAATGCAAATTTTTTTGTTTGAATTCAATTTAGGGTTTGAAGAAAAAATTAGGGTTTTCAATGATTTTTTTTTTGTTTTATTTCAAATTAGTGTTTTCAATGCAATTTTTTTCTTCATTTCAAATTAGGGTTTTCAAATGATTTTTTTTTAATTTGAGTTCAATTTAGGGTTTTAGCAATTTTTTGTTTGACTTCAATTTAGGGTTTGAAGAAAAATTAGGGCTTTCAATGCAATTTTTTGTTTCATTTCAAAATAGGGTTTTCAATGCAAATTTTTCATTTCATTTCAAATTAGGGTTTTCAAATGCAAATTTTTTGTTTGATTTCAATTTAGGGTTTCAAAAAGCAATCAAGGTTTTCAAATGCAATTTTTTATTTCATTTCAATTTAGGGTTTTCAAATGCAATTTTTTTTGTTTTCTTTCAATTTATGGTTTCCAAATGCAATTTTTTTCTTAAGATACAATTTAAGGATGTTTTTTCATTTCTAGAGGGTTTCATTTCATTTTTTCTTCTACTTCTAGAAATTACCGCTTCTTCTATTACAAGTAAATAAAATACATAAAAAGCTAAATAAATTGAAACAAATGCTAAAACCTTCTTTTGTATTAAAATTTTCAAAAAAAAAATGAAAAAAGCACAAAGATTGGGGGTGGAGGCGTACCTAGAGGTTGTTGTCATCGCTACCATCTTTTCTAAATTAGGATCCCGAGTTGTGTTAATAACTGAGTTTCACTTTTTTTAAAAAATAAATACCACTTGAAAACGAGATCCCGTTTTTTACAAAACATAATCTCAATTTGTAGAAATCAGGATCCCATTTTGTAAAGATCGGGATCCCATTTCCCATTTATTGTTTCAGGACCCATTAATAAACTGGATCCCAATTTTTAATTAACAAGATCCTGTTTATAATTTAGGCTCAGGATCCCGAAGCCAAACGAGATCCTATTTTCTAAAAGCGGGATCTCATTTTTGGCAAGCCGATTTCATTTTTTGGCTAAGATAAAAACTTCCATGTTTTGTGGACTCAACTTCTTGCACTTACCCCAACCTAAATCTGCAAACACAAACATGCAAGAAAGGAAAAACTTGTTGATTTCTAGTAAATGGGGGTTTGCCTTGGTCAAATCCCTTGTTGGTAATTAAACCTTGAAATGAAATAGAATAATGAAGGGAAATGATGAATGAACAAAGTTCTATGTTGCAACTCACCAAACCCTTGTTATGAAATCTACAAAATTGTGTTAAATAGCTAGCTTCAATGCTTGATAGATCTTGACTTGAATTTCTTGCTTGAATAAAAACCCTACATCACAAATGTTATCTCAAAACCACACATGATGCATGAATATACTTGATATGATGCTTGAAACTTGATGATGGCTCCAAATGCTTAATGAATTTCTCTTGAATGCTCAAATACTTGAATTCTTGGATATGCTTAGATTGCTAGGTGAAAATATAAGAGAAGGAACCTTGTATTTATACTTATGTATGCTCAATATCTTGAAATTACACCACAACAAGCTGACATATGAATTCATTAATTAAAGGAGGCTAAATCCTTCCAAGATTTGAAATTAAATCCCAAAATTTCCTTAAGGGGGATTAAGACGCCCTAGGTGGCATCTTAGTCCCAAGGTATGAAACTCAAGGCACATACTCCAAAAAGGGGCCCATTTAAGGTGCACTTGAAATCAAGGTCCCAATACCTTTGGAGGACAAAGACGCCCTAGGTGGTGTCTTAGTCCTGACCCAAAAATCAAGGACACACAACTAGAATCATTAAATTATCATTTCCCCTTTGATGTTTGTTGGGATTATCCATAAAAAGATATAATTCATTGGGCTTGTGGATGAAAAATAAGACCAATTAAGACATAAATAGGGATAAAAAAGTAAGGTGGGCTCAAACAAGTGTGAAAATGCAAGGGTATGCATTTTTCTACACTACATTTAGCCCCCACTTTACTGAGAGGGGGAACTTGCTTCAAACTAACACTAAAGTAGCCAACCGCACAATCAAGAGGGGTTCAAATGTACAAATGTTAGTAAGATAGGATGAAAATAACTAAGAGGGTGGCCAAGACCCCTGGATCAAGATCTTATGACATACCAACATAAGAACAAAGGAACACACTTGCGGATGATATATGAAGCCATAACTAGATCGCAAGCATACACCATCAAAGATAGAAAAGGAAAAAGGGAGAAAAAAGAAAAATGCAATGAATCAAGCTTCGATTGGCCATTGAACGTGTTGTGGACTAAGTCTAGGCTATTTTTCCAAAAGAAGTTTACAAGTGGAGCACACTATCCATTATGCAAATAAAACACACGCTCACAAGGGCTAGTGAAACTACTTGTTCGCTAGGTGAGCCCAAAGAGGTCCATATCAAAGTCATACCCCCATGAAAATGATAAGGAAAAAGGGAAAAATGTATGCTCACAAGGGCTAGTGAAGCTTAGTGTTCACTAGGTGAGCCCCAGGGGACCATAACAAATCCACCCCTCCATGAATTTAATAAGGCACAAAATGAACAAAAGTGCAACAAGAGAGAGAGATGTTTGAAGGGATTTTACTTGGTTCATGTGAGGTCTTAATCTTAGGGGACATTGTTCCTAATGTCTCCAAGAGAGGACCCATAAAAGGATAGAATATTTGCAACTTAGGGAATGCAGTGTGTCACATCACCACTAAGAGGAACATGATATGCTGAGATAGATCAAAATCTCGAAGGGCATTATTCCCAAACAAAGAGAAAAACACATCGCATGAAGTAAGAAAATCACATCAAGGAACATGGAAAAAAATGAAAATGAAATCATTCCAATGTATGCCCTACTTTAAAGAAATTGATAAACACCATGCTGTGAGCAATTACTTTAAAGTAGCCAAAACATGAAAAAGGAAAAGAGGGTTTCACCCGAGAAACACCTAAGGGATCTATTGATTTGGGGTCAGTATTTGTCTTTGCTATAATGATATTAGAGAGCTCAGAACTGTCATCATTCCCCAATTACACATAGAACTAGAATAATGAAACAAAGAGAGTGAAAACAAAGAAAAACCTTTTGGATCAACATGGAAGAAATATGAATGTCCTGATGCCTTGCATCATCCCCAAAAGGAAAACACAAGACAAAAAATGAAAGGAAAAGAAAAGATAATGAAAAATATTTTGGGTCAACATGGAAGATACACAGGGTGTCTCAAAACCTTGTGTCATCCCCAAAAGGAAAACACAAGAAAAAAATGAAAGGAAAAGAAAAGATAATGAAAATGAAAGGTAAAAACCAAAGAAAAAGGTTAAAATCTTACAACATATAGAAGAATGAAGGTACAAATAGAGGAATGCACATAGAGAGGAACATCAAACATAACATCATATGGGATCACATTACACACATGCAATCAACCAAAAACAAAGCAAAAAGGAAAGCAAAAAGACTAGTAAAGCACATGCGAGTCAACCATCCAACAAGTCATTAGCATCCTAGTCTTGTTCAATATATGTAGAATGAAAATCACTAGCGAGAGGGACAACATCAAGCGTTGAACTAGGAGAATCACCAGGTTCAACATGTGGTGCATCTTGATTTAGGAGGATCACCACAGTTGCTATCGTTTAAGATCATGGAAGAGGATAATAAAAATTCAACTCATTATGCACTTCCTCATCAATCTTAGTAATTTCTTCATTGTCATCCAAGTTAAACACAATAGGAGGACAAATAATAATATCCATAGAAGTTGCTGGTCCTTGTTGTGTTGGAGTCATAGGAATTTTTGGCTCTAGTAAGGGAGGAGGCTCATCATTCAAGTTTGAATTTTTTGTTTTCTATGTTGTTCATCTTTTGAGCAATAGCATGGCATCTACGCCTACGCTCTCTAGCATTTTGGTTTCTTTTATTACAATTTTCAAGTTGCATTTGTGTAGGAGCAAGTTTTTCAACCATCGGTTCCTTTTCTTTTTGTGAGGGAAGAACGAAAGAAACCATGAAAGGTTGTTCAACCAATTTATCTTTGGATTTATAATTTTTTTAGAAGGAATATTAGGACATGTATGGTTCTCTCTTGGTCTTTTGTAGGAAATAGGAAAAGGATTTTTTATCGATGGGTCTTGGTTAGTTAGAAGGGCTTTAATCTCAATATTGTTTTCTTCAAGGGGTGTAGGTTTTATCATAGGTGGAGGAAAATTTTCAAGGGATAACTTGGCTATGCATTTTTCTTTGAACTTTTGGTAGGATAGGAAAAGGAATTCCTCACAGGGTCTTATAGGTTCCATGGGCTCAGGCCAAAAATAGTCTAAGGAAAAATTTCCATGTGGGAAGATGGAGGTCTAAAGCCACAATGGTTCACAGTGAATACTTCATTGTCGACTAGAAACTTTAAGCACTTATGGACAACGGATGGGACCACATTCATGGAGCTAAGCCACTTGGAGCCTAACTTCACATGAAATTGATTTGAATTAGAGATGATGAAGAATAATACATTTGATTTATTCGGTCCTACTTGTAAAGGGAGCATGATTGAGCCCATCATAGCGTGAGAAAAACCATCATGTGTTTTAATCCATGATTTTAGTTTATCATATCTATCTTGAGTAAGTTCATACACATATAAGAGTTCTTCTATGATCATATCCTCTCCACATATAGGATCAACTAAAATCCTATGAGTGGGCATGTTATTGAATTTGTTGGCTATGTAAAGAGGACCATCGGGTGCATGTTTGATTATTTCTTCCAAAGAGAAAGTAATACCAATAGGCATTTTGGTTTGTTGTTTATGAGGCTCGATTTCAATTGCTCCTATAATTGTACTAATAGGACTTTGGTCATTAGTATCCATAGGATTCTGTTCATCATCATCCATAGGATTTTGTTCATTATTGTTCATATTCTCATCATCCATGTGAACACTCATCACATCAAGCTTAGTTTCACTAGCCTTAACAAGTGAAATATTATGGTTAGGCATGGGATTGATAAAGATTTACAAGTTTTGGTTAGGAAGAGCTACAAATTTATTACCTTTGTCATTCACACCTCTGTTATGCCTTCCATAACTACCCCATTTTTATTATTTTGGAACAAAATGGGTCCCCCTTTGGTTTTTGTTTGGATATTAGGAGTTTTTTGTTTTGCTCCTAAGTCTTTCTTTCTTTTTCTTTGTCGAAAGCAGAGCCAAAACTGAATCCGGACTCTGAACTTTTCCAAAGTTCTTGGTTTGGGTTTTGTTCTGACTTTGGGTCCTCCTTCCTTCCTTGTTCCTTTTGTTGTCTGTCGGTGTGTTTTGTGCTCTTGGGTTTGTTCTCTCCTTGAGTTGTTTGTTGTTTTTATTGTGTTTTGTTTAAGCATGACAAGAAGTGAAAGTAGAGTTGGAAATGAAATTAGAACATTGTAAAAGTTCTGGTTCTTGTTTCTGTCCTAATTCTGACTCCACTTGTTTTCTTTTTTGTTTGTTTTTCTTCATGTTTGGGCCAGATCTGGTTTTTGTTCCAGCTCTACTTCCCTTTTTTTTGTTGTTTTCATTTTGGTCTTTTGTTCCTTTTGTTGGGAGTGGAATCGGAGTTGGAACCAAACTTGGAACTTTGGAAAAGTTCCAGTTTCGGTTTTGGATTTGAACCCACCATCATTTTTCTTCTCTTGTCGGTTCTTTGTTGTGGGACTGGGACCGGGTTTGGAGTTTGATGAGGAACTTGTGAAAACTTTCTTGTTTGGTTTCAGATCCGGGTCCGCGTCTGCTCTATCTTTGGTGTCCACAGGAGTTAACTGTCTATTGGTATTGTTTTCTCCACCCGACCTACCATCTTTAATGCATTAATTTCAGGTCCTTCACACATGCCAAATCATTTTTAAAACCATAATTAAGACTAACTGGCTCATTATCCTTATTATCTAAACTATTTTTGTGAACTAGAGTCGGGTGAACTATGAGAGAGGAGATTTGGTTGTGGAGGTGTCACAGAGCAAATTTCTATGAATTTTTTTGGGGTTTCCTTGTGGGAAATATTTTAAGGTAGGGTCTCTTCTCCTTTCTATTCCTATTTCTATTTTGGTGTTTCGTCTTCGTGTTCTACATTTTTTTTCTCGTGCATTCACAAAGTATTCTTCTATGAATTATTCACTTTTCTTTTGTGTTTCTTTTCTATTTTTTTTGTTTTTTCTTCTTTGTTTTTTGTTTTGTTTTCCTGATTTCCATTTATCGCTTTCTGTTTGCTGTCACTTTCGCAGTAGGTGGGTTTTGTCATGCCCTAGTTTCTAATTAGGGTCTCTATTTTCCTAGGGTTTCCGTACTTTTAAAATGTTTAAAATCTATTTGGAACCCCTTTTGATCTTGTTTCTGTGTCGATTCTGTGATTTATGGGATTGGTTTGTAATGCCCTAAATTTTTGAGTTGATGTATTGTGCAAACTAGGGTTTGCTCGATAACTTTTACAAAATTTCTTGCCTTAGGTTTAAGTTTGGTCCTTGTATGATTGAAATATGGGGTTAGGCCCCTTTTATATGGTTTTCCTCATACACATGTGTGACCTAGGTCCTTAGATCCATGTGACCATGTGTTTTAGTGAAGTACTATGTTTTATGGTAAAACTGGTGGAAGCGGACTCAAGATCGAACTTGTCCTGAGGATGTTTAGTATCAAGATTCATTCCTAAAATGGTTTCGCTTCTGGTTGTTGATAATTTTTGGTCTTCACGCTTGTCCTTAAGCGGAATCAGAGCTGGAGTGAAGGTTGAACTTGGAACTAGTGGTTAGTTTCTGGTTTGGTTTCTGTTTTCGTCCCAGTTCCAGTCTTTTCTCGGTTCCGGTCTTGTCTTGGTTCCAATTTCAACCTTGCTAGTCTTGAAACTGTTTCATGTCCCTAATGCTTCTATGATTTCAATTACAATGAAAGTGAGATTTGGGCTGAGTATGAAAGTTCTCCTAAGGAGATGGGGGTGAGTATCGATTGATGTATTGACTTCTATGTTTTTGATCATCCAATATAGGAGTTTATTGAAAAGATTGAGAAATGTCTGGAGCATCAGAAGAGGCTTCCCAAAGGAGCCAACCTATAGAAACTTCAAGGTAGGGGGCCAAACCAAAGAAGATTAAGGTGGAAAAAGTCCCATATACTTTGAGATGTAAACATAAGGAGGTTACCCTCACTGCTTGTAAGGTTTATTTTGATTGGGTTGATATTACTGACACCAACTTGGGTCCTTTCAATTATGAGGGATTGTATGAGGAGACATTCAGTGAGGAGGAGGTCATAGGAAGAACTGAAAGAATTGTTCAATCAGGTTTGGCCCATGTTGCACTCTTCCATTTGTATATTCAATGTTTAGAGTTGATTCTTGTAGTAGTTGGAACATACAATCCTGCTACTAGGAAACGTGTGGATGTGGAGGGAAATGTTATCATTGATTTAACACCACAAGTGATCAGATTCATGTTTAATGTACCTACTCCCCAAAATCCTAGGTGACTAAATGAAGCAGTAGCATTAAATCTCTACAGTGATAAGAAGGAAGCCAAAATAAATCATACGAATAAGACTTGGATGAGGGTAGAGAAAAAGTCTCTCACTAAGCTTCCTGATCAGCCCAAAAGGGAAGAATTCTACAAGGAGTTTAGGGACATAATAATGATCCTCCCTAGGGTGTTCGAAAAGAGAGATGCCTCTCAATTTAAAGAATGGATGTTTCCATTTATCTAGACTATCTTGGATGGAAAACAAAAATTTGACTGGTCTATGGTAGTTTCTGAGAGTACTCATAATCAAATGCTAAGAGTCAGAGAAACCAAGAGTTTCTTTATGACCTCTTATGTAGTCTATGAAGCTTCCAAAATGGGAATTTTTCTTAGATTGAATGTAGTGGGCATATTGGGAGAGGCCCAAGGGAAAAATAAAGTGTAGAACCACTATGAATAACTTACTTTACAAAACTAAGAGTCACATTATAGGAGGGTTAATGATGCATTTATGTATGTTATCATTAATAGGTTAATAGGAGATGTTGGTTATAGACTGAGCAGGGAGGCCATGGCTTTTATTGTAGAATGGGGACATTGGTATATTTAATACCCCAAATTTACCTATTTCAGATTGGTTGGATTTGATGGCTACCCCCACCTACTACCTAGGTGTTGTAGCAACAAAATTATATTGATGGAATTCATATATCAAGCTTTGAGGGTTAACTTTAAATTTGGCACCAAGCACAAGACTGGTTGTCATAAGTTTCCTATGAAATTGGGTGAGTATAGTTTTCCACACATTGTGGCAAATAAAGTAGTCTATGATGAATTATTTTATTTGAAATTGGGTTTATACACTTCCAGGATGCATTTTGATCCTCAACAAAAGATGCAGGCCTTGCTTCCTAGTGTCTTTGATAAGCATTTTCGTCTGTTGGAGGATTTTTGAATGGATCTCTAAGATGAATATGATCTTAGGAGGAGAAACTATAAAAGATTACCTATCCCACTCATGGTTGAGTATGGAATAAAATAAGATATCCCTAAAACATTGTCAGATGATGGGGTAACATTGGATCCCTAGTATGATGCTGAAAAGATAGGCACTAAAGACCTAGACCTAGTTGATTGGAATGTTGAGGAGTCTATTGATATAAAACAAGTTGCAAGACCAATCTTGGATAGAAGCGTGCACTAGGTTAGCTTAAGAGTTAACCAACTTGAAGCTCAGCCATCGAAGAAGAGGAAGGCTTCTAGAACCACCCAATATAGAAGGACAAAGAGAAGAATGCCTTCAAAGGAGACTTTGGAATTTCTTCCTCCCAATTCAGGGGAGGAGGCTATAGCTCAAGATCTTCTTGAGATGCAAGAAGGAGAGGCCAATGCAAAAGTTGGTGCCTCCACATCTGTTGCAGGAGAAGTATCTACTCAACCCTTTGTTACACAACAACTAGGTCAGGAATCCCCAAAGCAAAATCTTCACGAGGAAGCTAAGGTCCTAAAGGAAATAGAGTTAGGAATTGAAATACATTATATTGCAACAGACTTTGAGGCTACCCCATCTGATAAAGAGGCCCATGTCGTAACATTTCTTGATGTAACTGATGATGTGGGGAAAAATCATGTATTGACAATGAAGGATTGATGAAAATTGTTTGAGGATTCCAAGAAGGAAACAAATGTCAAGGCCCAAGCTGAGGCACTAGCAAGACAATAAGAGATTGATGCTAAGGCACAATCTAATGCATTAAAATAGAAGGAACTGGAGGATAAAGTTAAGGCTGATGAATTGGCTCAGAAGCAACAACAAAAGGAGCAGGAGCTCAAGATGAAGGAAGAAAGAGAAAAAATGATTCTGTAGCAGAAAATTCATGATCTTGAGGAAGATAAGGCTACTCAAAGAAGGGAAAAGGAAGCCTCTGAGGCTAAGTTTAAAGATGTTGAAGAATCTTATAAAAGAGGGAAGCGAAAGAACACCTAGAAAGGGAAAAGGAGGTTGTAGAGCTTGCTCTACATGAGAAGAAGACTAAAGAAGAATGTGACTATGCTGAGGAGTTAAAAAGGCAAAGAGATCAAGTGTTAGAGCAGAGAAAGTTAGAAGAAGAAGATTTGTAGCAGGAGTTGGAAGCCCAAAGAGTGAAAGAGCAAAAGGATAAGGAAGAGGCAGAAAATATGGCACAAGAAGAGACACAAAGAGAGCAAAAAAATGTGCAGGAGGTCGACTCTCAACCTGAGAATACTATATTGCAACCTCTATCCTCTACCACTGTGGCTTCTTCTTCAACAAAAGTAGCTACTACTCCTACAATTCCTAAATGGTTAAAGTTTGACTTGGAGAAGAAACATATAGTTCAGCCTTAGCCTCTTAATTGGGATGGAATGATGAAAGAGATTGAGAAGGAGAGACCCAAGAAGAAGGCAGAGTTCTTCACTCCACCAAGCTTATAGACGCCAGATAGATCATTGTTGAATGTGCAATACCAATGATGGATAAGAACCAGGATGAAATGCAAATGTCTGATTATCAATTAGGTGCGGTGAACTTGGGAAGACCTACAAGAAATCAGCAAATGAACTTGATTGATATTGTAACTTCCTTTACCAAGTCCCAGATGATCAAAGACAAGAAAAAGAAGGATTAGCTTAAGGCTCAATTGGATCAATTGCATAAGTTTCTAAAAGATGTCTCAACTCGAATTTCTCAACAAGCTGCAGCTCTTGAATTACCAGTCTTATTGACAAACAAAGAAGTTGATGATTTGGTGCATATGAAGAGTAAGGTGGGAATGCTGGAAAGATGGACTGATAAGCTCAGTCAAGAGGTTGATGAGGTATTGATTGATAGTTTCAAGATTCATGAGACATCACTTGAATTGGCATGGGATTTCAACCAACATGCTAAATGTCTAGACAAGCAGGATGAAGAATATAAGGAGTATATTAAAAAGCTTAAGGACATTAGCAAGGTACCTAAGTCAACTATGCTTGAGCATTCAGTTCTTGAGGATGATAATGTGGATTTTGTTGAGAAAATTGTGACTATAATAGGATACAAATCCAAGTCTGTTCATGGTCATAAAAATGAGATTCAAGAGGTGAGTAAAGACTTGAATCAACAGATTGATGAATTGGAGGTAATTGTGGCTATTTTAGTCAATCCAGATACCTCGGTCAAGGAAGCTGTTACTTTGGATAAGATGAGGGAAAAGTGGTGGAGTAGATTTGAAGAGGTGATGCAAAAAGGAGATGGTGGAGAGGATTTGTTAAATTAGATAGGTTTATGGATATAAGGGAAGAAGCAAAGGATGCTAGAAGGGAAGTAATCAAATTAAAGTCAACACAAAAATTGGTTTCAGCAGAATTAAAGAGGATTAAGTTTGAGGATGATTGGTTGGATGGACTTAATGTGGATACTCTTCAACAAATGTTTTCTAATTATGATGAGTACATCTTTGAGCATGGAACACAGAAGTGAGCTAGCAGCAGAACACCTTCTTCACTTGACACTATGTCTTCTTCTCTCCTCTTTTACAGGGTTTTGGTATTAATTTGACTCCAGTTCGATCCATCGATTCCATCTTTCTTCCTTGGACATCATAATTTTATGCAATAGAGCAATCCATCCTTGTAACTAAAGATCAATAGTTCAGTTCTTCATTCAGTTCTGGTTGTGTGATTTGTCGATCTGAGTTTTGATTGAGAGGACCTTATGCATATGATGTCTATATGTATCTCTTAGCTCTATTCTGTAAAGGTCGACTAATAGAAGAAATTTTAGCCATATGATGATAGTGAATAGTGAATAGTATTAGGATTTCATTATTTTTAGCAGAGATACTTATGAAAAGTTCATTTGAACTTGGATACAATTTTATCGTTTTGTACACGTTTTCATGTTATTAAATTTGGACCTATCTGATAATATTAATTATTCATGATCAATCCATATGCTAGTGGTTTTCTATGCCTAATTTTTTTCTATTTGGTGAAAATCAATAGAGAAGACTAGATTTAAAGATTATCTCATTAAATTATCTTTGAATGAAAGTGTTGTTATATTTATTTGATCTGTGTTTTGATTATGAGTGCATGGTTTGTCTTAAAGTTTCTGAAATAAGGTTTAGTGAATACTTGTCATTGTTGAATTAGCACTATGGATCTATGCAATGGTATAGGTTATTTTATGGATTGCATCATGTTGTGGCTATGATTGGATGAAGAAAAAAATCATTATTGATATGCATGTCTAAATATTAAGTAATTTGGTTCATGATCTTCTGTTCCAAAGCTCTGATCTATCTTTTTATCTTTATTTAAACCCCCCAAACATAGATTAGTGGATCTAATGCAGTTTTGTTCCCCATTACCAACAAAGGCCCCTTGCATATTACAGTTACATTGACCATTGAGAAAAATCAACATAGTTGAGAACCAACTACCAGGACCTTGGGAGTTAGATTACTATATGTTGTCTTTCTTTTTTAGGAGAAATAGAATAGTGATATTCTATTTAACGTTGTTGTGTTGTTTTAAACCATTAACAGGTCTGGCACTAGAAGGAGGGCTTGAGGAAAAAACTAGCTCGAATTGGGTCATTTTCACCAGATAGGTATGAGAGGGTTCTTAGATCTTCTCAGAATCCTAAACCATTGATTGAACTCCAAACCCCTGTCAGGTATATACCCCAAGCCCGTAGAGTCCTGATTCCACCATTGTCACCACTACTTACTCCACCTGGATTTCCACCAAATCCACCTTTTCCAACACCTATTCAACCAGTCCCATCACCATAACCTATGGATTTTTTTGTGAATAACCCCTCTCCATTATGGACTATTGTTGGGGGTATCATGGTCTAGCCAAGAAACCTTAGAGGTTCTACCCCAAGTATATGCATGGAGAATCTAGAAGTTTTGAAGAGCACATACAGGCCTTCAAGGATGCCTGTACTTGAGCTCAGGTGGGCCATCATGACTTTGTGTGTAGATTGTTCCCCTATTCTTTGGGAGATATGGCATACAACTGGTATTTAAACCTACCTCGAGGGTCTATTCTGAGTTGGATAGACTTGGAAAATGCTTTTATTAATCAGTTATGGGTCTATGTAGACCTGACCATTCTATATCATCAATTTTCTACAATAAGAAAGGAACCTCATGAACCATTGCCATTATTCAACACAAGGTTCCAGAGAATGTATCAAAGATTATAGGACCCTTACTTGGTAGCTAAGAACATTGCCATTTAGGCATATTTAAGGGTCGTGGACCCTTTGATTGGCCTATTCTTGAAGAGGTCATATGAGGCCACTGAAATTGATTATTTTTCTAAGGTCTATCACCTTTCCATCCAATTGCAACAACATATAAGTTTACAATCACAAAGCTTGGGAGGAGTTCTTCCTCCCATAGGATATCAAATAACTAACCCAACTCCTCTATTCAACACAATCCTAGGGGTGTCTTATTCCCAATATGGACTTATGTCTAAGTTGCAAGCCCAACTTCCCCTACCCTTCTTCACTACTGGTGCTCAGGACTCCTTCCAACAAACTCAAAATTACCAAAATCAATCTGGAGGATCAAATCAAGTTAATCAACCCTCTATAGTAAAGACTGCAAAAAGTGAAAAGACTTTGCAACTAACTAATGAGATGGAGACTCTCAAAAAGACCCTATATTAGATGTCTAATAATATGGCCCAACTTAGACATAACCCCCCTTAGAACCAGAACCAAGGTTCTCAGAATCAAGGAGGGTATTCTAATCGGAGTGGTTACTCTAACCAAAATTCCAACCAGAATTATAACACCAACCAGAACACGAATAGGAATTTCCAGAACCAAAATTCCTCTAATAAAAACTATCAAAATCATAATAGAGGATACAATCAAAGGTATAACAAAAATAGGAAATGGAATATTGGACCTAATAATGGAGGAGTTTCCCACAATTATCAAGTGGGAGATGAAAAGCCACATACTGCAAATGTGGCGGATCTCAACTTCATGACGAATTGGTGTAGGTTGCATGATACTACAGCTCATTCTGAGGTTAATTGCCCAGAAATGGAGAAAATAGGAAACATTACACAAGCTGACGCTCCATTTCAAGGTGCATCCAACAAATCTGGTGGATCAATGGATACTACCATGGCCTATGGCATCTTTGAGGAAGAACTTCCACTCCCCAACCAAGAAGATAATGAAGTAGTGGAAGATGTATATGATGCCCAAGCCTTCCAAATGAAGGGAGGCCATTTCCTTAGAAATAAAAGTAAGGGGCCATTCACCACATCTGCTCCTCCTAATAGCATGGTCCCGCCAAATTAGAATGCAGATAATAACCCATCACCACCAAAGGGGCCATCATATTTTTAGAATAAAGGTATTCCAACTTTCTTTACTAAGTATCAGGTAAAAAATGATTCAGAATTTGATTTCATTATAGAGATGCAGAGGCAGAAAACTTCATTGTCATTCTTTGACGTTATGAAGTGGTGCCCTGCTCAAAAGGAAATTTTGTTGAAAGTCCTAGAGGAAGTAGACAGGTCAAAAGGAAAAAAAAAAGGTGACTCCCACTAATGAAATGAATGCAACACTCTATAAAGGTAAGACTGGTACTCCACCTTTCCTTTTAAGTTTAAGAATTTTTGGAAAGAATCTACACAACTGTTTACTAGATTTTGGCATGTCAAGAAATGTCATGCCATTTTCAATTTGTAGGAAGTTGGGTTTGAGTCCACTTTAGACAAATAAAAAGGTTATCCAATTGGATAAAAGAGAAGTCAATGTGGTAGAACTTAAGAATATTCATGTACAGACTGAATCTGATCCAAGGATCCAAACTTATATGGATATCCAAGTTGTTGATATCCCAGAAACCTATGGCATGCCCTTGAGCAGAGACCTAATGAAAAGTATTTGGGGGTATTTTTCCTTGGATTTCTCACACATGTGGCTCCCATGCAAAGGGATAACAACCCAGATCAAAATTGAAATTGAGCCTAGGCTCAAACACATGATCACCGAGTATGATTACCCTAATGAGGTAGCCTATTTCGAGACTGAGATAGGAGTTTGCAGGCAAGAGGAAATCATGAATTTTTCTATGCTTCAATCTGATGATCTATTTCCTCTAGAACCAACTGACCCGATGATTACAGTTAACCAACAAGTCTTAATAAAAAAGTTGCAACAGGATAGGCTGGTACTGGGAAAAGAGGCTGATATGTGGAGTTTGTTGCTTCCCAATTGGTGTAGGGTCCATTTCCAGAATCACTCTAAGTTAACTTGTCAACCCTGTGTAGATATCTTGAACCATGTTTCCCAAGTTAAAGAAACTTGTGAATGTCAATCTCAAACCTCCACCAATAAATTTCCATTTGAAGCAAAAGATGAAACCATCCTTATGAGAGCTAGTCTTGCTAAAAAAGAACCATCTTCCCAACTCAAGCAGACTCAGGTTCTATGCTCTAAACTATAAAGAGAGACTGAAGAGTCTCAGCCTTTGCTTGTTACACCAACCCCGGATACTCTTCCAATGCCCAAGGCATTGGTGAAAATTGTACTAAGTCATGATCTAACACCATAAGAGGTTTAGGAATCAATTCCTGAATAGATTTTGAATCCAGGAGAACCTTTTGGTGAACTGTGCCCCCAATTACCTTTAAATATTGATGACGAACACCAGTCTGAGCCACCACATACTTTTGGAAAGAAAAAAATTGTAACCCCAAAGAAGAAAGAGATCCCAACTCTAGATCAATTATGGAGTTTGAAATTTGATGACTCTAAGTCCAAATCAGGAAGTGGAGTAGGGATAGAATTAACCAACCCAAAGGGGAAGACTTACTTTGCCTCATATAGGTTATAGTTTGGTTGCAAAAATACTGTGGATAAGTATGAAGTGCTTTCCTGAGGTTTGATGTTCGCCCATCAGAAGAAGGTCACATCTCTCATGGTGATGGTGGGATTCTGAAGTAATTATCACACAGGTTTGCAACCAATATACTTACCATAACAAAAGATTGGTTGCTTACATAAATAGAGTTTGGAATCTGATTGAGGATTTTGACACTTTTGGAATCACTTTGATTCCTAGGGAACACAATGAGATTGTAGATGCCCTTGCATTCACTGCTAGTACTTTGGAGCCTATGCAAGACTCTAAGTTGAAAAGATTTTCAGTTAAACTAGTCTCAATCCCAGCAGTCCTAGATAATGTCTAAATTTTTTAGGTCTTTGATGATGGCCAACACATACTATCCTTCTTGGAAAGTTCTGATGTCTTTGAAGGAAAAATAATAGATGAATAAGAAAGAGATCATGGGGATTGGGATCCTGAGAGTTGTGACACTGAAGGGATAATGAATTTGAAAAGAAACAGCATCCCCAAGGGGATGGTAGCTTTAGAAAGAATATTTGACTCTGATCCTCGGGCTCGTGAGAGTGCCAACATAAAGTGATGGAGGGAAGTACAAATCTATTAAGTTGGCTGATTTAGGTCTCGAAAGAAATGTTTTTATAGGAAAAACTTGCCCTGAGGAGATAAAAAATGAAATAATTAAGGTGTTAAAAGAAGACATTGTAGCAATTTCCTACAGTTATGAAGATTTAAATACTTTTGACACCTTTGTGATCATGCATACAATACCTTTGAATCCAGAAGCAAAGCCCTTCCATCAAAAGTAGCACCTAGTCAATGCTTTGATCAAGCCATTAATCCAGAAGGAGGTGCAAAATCTTTTGTCAGCAAGAATCATCTTCCTATTACGACACTCCACTTGGGTTGCCAAATTAGTTCCAGTACGTAAGAAAAGTGGGGAGATCAGACTATGTGTTGAGTTCAGGAACCTAAAAAAAGCCTCAAAGAAGGATAACTATCCACTTCCTTCTCTTAATGAGGTATTAAAAATTATCAATGGATCTTAGATGATGTCATTCTTGGATGGCTATTTTGGGTATAACCAAGTGCTTGTCAGCCATGAGGACATGATGAAGGCTGCCTTCACAACTAAGTGGGGGACATTCACCTATCGCATAAGGCCATTTGGTCTTATTAATGTTGGAGCTACATTCTTGTGTGTAATAGGTCCATAACATTCAAGGATCTAATAGGTAAGTGTATCATTATCTATGTAGATGACTTAACTATTTTCTCTAAGAATAGGAAGGACCATGCTGGTGATTTAACAAAAGTCCTTAAGAGACGTATAAGCTATGGAGTGTCCCTAAATCCCAAGAAATGTATGTTTGGAGTTTTTGAAGGGAAACTTTTGGTCCATGTGATATCAGAAAAGGGGATATCCATAGACCCTAATAGAGTTGAAGCCATCTTGAAACTAACAATGCCGAGAAGTAAAAAGGAAATGAGATCCTTCTTTGGAAGGATTAATTTTGTAAGAAATTTTATAACAAGATTTGTGGAAATTGTGAAGCCACTTAATGAGATGATGAAAGATGCAAAAATAGAATGGAGCAATGAGGCTAAATCTGCTTTCTCGTAGATTAAACAATCAATATCTGAGGCACCAGTTTTAACTAGCCCAGAATATCTAAAGCCCTTCTATATCTATCTATTTGCATCTGACCATTCATGTGTAGCTGTTCTAACACAAAAAAGAGGAGAGGGAGATGAAAGGTCAATTGCCTTCATGAGCTCCCCATTCAAAAATGCAGAATTTAGGTATCTGCCCCTTAAGAAGTAGGCCTTTGCATTGGTCCAAGTAGTAAATAAATTTAGACATTACATTCTCAGGAGCCAGGTTCTTGCCATAGTTCCTGATCTAGCTGTCAAGTCTCTCCTTATGCAGAGTGAGTTAGGAGAAAGAAGAGGAAATTGGATGGCTATTTTACAAGAATAGGATTTAGAAATCCATCCAATAAAGCTTGTTTGAGGATAGGGCTTATCAAAGGCTATGGCATATGTTGACAAGAATATCACTTGCCAACAGTATGCAGTGCAGTCATTCACCAAGGATATGTGGTATACAAATTTGATCTTCTTCCTTCTCAATAACATATGCCCAAAGGAGATGAATGCTACTTAGAGGAGGGCACTAAGGATGAAGAGTGCTCATTATATGCTCAAAGGAGGATCCCTATACAAAATAAATTATGAGGGAGTTTACCTACGATGTTTAGATCAACAAGAAGCCAAGAATGTTATTGCTGAATTTCATGGTAGACTCGACACAGGGCATGGGTCTGTGGATTCATTGGCTCATCAAATCCTTAGGTCAGGATATTACTGGCCCCACATGTTCAGGTATGCACATCAACATGTCAAAACGTGTCATACATGCTAGACCTTTGCACCCAAGTAGCGTAATCTTACAATGCCCTTGCAACCAGTTTATGAGGTAAGACCATTCACCCAATGGGCACTAGATTTTGTTGGGGTAATTAATCCAAACTCTTTTGTAGGGCATAAGTTCATCTTAATAGCTACAGACTATTGCACACATTGGATTGAGGCTCAGCCATGCAAAAACACCACCATAGAGGTGGTTATCAAATTTCTGAATGATAACATTATTACCATGTTTGGAGTACCCTTTGCCCTAGTATGTGATAATGGCCTCAATTTTTCATTTGGTGAATTTATACAATGGGCATATGAGCATAAAATCATTTTGAAGTATTCATCCAATTATTATCCACAGGGAAATGGAGTAGCAAAGTCTACCAATAAGAACCTGTTGGAGGTAATAAAGAAATTGCTAGTGAACAATCCTAGAGACTGGCATACCCAGTTGAGATTTTCCTTATGGGTAGATCAAACCCATATTAAGGCTTCTCTAAGAAATTCCCCTTTTAAATTAGTCTATGTCCAAGATCCATTTTTCCCCATACATTTGCAGATACCTATTCTGAAGTTTATGCAAGAGTTTTATACAAAGGATGATTAGATTGAGGTAAGGCTAAATAATATTTTAAGTATGGAAGAATAGAGAGATGCTGCTTTACAATAGTTCTTCAAACATCAGGTTATTGTCAAATTTTGGCTTGAAAAAAGAGCTAATATCAAAGCATTCAGGATATTAGACCTTGTGTTGTTGTGAGATAAGGCTAAAGAGAAAAAGGGTGACCACCAGAAGTTTGATAGACTCTGGCTAGGTCCATATCAAATAGCTAAGATCTTGGGTGAGAATGTTTTTTTCTAACCACCTTAATGGGAGAACCTATTCCATTTCCTGTCAATAGACAATTTCTCAAGCATTACTTTGGCCCATAAGGGTCTGATTTTTGAATTAATTGTATATATGTACATCGTGTGTAATTATCTGTTCTTTGTTTCTGGTTGTTGTTTGCTTGTTGTTCTTTCTTTCTCTTTGTTTAGTTTTGTTGTTTTGTGTTTGTTTTTGTCTTCTTCTTTGGGGATCCTCTTTTCTTTTGATCTTGAAATGTGGGGGGTTGTTATTTAGAGTATGCAATAGGCACTAGGAGAGAAATTGATTTAGGCATTTTCAGGCATATTTTTTGAGAAATTTTGTTCTAAAACTTATGTCTTATGGTCATTTTAGCATTGGTTTGAAAGTTATTAAGGGTAAGGTACTATACTGTAGATAACCTCATGAAATATGATTGAAATCTATCATGAAATAGATAAAACATATGACTATAAAGTGCCTATTCATCTCAGGGTGATTATATCTCTCATTCAAGTGAAAAATATGATTCCCAAAATTGTCATAGGGTCCATCGTAGTTCTCAACCCATATTTCAAACTAGTAATGTCTGAGTATTGAGAAAGTTATTAAAATAATTTCCACAAGAGAAGCCTATAAAAGAAAGAGAAAAGAAAACTACTGAAATAAAGGAAAAATCAATACTAGATGGGTGATTCAAGCATCTCTATCGGGGCTATGGACGCTTGACTGGTATTAGAGCAATGCTTTGAGAGAACTAGAGGTATCTCCGTCAGGGCTATGGACACCTGACTGACAGCGGAGCAATACCCAAGATTTCATTGCATGATAGTTAAAGGAATCAACCTATGTAGCTTGGATCTTAGATATAGTTGTTTAGGTGTGGACAATGTTCTTATGAAGAAAGATGCACCATATATGCACACACTCAGATTCAAAAGTAGTTTATGTTGATTTACATTTGATATTCCAAATCAACTTTACTTAAATATGTTGATCATACTTCAGTTAACATGTTTCATAAATCAGAGGTTTTTGGGTGACTGAATTCTTCAGTATCTTAAAAATGGCTAAACCATATTCCTAGCTGAGTCACCATTTGTTATGCCTTGCATAACTACCCCATTTTTCTTATTTTGGAACAAAATAGGTCCCCCTTTTGTTTTGTTTTTTCTTTGGTTTTTTTTTGGGTCTTAGGAGTTGTTTATTTTTCTCCTAAGTCTTTCTTTATTTTGCTCTATCGGAAGCAGAGCTGGAACCGAATCTAGACTTTGAACTTTTCCAAAGTTCTTGGTTTGGGTTCTATTCCAACTCTGATTCCTCCTTCCTTCCTTGTTCCTTTTGTTGTTTGTCAACGTGTTTTGTGATCTTGGGTTTGTTCTATCATTGAGTTGTTTTTCATTTTTGTTTTGTTTTGTTTAAGCTCGAGTGGAAGCATAACCGAAATTGGAAATGAATTTGGAACTTTGTAAAATTTTTGGTTCTTGTTTCCATCCCAATTTCGACTCTGCTTGTTTTCTTTTTTGTTGTTTGTTTCCATTTGTGTTTGGGCCTGATCTAGTTTTTTTTTATAGCCCTACTTCCCTTTGTTTGTTGTTTTCATTTTGGTCTTTTGTTCCTTTTTTTGGGAGCGGAATCAGAGTTGGAACTAAACTTGGAACTTTGGAAAAGTTCCAATTTCGGTTTTGGATCCGAACCCACCCCTCTTTTTCTTCAGTTGTCAGATCTTTGTTGTGGGACTAGGACCGGGTTTGGAGTACGATGAGGAACTTGTCAAAACTTTCTTGTTTGGTTTCAGATTCGGGTTCATGTCCGCTCTATCTTTGGTGTCCATAGGAGTTAAATATTTGTTGGCGTTGCTTGCTCCACCCAACCTACCATCTTTATTGCATTAATTGTAGGTCCTTCACACATGCCAAATCATTTTTAAAACCATAATTAAGACTAACTAGTTCATTTTCCTTATTATCTAAACTATTTTTGCAAACTAGAGCCTAGTGAACTGTGATAGAAGTGATTTGATTGTGGAGGTTTCACAGAGAGAATTTCTATCAGATTTTTCAGGCTTTCCTTGTGGGAATTTTAAGGTAGGGTCTCTTCTCCTTTCATTTCCTGTTTCTATTTTGGAGTTTCATCTTCATGTTATGTGTTTTGTTTTCTCATGCATTCACAGAGTCTTCTTCTATGAATCCTTCACTTTTCTTTTTTGTTTTCTTTTTGTTTTGTTTTTGTTCTTCTTTTTTTTCTATTTCATTTTCCTTTTTTCCATTTGTTTCTTTCTATTTGCTATCACTTTCATGGCAGGTGGGTTTTGTCGTGCCCTAGTTTCTAATTAGGGTATCTATTTTCTTTGGGTTTCCGTAATTTTAAAATGTTTAAATCTATTTGGAACCCATTTTGATCGTGTTTCCATGTGTATTCTACATTTTTTGGGATGGGTTTGTAATGCCCTAAATTTTTGAGTCAATGTATCGTGCAAACTAGGGTTTGCTCAATAAATTTTACAAAATGTCTTGCCTTAGGTTTAAGTTTGGTCCTTGTATGATTGAAATATGGGGTTAGGCCCCTTTATTTGGTTTTCCTCATACACTTGTATGACCTAGGTCCTTGGATCCATGTGACCATGCCTTTTAGTGAAGTACTTTTTTTATGGTAAAACTGGCAGAAGCAGACTTGGGACTGAGCTTGTCTTGAGGGTGTTTAGTTTTGAGATTCATTCCTAAAATGGTTTCGCTTCCAGTCATTGATAATTTTTCATCTTCCCACTTGTACTTAAGTGGAATCAAAGCCAGAGTGAAGGATGAACTTGGAACTAGTGGTTAGTTTCTGATTTGGTTTATGTTTTGGTCCCAGTTCTAGTCTTGTCTTGGTTCCAGTTCTGACCCCGCTAGTGTTGAAACTGTTTCATGTCCCTAATGCTTCTGTGATTTTTCTTACAATGAAAGTGAGATTTTGGTTGAGTATGAAAGTTATCCTAAGGAGATGGAGGTGGGTATTGACTGATGTATTGAATTCTATGTTTTTGATCATCTAATACAAGAGTTTATTGCAAAGATTGAGAAATGTTTGGAGCATTAGAAAAGGCTTCCCAAAGGAGCCAACCTATAGAAACCTATAGGAAAGGGGCCAAACCAAAGAAGATTAAGGTGGAACAACTCCCATATACTCTAAGATGTACACATAAGGAGGTTACCCTCACTGCTTGTAAGGTTGATTATGATTGGGTTGATATTAATGAAATCAACTTGGGTCCTTTCAATTATGAGGAATTGTATGAGGAGACATTCAGTGAGGAGGTCACAGGAAGAACTGAAAGAATTGTTCAATCGGGTTTGGCACATGTTGCACTCTAAACTTTATATGTTCAGTGTCCAGAGTTGATTCTTGTAGTAGATGGAGCATACAATCCTGCTACTAGGTAGTGTGTGGATGTGAAGGGAAATGTTATCATTGATCTAACACTACAAATGATCAAATTTATGTTTAATGTACCTGCTCCCCAAAATCCTAGGAAACTAAATAAAGTAGAAGAATTAAATATCTACAGTGATAAGAAGGAATCCAACAAAAATCATATGAATAAGACTTGGATGAGGGTAGAGAAGAAATCTTTCACTAAGCTTCTTGATCAGCCTAAAAGGGAAAACTTCTACAAGGAGGCTGGGGACATAATAATGATTCTCTCCAGGGTGTTCAAAAAGAGAGATGCCTCTCAATTTAAAGAATGGATGTTTCCATTTATCCAGACTATCTTAGATGGAAAATAATAGTTTGACTAGTCTATGTTAGTGTTTGAGAGCATTCATAATCAAATGCTAAGAGTGAGAGAAACCACGGGTTTCTTTATGACCTCTTATGTATTCTATGTAACTTCCAGAATAGGAATTTTTCCTAGATTGAATATAGTGGGCATATTGGGAGAGGCCCAAGGGAAAAATAAAGTGTGGAACCACTATGACCAACTTACTTTACAAAACTAAGAGTCACATTATAAGAGGGTTAATGATGCATTTATGTATGTCATCATTAATAGGTTAACAAGAGATGCTGGTTATAGACTGAGTAGGGAGGCCATGGCTTTTATTATAGAATGGGGACATTAGTATATTCAATACCCCAAATTTACCTTTTTGAAATTGTCTGGTTCTGATGGTGTTGGCAGAACAAGGACAAACAATTAAGAGTGGGAGGGTGAATCAGTTGTCATAGAAACTTAAAAAATTTCAAACTTAACTTAAATCTAATCTCATATCTGATGAATGAGAAATTAACCACAAGAAATTAACACATCAGAGAGACAATGAACACCAAGATTTTTTACGTGGAACCCCCTTTGGGGAAAAACCATAGTGGATGTTATTCCACAAGATTATACTATGCTAAAAGTATAATGAAAAGTAACAAGGGGAATGCACATGCATTCAGGCACACTACCTAGAGCTCACTGCTCAATTACAAAAGGGGCTCACTACCCAATAGAGTTGGATTACAAATTCGGAGGGTATGAACTAAGAAAATAGCTTCTGCAAAAGCCTGATTATAGTCCCAATTAAGCTCAAAACTTCTTCACACTCTGCTATGCAATTGAATGATATTCACACATACACACATGGGAGAACATGAAGCATCATATTTATCATTGAACTAGTCACCCTTATATATCCACTACATGAGATTCCATCACAACCTCATTGGCCAAGAAAATAAAATATATTTGCAATGTCAGCCTAGATTTACAAATAAAATTTTAATGTGAATCCACCAAGGTTGGCCACAACATAGTGGAGACCCAAATTAACATCTCCAATATGAAAGGACTTTAATTAATTTCACCTTGAAGATCCACAACACGCTACCACCAACATGTTGGCTAGAAACATGAAAAACTAAACATGTGCAAGAAAATATCTTCAACCACAAGCTCACCGATTAATGTGGATGCACCACAAAGATAGAGAATAATCTAGAGACATCCAAGAGCACCAAGAAACAAAAAAGAAACATCTGCACCATCTGAGATAACCAAAATCATACAATCTTCATTCAGCAACACTGACAGAGACCAACAAAACACTGTTAGACCACATTATACTCAAAACTTCATGGGGACCTCTGAAACTTCTAGTAGATATGATCTAGATAAAATAAAAAATAAACACTTTAATCCACATCAACTAATATTCAATGCACAGAAAAAAATTCCTTCATGACCTGCATAATTCCATTAGGAACCTAGAACACTTTCTTTTACAATTTTCTCAATATCCTCAACATACACAACCTCTAGTGCACCAAATGTTAATAGTGTTGACATCAATGACAACCACATATCAGCAACACATCCACAACATCCAACAATCTCCCCCTTTGGCATTGATGGCAACACATGATGTGAAAAATACCATCAACCCAACAAACTAACCTCTACTACTCTTCTCAACTGAACTTCTCTCCACAAGGATTTTTCACATTACACTTCTCCCCCTTTGACATTAATGGCAAAGGTAACAATGATCTTTCCATACACATTCTCTGAACCACATATTTGCACATTTGACTCCTCCCCTTGAGTAGTAGCCATGGAAACATCAATCTAGATAAAAATATAGCAATGAAGCTCATAGATTAATACAAGCAAATGCATCATTTAGTTCTTATCAGTAGGGGTAATTACCCCTAGCATTCCTCTGAGATACTCAAAATTATCCTTTGGCAAAGGATTTGTAAATATATCTACAATCTGCTCTTTGGTAGGAACATACTCCAGTCTAACATTTTTCTCATTCACTTTCTCCCTCAAGAAATGAAACTTGATTGGTATATGTTTAGTCTTAGAGTGTAGTACCGGATTCCCTGAGATATTTATTAAACTTGAGTTGTCACAGTATATGGCAATAGGCTCTTCATATATCACCCTGATATCTCTCAACATCTATTTCATGCATATCACTTGAGAGTACAATTATTAGCAACAACAATGTATTCTGCTTCTACAATAGATAGAGAAATTGAGTTTTTCCTTTTACTCAACTAAGATATTAGTTTCTTCCCTAGGAAGAAGGCACCACCACTAGTACTTTTCCTATCATCTACATCACCAGCCCAATCTGCATTAGTGAATGCACACAAAGTGAGATGATCATCCTTTGGATACCAAAGTCCAAAGTCAATTGTTCCTTTTAGATATCTGAAAATTCTTTTGACAATAGTCACCTGTGATTCCTTTGGATTAGATTGAAATCCAGCAACCATACATACAAAATTCATAATGTTTGGTCTAGTTTTAGTCAAGTAGAGCAATCCACCAATCATTGATCTATATATAGTGTGATTTTCCTTTGGAGAATCATCATTATGTGTCAACTTACATCTGGTCACCATGGGAGTACCAATAGGTTTGGATTCATCCATTCCAAACTTCTTCAGTAGTTCTTTCACATATTTGGACTGAGATATGAAAATCCCTTTGTCCAACTGTGTAATTTGCAATCCTAGAAAGGACTTCATCTCACCAATCATGCTTACCTCAAATTCACTCTTCATCTCATTAGCAAACTTCATGCATAGATTATCATCACCTCCAAAAATGATGAATCAACAAAGACTTCTATAATCAACTTTTTAGAAATGAACTCACCACCTCTGTCAGATCTTAGGCACTTGATTTTCATACCTTTCTCATTTTCTACCATAGCCTTGAAAATTTTGAACTTCTCCAATGCATCACATTTTTCTCTTAAAAAGGAAGCCCAAATCATTCTACAGTAATCATCAATAACTAGCATAAAATACCTTTCTCCATGAATACTTCTGATCCTAGAGGGACCACAAAGGTCAGTGTGTAGTAGCTCCAGCAGATTATTTGAATGAAATTGTTTGCTCCAGAATGAGACTCTAGTTTGTTTACCCATATGATATTCCTTGCAGATTACATTAGCAGGCTTCACTAATCTAGGAAGATCTCTTACTGCTTGAGTAGAACTTATCTTGATAATGTTGTCAAAATTTACATGACACAATCTCCTATGCCACAACTAGCTTTCATCTACTTTCAAGAAATTAAACAACTACCACTAGTAGTATTCAAGTGAAAAATATTACCTTTTGTTTGCTTGCCTATTGCAATCATGTTCCCATAACTTCCATGTATCTTGCATCTTCCATCTTTAAATTGAAGATCATATCCTTTGCGAACCATTTTTCCAACACTCAACAAATTGTGCTTCATGCCTTCATCATAAAGGACACCATCAGTGTTATCCTTACCACCAAGGAAAATAGATCCTCTACCACGAATCACACCAACATTGCTATCTCCAAATATTACAACCCCACCGTCATACTTCTCTAGACTCACAAATTTGTTTTTATCACTAGTCATATGATGTGAGCATCCACTATCAATGAACCATTCATCTTTTTCTTCAACTTGAGATGCAAGAGATTTTTCATCTTTAGTACATTCAGTAGCCACATGATTATCTTCAATGGTAGCAATGAAAGCCCAATCATCTTTACCATTATCTTTATCAAACTCATCATTAGTCACTACTTCTTCAGCAAAGTAGCATCTCTTTCAGGACATCTTGATGTAAAATGACCTATTTTACTACATGAAGAACATTTAATAGGTAATACATCTTCATACTTACCTTTTCCTCTCCCTTCTTGCTTTGCAATCAGTGCTTCCAGTTCTTCTACCTCTCTTTCTTTATCTTCAAGTTGTTTCAATTCTTCATCATACTTGGATATCTTTTTGGAACTCTCTCCTGGACTATATCTTTGCCTATTACTTCTGGATATAGTGGCCTTGAATGCAGATTTAGTCTTCAGTGTAGATTCACCAAATTCACTTATCTCAAAGGCAACAAGCTTCTTGATTAGCATATCTCTTGTCATCTTGTTTACTGATTTGAACTCTTCAATAGCATGAACCTTCATTTTGTAGGAGGGAGGAAAGGATCTAAGTACTTTAGCTATAATTTCATCCTCATCCACAGAACCACTGGCACATTTAATACCCATCACTATCTCATTTACTCTCTACATAAAAGAATTGATATTTTCATCTTCACCCATCTTCATATTTTCATACTTTCCTTTCAAGCTTTGTAGCTTAGTCGTCTTCACCTGTGCATCTCCTTCATACAAGGTTTCCAGTTTCATCCAAATCTCATGAGTTGTTTGGAGACCTACCACATTAGCCATCTCTGAATCCATCAGGGCACTCACCAAAGCTTCAATAGCCCTAATATTACTTTCAACATCTTTGATCACATCAGCACTAGAGGGGCCATTCTGAGGAATAGTATATGGATCTCTTGTGATTGTCCAAAATGCTTCACCAATACACCTTAAATGGCATTGCATCCTGATCTTCCAAAGTGAATAGTTAGTGCCATCAAATCTAGGATTGCCCTTGAATTTTGCCATCCCAGATCACCTCAAGCTATTAGAATTCTTTAGAGGAACAAGCTCTGATACCAATTATTGGCAGAACAAGGACAAACAACTAAGAGGGGGGGTGAATAAGTTGTCACAGAAACTTAAAATTTTTCAAACTTAACTTAAATCTAATCTCTAATCTGATGAATGAGAAATTAACCACAAGCAATTAACACATCAGAGAGACAAAGAACACCAATATTTTTTACGTGGAAACCTTGTTAGGGGAAAAAACTTGGTGGATGTTAGTCCACAAGATTATACTCTGCTAAAAGTATAATGAAAAGTAACAATGGGAATGCACATGCATTCAGGCACACTACCTAGAGCTCACTGCTCAATTACAAAATGGGCTCACTGCCCAACAGAGTTGGATTACAAATTTGGAGGGTATGAATTGAGAAAATAGCTTCTGCAAAACCCTGATTACAGTTCCAATTAAGCTCAACACTTCTTCACACTTCACACAAATCTCTTCACACTCTGCTCTACAATCAAAATATATTCGCACATACTCACATGGGAGCACACGAAGCATCATATTTATCAATGAACTAGTCACCCTTATATATCCACTACATGAGATTTCATCACAACTTTCTTGCCCAAGAAAATAAAATATATTTGCAATGTCGGCCCAGATTTACAAATAAACTTTTAATGTGAATCCACCAAGGTCAGCCACAACATAGTGGAGACCCAAATTAACATCTCCAATATGAAAAGACTTTAATTATTTTCACCTCGATGATCCACAACACGCTACCACGAACATGTTGGCTAGAAACATGAAAAACCGAACATGTGCAAGAAAAGATCTTCAACCACAAGCTCACCGATTAATGTGGACATACCACAAAGATAGATAATGATCTAGAGACATCTAAGAGCACCAAGAAACAACAAAGAAACATCTACACAATCTAAGATAACCAAAATCACACAATCTTCATTCAACAACACCGATAGAGAACAACAAAACACTATCAGACCACAACATACTCAAAACTTCACGTGGACCTCTAACACTTCCAATAGATGATCCAAATAAACTCAACAATAAACCCTTTAATTCACATCAGCTAATATTCAATGTACATAACATAATGCCTTCATGACCTCTACAGTTCCACTGGGAACCTAGAACACTTTCTTTTGCATTTTTCTCAATATCCTCAACATATACAACCTCTAGTACACAAAATGCTAATAGTGTTGACATCAATTACAACCACATATCAGCAACACATCCACAACATCCAACAATCTAAAAATAGATGGCTACCCCCACCTACTGCCTAGGTGTTGTAGCAAAAAAATTATATTGATGGAATTCATATATCAAATTTTGAGGGTTAACTTTAAATTTAGCACCAAGCACAAGACTAGTTGTCATAAGTTTCCTATGAAATTGGGTGAGTATAGTTGTCCACACATTGTGGCAGCTAAAGCAGTTTGTGATGAATTATTTTTTTTGAAATTGGGTTTATACACTTCCAAGATGCATTTTGATCCTAAACACAAGATGCAGGCCCTACTTCCCAGTGTCTTTGATAAGAATTTTAATCTATTGGAGGATTTTTGGATGGATCTCCAGGATTAATATGATATCAAGAAGAGAAACTATGAAAGACTTCCTATCCCACTCATGGTTGAGTATGGAATAAAAGAGGATATCCCTAAAACATTTTCAGATGATGGGGTAACATTGGATCCCTAGTATGATGTTGAAAAGATAGGCACTAAAGATCTAGATCCAATTGCTTGGAATGTTGAGGAGTCTATTGATATAAAACAAGTTGCAGGACTAGTCTTGGATAGAAGCGTGCACTGGGTTAGTTTAAGAGTTAACCAACTTGAAGCTTAGTCATCCAAGAAGAGGAAGGTTGTTGGAACCACCCAATACAAAAGGACAAAGAGAAGAATGCCTCTGAAGGTGCCTTTGGAATTTCTTCCTCCCAATTCAGGGGAGGAGGCTATAGCTCAAGATCCTCTTGAGATGCAATAATTAGAGGCTAATGTAGAAGTTGGTGCCTCCACATCTGTTGTAGGAGAAGTATCTACTCAACCCTTTGTTACACAACAACCAGTTCAGGAATCCCCAAAGGAAACTCTTCATAAGGAAGTTGAGGTCCTAAAGGAAATGGAGTCAGGAATTGAAATACATGATATTGCAATAGACTCTAAGGCTACCACATCTCATAAAGAGGCCCATGTAGTAACATATCTTGATGCAATTGATGACATGGGGACATATCATGTATTGACAACAGAGGACCAATGAAAATTGGTTGAGGATGCCAAGAAGGAAGCAAATGCCAAGGCCCAAGCTGAGGAACTAGCAAGACAACAGGAGATTGATGCTAAGGAAGAATCTGATGCATTAAAACAAAAGGAACTAGAGGATAAAGTTAAGGCTGATGAATTGGCTCAGTAACAACAACAAAAGGAGCAAGAGTTCAAGATGAAGGAAGAAAGAGACAAATTGATTTTGCAGCAGATAATTCAGGATCTTGAGGAAGAGAAGGCTACTCAAAGAAGGGAAAAGGAAGCCCTTGAGGCTAAGTTTAAAGTTGTTGAAGAAGCTTATAAAAAGAGGGAAGAGTAAGAATGCCTAGAAAGGGAAAAGAAGGCTACAGAGCTTGCTCTACATGAGAAGAAGACTAAAGAAGCATGGGACTATGTTGAGGAGTTAAAAAAGCAAAGAGATCAAGTGTTAGAGCAGAGAAATTTAGAAGAATAACATTTGCAATAGGAGTTGGAAGCCCAAAGAGTGAAAGAGCAAAAGGATAAGGAAGAGGCAGAAAAGCTGGCACAAGAAGAGACACAAAGAGAGAAAAATAATATTTAGGAGGTTGACTCTAAGCCTGAGAATACTATATTGCAACCTCTATCCTCTACCACTGGGGCTTCTTCTTCAACACAAGTAGCTACTACTCCTACAACTCCTACATGATTAAAGCTTGACTTGGAGAAGAAAAAAATAGTTCAACCTCAACCTCTTAATTGGGATGAAATGATGAAATGGATTGAGAAGGAGAGACCTAAGAAGAAGGCTAGAGTTTTTCACTCCACCAAGCTTACAAACACCAGAGAGATCATCGTTGAATGTGCAATACCAATGATGGATAAGAACTGGGATGAAATACAAATGTCTGATTATCAATTGGGTGCGATGAACTTGAGAAAACCTACAAGAAATCAGCAAATGAACTTGATTGATATTGTAGCTTCCTCTACCAAGTCCCAGACGATCAAGACAAGAAAAAGAAGCATGAGCTTAAGGCTCAATTGGTTCAATTGCATAAGTTTTTAAAAGATGTCTCAACTCCAATTTCTCAACAAGTTGTAGCTCTTGAATTACCAGTCTTACTGAAAAACAAAGAAGCTGATGATTTGGTGCACATGAAGAGTAAGGTGGGAATGCTAGAAAGATGGATTGATAAGCTCAATCAAGAGGTTGATGAGGTATTGATTGACAGTTTCAATATTCATGAAACAACAATTGAGTTGGAAGGGGATTTGAACCAATATGTTGAATGTCTAGACAAGTAGGATGAAGAATATAAGGAGTATATTAAAAAGCTTAAGGACATTAGCAAGGTACCTAACTCAAATATTCTTGAGCATTCAGTTCTTGAGGATGATAATGTGGATTTCATTGAGAAAACCATGAGTATAATAGAATAAAAATCCAAGTCTGTTCATGTGCATAAAAAATGAGATTCAAGAGGTGAGTAAAGACTTGAATCAACAGATTGATGAATTGGAGGCAATTGTGGCTATTTTAGTCAATCTAGATACCTTGGTCAATGAAGGGATTACTTTGGATAAGATGAGGCAGAAGTGAAGGAGTAGATTTGAAGAGGTGATGCAAAAAGGAGATGATGGAGAGGATTTGTTATTGGATAGGTTTATGGATATAAGGGAAGAAGTGAAGGCTACTAGAAGTGAAGTAATCAAATTAAAGTCGGTACAAAAATTGGTTTCAGCAGAACTAAAGAGGATTAAGTTTGAGGATGATTGGTTGGATGAACCTAATGCAGATACTCTTCAACAAGTGTTCTCTAATGATGATGAGTACATCCTTGAGCATGCAACACAAAAGTGAGCTAGCAGCATAGCACATTCTTCACTTGACACTATGTCTTCTTCTCTCCTCTTTTATAGGGTTTTAGTATGAATTTGACTGTAGTTCAATCCATTAGTTCCATATTTTTTCCTTGGACATTAGAGTTTTGTGCAATAGAGAAATCCAACCTTGTAACTAAAGATTGGTAGTTTAGTGCTTCATTCAGTTTTGGTTCCTTGATTTGTGGATCTGAGTTTTGATTGAGAGGAACTTATGCATAGCGATGTCTATATATATCTCTTAGCTCTATTTTGTAAAGCTCGGCTGATTGAAGAAATTTTAGCTACCTAATAATAGTGAATAGTCAATAGTATTAGGATTTAATTATTGTTAGCAGAGATACTTTTGAAAAGTTCAATTGAACTTGGATACAATTTTATAGTTTTGTACAAGTTTTCATGTTATTAAGTTTGGACCTATCTGATAATATTAATGATTCATGATCAATCTGTATGCCAATGGTTTGATGTGCCTATATGTTTTCTATTTGGTGAAAATCAATAGAGAAGAATGGATTTAAAGATTATCTCATTAAATTATCTGTGAATGAAAGTGTTGTTATATTTATTTGATCTGTGTTTTGATTATGAGAGGATAGTTTGTCTTAAAGTTTCTAAAATAAGGTTTAGTGAATACTTGTGATTGTTGAATTAGCACTATGGATGTATGCAATGGTATAGGCTATTCTATGGATTGCATCATGTTGTGGTTATGATTGGATGAAGAAACACTCATTATTGATATGCATGTCTAAATATTAAGTAGTTTGGTTCATGATCTTATGTTCCAAAGCTCTAATCTATCTTTTTATCTTTATTTAAACCACCCAAATGTAGATTAGTGGATCTAATGTAGATTTGTTGCCCATTATCAGCAAATCCCCCTTGCATATTATAGTTACATTGACCATTGAGCAAAATCGGCATAGTTGAGAACTAACTACTAGGACCTTGGGAGTTAGATTACTATATGTTGTCTTTCTCTTTCAGGAGAAATAGAATAGTGATATTCTATTTAATGTTGTGCTGTTTTAAACCATCAACAACCTCCAATTTGAATATATAGGGATAAACAAAGATTACATGGTTGGCTAGTTTAGTGTGAGTTTGAAGCAAGTTCCTCCTCTCACTAAAGTGGGGGCTAAATGTAGTGTAGGAAAATGCATACCCTTACATTTTCACACTTGTTTGGGCCTGAATTTCTTTATTTATTCCTATGTATGTCTTAATTGGTCCTATTTTGCATCCACAAGCCTAATGAATTATATCTTTTTATGCATAATCACGACAAACATCAAAGGGGAAATGATAATTTAATGATTCTAGTTGTATGTCCCTAATTTTTGGGCCAGGACTAAGACGCAACCTAGGGCATCTTTGTCCTCCAAAGGTCTTGGGATCCTGATTTCAAGTGCACCTTAAATGGGCCCCTTTTTGGAGTTTGTGCCCTAAGTTTCATGCCTCAAGACTAAGACACCACCTAGGGCATCCTAGTCACCCTTAAGGTATTTTGGGGATTTAATTTCAAATCTTGGCAGAATTTGGCCTCCTTTAATTAATGAATTCATATGTCAGCTTGTTGTGGTGTAATTTTAGGATATTAAGCATAGATAAGTATAAATACAAGGTTCCTTCTCTCATATTTTTACCTAACAATCAAAAGGGGTTCAAATGTATGAATGCTAGTAAGATAGGATGACAATAACAAAGAGGGTGGCCAAGCCCCTAGGATCAATATCCTATGACAAACCAACATAAGCACAAACTTACACACTTGCAAATGATATATGAAGCCATAACTAGATCGCAAACATACACCATCAAAGATAGAAAAGGAAAAAGAAAAAATCAATAGATCAAGCTTCAACTGCCCATCTAACATGTTGTGGACTGGGTCTAGATTGTTTTTCCAAAATAGGTTTACAAGTGGAACATGTTGTACACTATGCAAACAAAATGCACACTCACAAGGGCTAGTGAAGCTAGTTGTTCACTAGGTGAGCCCCAAGAGGTCCATATCAAATTCACACCCCCATGACTATGATAAGGGAAAAAGGAAAAATGCACACTCACAAGGGCTAGTGAAGCTAGTTGTTCACTAGGTGAGCCCCAGGGTACCATATCAAAGCCATACCTCCATGACTTTAATAAGGTACAAAAATAAAAATGCACGCTCACAAGGGCTACTAAAGCTAGTTGTTCACTAAGTGAGCCCCAGGGGACCACATCAAAGCCATACCTCCATGACTTTAATAAGGCACAAAAAGAACAAAAATGCAACAAGAGAGAGATGTTGGAAGGGATTTTACTTTGTTCATGTGAGGTCTTAATCTTAGGGGAAATTTTTCCCAATGTCTCTAAGAGAGGACCCATCAAAGGATAAAAGATTCACAACTTAGGGAATGCAGTGCATCACATTACCACTAAGAGGAATGCAATATGTTGAGATAGATCAAGCTCTTGAAGGACTTTATTCCCAATGTCACCACAAAGAGAAAAAAACATCGCATGAAGTAAGAAAATCACATCAAGGAACATGGAAATAAATGAAAATGAAATCATGCCAAAATAATGCCAATGTATTCCCCCACTTTAAAGAAATTGCTAAACACCATGTTGTAAGCAATTACTTTAAAGTAGCCAAAACATGAAAAAGGAAAAGAGGGTTGCCCCCAAAAACACATAAGGGAGCTGTGGATTTGGGGTCAGTATCTATCTTTGCTACAATGATATTGGAGAGCTCAGAACTGTCATCATTCCCCAAATACACATAAAACTGGAAGAATGACACAAACAGTGAGAAAACAAAATGAAAAACCTTTTGGGTCAACATGGAAGAGACATAGGGTGTCTCGATGCCTTGAGTCATCCTCAAAAGGAAAACACAAGACAAAAATGAAAGGAAAGCAAATATAATGAAAAATATTTTGGGTCAACATGGAAGAGACATAGGGTGTCTCAACGCCTTGTGTCATCCCCAAAAGGAAAAAACAAGACAAAAATGAAAGCAAAGTAAAGATAATGAAAAATATTTTGGGTCAACATGGAAGAGACATAGGGTGTCTCGATGCCTTGCATCATCCTGAAAAGGAAAACAAAAGAAAAAAAAGAAAGGAAATAAAAGATAATAAAAATGAAAGGTAAAGACCAAAGAAAAAGGAAAAAAGCTTACAACATATAGAGGAATGAATGTACAAATAGAGGAATGCATATAGAGAGGAAACATGAAATAGAACATCACAGGGGATCACATTACACACATGTAATCAACCAAAAAAAAAGAAAAAAGGAAAGTAAAAAGACTAGTAAAGCACATGCTAGTCAACCATCCAATAGGCCATTCGCATCCTAGTCTTATTCAATATATGGAGAATGAAGATCACTAGCAAGAGGGATAACATCAAGTGTTGAACTAGCAGAATCACCAGGTTCAACACTTGGTGCATCACTCAATTTAGGAGTATCGCCAAGGTTGTTATTGTTTAAGCTCATGGAAGAGGAGAATAAAAAATTCAACTCATTAAGCACTTCCTCGTCAATCTTAGTAATTTCTTCATCGCCATCCAAGTTAACCACAATAGGAGGATGAATAATAATATCCATAGAAGGTGTCAATCCTTGTTTTGTTGGAGACATGGGTTCTGTTGGTTTTGGTAAGGGAGGAGGCTCATCATTCAAGTTCAAATTTTGGTTTTCTATGTTGTTCATCTTTCAAGCAATAACACGATGTCTATGCCTACGCTCTCTAGCATTTTAGTTTCTTTTATTATAGTTTTCAAGTTGCATTTCTATACAAGCAGGTTTCATGTGAAGTTCACCAAAATGAAAAATATGAAAATGGTGATGTTGTTGCACCACTATTCTCCTATTGTCACTCAAATATGTCCTAGGATCCCAAATTGGATTGACTATCAACATAAAGGTGAGTCAATTCTCAATCAAGGAAGGCCTAGGAGGGGGTTATTTAAGCTTTGAAGGGTTCACCACCAAGCAAAATATTGGAAAAGACACTTTAACATTCAACTCACAAAACCTAGTAATGCGAGCCAAATAATGAATGTGAATGCTAAAATTAAGGAACAAGTTAGAGTATGTATCCCTAGGAAGTCTAGAAATGTGATGAAGATTCTGGAAATGCAAAAATACTATCATAATATACTAGGGAGGACTAAAATGCCCTTACTGTTGTCTTAGTCCCGCTACTATTTTTTTAGGGAAATGTAGAATATTCAGATGTCAAAACAGAATCCAAAAGAATCTCTACAAAATTTGACTTGGAGGACTAAGATGCCCTAGGTGGCGACTTAGTCTCGATCTAAATTTCTAAAATCTTAGAATCTTTTCTTGAGGCTCAATGTCTACACTTTCTTCTTCTTTGATCTCAGGCTCTGAAACTTCTTGATTTGTCCTATAGGTGAGTTTCCATGAAGATGGCAACTTTAGAATGCAACTTTGCACTTCAAATGATCTTCAAATCTTCAACCTAATTATGTAAACACAAACATGTAAGAAAGGAAAGACTTGTTAATTGTTAGTAAATGGGGGTTTTCCTTTGTCAAACCCCTTGTTGGTAATTAAACCTTGAAATGAAATAGAATAATGAAGGGAAATGATGAACGAACAAAGTGCTAAGTTGCAACTCACCAAACCCTTGTTATGAAATTTGCAAACTTGTGTGAAATGGCTAGCTTGAATGTAGATCTTGAAATGCTTGAATGCTTGATAGATATTGACTTGAATTTCTTGCTTGAATCAAAACCCTACATCACAAATGTTAGCTCAAAGACACACATGATGCAAGAATATCCTTGATATGATGCTTGAATCTTCATGATGGATCTAAATGCTTGATGAATTTCTCTTGAATGTTTGAATACTTTAATGCTTGAATACTTGAATGCTTGGATATGCTTAGATTGCTAGGTGAGAATATGAGAGAAGGAACCTTGTGTTTATACTTATCTATGCTCAATATCTCAGAATTACAGCACAACAAGCCAACATATGAATTCATTAATTAAAGGAGGCTAAATCCTGCCAAGATTTAAAATTAAATCCCAAAATACCTTATTTGGGACTAAGACGCCCTAGGTGGCATCTTACTACCGAGGCATGAAATTTGGGGCACAAACTCCAAAAAGGGGCCCTTTTAAGGTGCACTTGAAATCAGGGTCCCAAGACCTTTGGAAGACAAAGATTCCCTAGGTGGCATCTTAGTCCTGACCCAAAAATCAAGGACACACAACCAAAATCATTAAATTATCATTTCCCCTTTGATGTTTGTTAGGATTATCCATAAAAAGATATAATTCATTGGGATTGTGGATGCAAAATAGGACTAATTAAGACATTATAAATAGGGATACAAAAAGCAAGGTGGGCCCAAACAAGTGTGAAAATGCAAGGGTATGCATTTTCTTACACTATAGCAAGGATAGAAAGATACCCCTAATTAAGAGTCTATTAAGCTAGGGAATGATCACTTTCTGATACATTGTTCATTGTGTGAGAGATTTGGTTGGGTCTTTACGTATGTGTGTATGTTATTCGCAATAGGTGTTGTTTCCAATTTTTTCCTTGTGTGATATATTTGAGAAATGCTTGGTTGTGAGGGTTGGTTAGAACCTTGAGTTGTCGATAAGTGATTTTATATGTGATTACCATCTTGATGTCTCAATTCTTGCTTAGTGTGAATGTGTAGCGACCCTTGACTAGTCTTGTTTATTCTTGGGTGGTCTCTTTGGATGTGTGACTATGTGTACATTTGATTTGGAATTAGTTGCTAATGTCTTGGAGCGTTATTGAGAATTGTGAACTAAATTATGTAAATAATGCATTGAAAGTGAATGTGGTGTATATCATATGCCTGAATTATTGTTTCTTGAAGTGTAAATTGTGCATTTGTATTCCTTTTGGTGCATCATCATATGTGTGAAATGATTATGTTAGTGCATGGAATGTTGTATTTTCATTATAGAATATTTGGGTCAATGAATTATTTCCCCAAATCATTTTGTCTCTAGGATTCTAGTGCAAACCTAGATGGGTAATCGACATTGTTTTCCCCCTAGCATGGGGTGCATGTTTAATTATTAAATGAATTGTGCTTATTAGGAGCATTATGTTGGTTTGACCTAGAACCTATTTCTGCTTTATGGCATAGTATTTGTGTCTTTGGGAAATTTAAAGGAATTCAAATCACTGAAGGCACTGCTATTCTTAGATGTTTCTATTTAAGATGATTTGATTTCCCTTACAACTACAAAGGTTGCTAATAATTTAGATATTGGTTTTTCCATTGCTGGCCTTTTTTCCATTAAGGTTGCCATTGGTTTTGTTGTAGTACCCATTGGGGGTTGTAGTTACGTCCTTGAAAATTTTGTTGTGATGACATGTTTTGTTGTTGGTGGTTCCAGTTTGGTTGGGGATTTTTCCATTGGTTCTATGTCTTTTCCCAAGGCCGAGGGTTCCAACTAGAGAAATTTTGATTGTTAACTAGAAATGGTATATTGAAATTTAGAGGATCTTGAGGCATACCTTATCTAGGTTGCCATAGCATCCTTTGTGAAATATAGAATTTTTTTCCATCTTCACCATTTAGTTCTTGAAAATCTTGTTGCTCTGGTCTATCTTCTAAAATATTTGCTACTCTTTTACATTTGCAATTAGCTTTTCTTTTTTTGCAGCTAGGGAAATATTCAGTAAGGATCGCCTCTTCCTCCTCTTACTTTTTATTCACATGTATAGTGTCCAATTAGGTATCCAAATGGCTTATGATGTCTTCTTTCATGTTTTATTGTAGGTCACTCAGTTGCACTCTAGAGAGTCCATTAGATGTCTTGTTGATGGAAGATGTTCCATCCCCTCTAGCCCTTTTAGTAAAGGTCCTCAAATAGTTTCTACAAACCTTACAAATTTCTTCAAAAGGAAATTGTGATACATCTCTTGAACCAATAAGGTTAAGGGAATCCATGCAATCATCATTGAATCCTTTTAAAAATATTAACTTCAGAGATTCTTCTAAAATATTGTTTTGTGGATTCTTCTTTAAGTGGAATTGTAACCTTTAGATACATAGTCCTCCAATGGTTCATCTTCTTTTTGAGACATCCTGAAAAATTTCATATCTTCTTCTGTCAATTCCTCTATAATATTCCTCATATTTAACCAAGAACTTTGTCTTCATAGTGTCCTAATATAGAATATCATCTTAGCCAAAGCCCATAAACCATATTAAGGATACATCCTTCAAGGTTGTTGAGAACGGTTTGAGCTTGTGTGCATCTATTGTGTAATCATAACTTCTATACAGGACATCAAACTCAAAGAATAAGCTATCTAGATCCTCAATAACCAAACCATAAAACACTGGTAAAGATGAAGGAGATATATTCACTAGTATAGAAACAACAATAAACTATTGAAAATACCACTAAAAACTGCTTATAAATGACTGAACCTAGTCATGTGACCATTAGTAGTTTATTGCCAGTCATTTATAACGCGACCAGATTGATGACTAAACCATTTTTAGTCATTTATTGGTTGTTTCAATTCATAAATTTGGTAGTATATTTAGTTGTTGATTTAGTCATTGATTGTTGTAATCTGGTCACTTATTTAGTTATTTTTTATTCACTTATATATATAGTTATTTATTTAGTCATTGATTGTTGTAATCTGGCCACTTATTTAGTCATTTTTATTCACTAATTTCTATCCATTGGTAGTGTATTTAGTCACTAATTTTAATCATCATTTTGATCAATTTGGTATTATATTTAGTCATTTTTATTTCAGAAGTCATATTGTTGTCAATTAGATTTGCACCCTGTTGAATGCAATATTCAACAATCTACTGAAACATGGAAACCTTCTTTAGATGTGGGTGATTTGAACGAAGAAGGAATCTCCAGAGTGAGCTGGTTCTCTTATTGATTGATTTTACTCTAAGATGTTCTGAGGGAAAAGGGATAGAAGGATGACTAAAATCAAAACTTAAAACTACTGATGATTAACTTGTTATTTCTGAAAGAAACCAGATTTTATCACTCACAATAATTTCTCTATTACAATAGTTCTCACAATCTCATTGATACATTATTTCATCAATAATTCATATGAAGATTCACGAACATCGAACACATCATACAACCTGAAAACATGAAATTTCTTGTGAAAAAAACTCATAAAAGCATGATATTAAGGCTTCAAATTTGAAAACACAAAGGTATCAAACTACTGTTACCAGTCTTGAGACAAGAAAATGAAGAGAAGAACTCTATTGTATTACTAAAACTAAAAGAGTGTCTATCTGAAACTGAGTACAAAAGGCTCACAAGCTCAAAAATGTGTATGAGCAGGAACTGAAATCTGAACTAAGAAGGAGAGAAAAAGACTAAGTCTTTTTAGAATATATCTCTCAAGAAACCCTAATCTGAGCTCACAAAGAAGCTTAAGGAAAAAAGCTTCAAACTGAGTTAAAAACTACATAAAGGAAGAAAAAAGCATACTGCTTTTATGATCAAACTGTCAAGCCTCTTAAAATAGGTTGAATCTGCTTTAAAAGCCAGAAAAAACACCTTATCTCTCCAAGATGAGACTCAAATTTGACCAAGAGAAGAAGTCAATATGAATCTACTAAAAATAGCAAGAAATCATAAAACAATTTATAAAAGATTGCTTTCCGATTTTGCTTTACAGGATTGTAGATTTTATAATTTATCTATTTTTTGCAATTAAAGATTGAAAAATATTTTGCAAAAGAAATACATCTTAATTCATCAATACAATGTTTGATTTTTCTCATAAAAATTTATAAAAATATCACTACATCTCACTTCCTCTAATTGATTTATCCAAAATCAATTAAAACAAAAACCCTAAATAGACAATTGATTTTCTTTGAGAATACAAAAAACTAAGTGATCAAAACTCACCCCTAGGTCATCAAATATCCAACATTTATATTCTCACTATTTTTCTAAGGCACAAGATACAAGCCCTAAAGACTTAAAGTATTGACCAACCTAGGCATTTGAGTTCAGCCCCCTTCAAAAATTAAACCTCAAAATTTAATAAATCACAATGCAGAGTAACCCTAATTCGAATTAACACACATGCTATTGACAAACATGAATATTCTAGATGATTATGATGTTAGCTCAAGTTAGGGCATGAACAAAACAAGGTCAAACCCTAAAATCATTCCATTTTCTCTTCATCATTTTGAAAACATTGAGCTCTAGCTGAAAGGAGCGCCGCCATGTTTGAGCTCGGACTGAGGTCATGTGCTTTGAGAAACTTCATTTTCTGCCTTCTGACAATCAAAACTTCAATGGGCAAGTTTAATTTCTTTGTCTTTATAGCTCTTTACTTCCTTCAAAGAGCAGGAAGAGTCAATAAAGCCGCAGCCTGCTTACTTTACTTCTGATTTCTCTTACATTTTCTGTGACTACCTCTTGGCCGATATGCACGAGCTCAAATCTTTATCTGAAAGCTTCATGAGTGAATTTCGTTGGCGAGCTTTGTTGTTTTTACTGTGCATGGGGTAAGCTATTTATTTATAGCTTCTATGGCTTTTCATTTTTGTTCATTCTGGCCTTGTGGCCGCGGAAAACATAGCCTGTAATACCTTTGCTTTATATTTTTTGTGCTCATATAAAAGAGCTCAAAATTTTAGGTTGGGCTCCTTGTGCTTATATTTGGTCACCATGATGAAGCTTTTAAACTTTGAATCTCCTGTGAATGTTTTGGCTGCGACCCTTGTATTCTCCTTCGAGCAAGAAATGGTGAGTTATGTTCAAAGCACACATTTCCTCGTTCATTCTTCATAAACTTAAAGAACCCCTCTTTTATTTATGAATCTCTGGCCAAGCTCAGGCCGCACCATGTATATCTTAGAAAATCATTTTTTTGGAGCTTTTGGGCTCGACCCAAAATAGGGATCTCATACTTTTGTAATCTTGAGGATGAATCCCGTCATGGGTATCATGAGATTTGAATGAAAATTGTATTTCCACTCTGAAGTTTAGACCAAGGAAAGAATTCCATCTTGTACCTCTTTTATTTCTCTGCAAAAATCCTCATACGGGTTGATGAAACAAATTATTTTGTTGCTCTGATGAGAAAAGCCCACATGGGTGGCTGGAAAACGGTGAAAATTTGTACATTTACTTGAAACCCCAATGTGGGTATTTGCTATCTGTTGTATCGTTTTCTTTTAGAAATAGAAACCCATGTGGGTGTATGGTATATTCATTTGTATTTAGTTTATGGGCTCGACCCAAAAAACGAGTTGTCAATTTCACACTTCTGAAACAAAAAGCGATATGGGTATTTGTAATTTCCGAAGAAAATATACTCTGCTTTGTATTCCAACCTCGATTCAGTTGCAAACTTTAAACATGGCATTCATATCATTCACTTGAAAAATGCTCTTTTAATTCCTTGAAAACTGGGTTCGAACTGCCTTCTTATTTCTACACTTGTGGAACATATTTCTGAAACCCTCACCATATGAGTTCAGTTGTAATATAAAAAGTCTGTACATTTCAATACTTTTGTAAAAATGGGCTCCCTTAGCATTCAAATTCTTTACTTTTAAAACATACTTCTATATTTGTCTCTTTGTGAAGAGAAGTATCTTAGAATCTACTACTGATGAACACCCTCCATAGGTCCACGAAATGCTGGAACTATATCTTTTGTTCACATTTTAAATTGTCATCGTTAGGCTGTTTCCTTCTTGCACACTGAATTCCTTTTGACCTTTGATTAGATTCCTTTATTCCACCATGCAACAACTCTTGCTTTCTATCCTTGGGCTCCACATTTGGTAATGAAAATAGTTAATGAGCTTGCTTTTGTTTAGTGACCACACATACCCTGATAGAACAGTGGCATCAATACTCTTCAGACCACTGTGATGCTATCTCTTTATTGACTGATTATTTCAGTGCATTTCAAGTGCATGATTAACATTTTAGAAACACCTTTCGTTAAGAACTGCCATCATTTCTTGTCATTCTGGAACAAATATCTCCACATTATAATTCTTAATGCTGTATTTACTTATCAGCCAACCTGGAATTGACTGCTCATTACCATTTGAATGCAATATGTGTTCCCTCACACTCTTGGGCTTCAACTTGGCACTCTTCATGCATTTTTATGCTGCACTTAATAAAATGTTCTGTAAATCTGTTCTCTTTTAAGATGAAAATTGAAACAAATCCCTTCATACAGGCATAATGTATGCCTGTTCACTATCCTTGGTTGTGAAAGAACACTGATAAACCGAACCTGACAAATATGATTATGATGAACAAATAACACAGAACGTGAACCATACAACAATGTTTGATATAATGTACTTAGTTAGATGATTGAGAGAGATTAAACTCACTGTTCACCTGTAGCTTTCAGAAAGCATTAACCTGATTGTTATGAATGCATAGTTGGTTTAGTAGCTCGATAAATAACTATGCTTTTACTCCTTCAGTTGTATACCATTTCTCTTGATGAATATATGATGATGTAATCTCTAAATCAACCCATTTATAATAAGTAGGGAAGCATGCCGAGCTCTACCCTTGTGGGAGCCCATTTTTCTCCACATGCTTGGTCTTTGAATAATGATCAGCTTCGTGAATTTACCTATACCTGCACAAGGAAACAAACAATGTTAGCATAAAAAACAAGATATAATGATCATATTGTTGTTTCTCCTTTATCTCATTTCTATCTGTACTTCCTAATTGTTTTAGTGTATGATTGATAGTAGGTTGCACTATTGTTGATGACTCATATAGGTTTCTTCATAATCAGAGCCTCTGACATCTCCCTCTTTTCTCTTACAAGTCGACGGAGCTTGAGAAGACAAAGGTGCACCATTCATCGTCAACCATCGGCCAAAACAGGCAATGATGATTATGTCATTTACTTATGTGATTTTTTCTTTCACATCTTCCATAGTGTAGTGTACTGTTAATGATGCACTGTGACAGTCACATCCACGACTTGTGTGGATAGTTGATTTCATTTTATGCTTTTCATTTCGAGAAGAAAATGCATTTAAATGCAATGTGTTAATATAATTTAGATTCTTGCAATCAAATGAAGCTATGTAATTATGAATCTATTCATGAAGTAAAGGAAGCATCTAAAATGCTCTGTTGTTTATATGCTCAATTATGTATTTCATTTAATTCTTGGAACATTGAATAACACTCTGAAATTCTGATTCTTCTTTTAAATGCACCACTGTCACTTAATGAATAATGATAAAAGATGCAAACAAAACTTAAACACAATTTGCAATTCCACCTTAAGATATAACAATGTTCAGCCAGCTCCACCAATCGAGCTGTGGCGAAAAATTGGTAACATTTTGGCGATGTTCGCTAAATGCTTGCCTACTAAGCATAGATTAGTGGCCTTAAAACAATCCATTGGGTGTGGAGTCGAGTCTCCCCCTCTTGAAACTCAGGAACCTTGAACCACAACAATCCAAACAGCAGCAATAGAAAACAAATCAAAACTAAAAGTAAACTAGCAGGCCCTAATGGCCAACAGAACATGCGCAACAGTGCTTAGGGAAAGCAAAACTACTGAAAGTAAATGTGCGAAACACACTTATTTGCAAACTACTCTACTTAACTATGAGATAACCTATCTCAGAGGTAATGCTTGAGATGGATCCCATTAACTGGGATAGACAACACCTCGCTAGTCAACTTGGTAAGTTGGAATGCATTGTGTTCCTTGCATTTCGTGATCACATAAGGCCCGTCCCACATTGCATCAAACTTGGAATGCCATCCAGGTCTGCTTTTAAACTCATTCCACTTGAAAACTAGATCTCCAATGATGAACTCATGTGGTCTTTCCCTCTTATCAAAATAATTTTTCATTTGAGCTTGATGTATCTCCAACTTTCTGAGAGCTTCCTTTCTAGTTTCTTCCAGCTCTACTAGTTGTGAAAACCTCACCTCAAGAGGCTGTTCATTTAGCAATTCCAGTTCTTTAACATAACTCAAATTTGGAAGCTCAATTGAAATAGGTAACTTAGCTTCTTTACCATAAGTTAAAACAAAAGGTGAACAACCAGTGACCCTTTTAGGAGTTATCATGTCATCCCATAGAGCTAACTTCAGCTTTTGGTGCCATGTCCTTTGATTATCCTCAACAGTCTTCTTGATTATACGAATCGGATTCTTATTTGTAGATTTCACCTGTCCATTACCCTGTGGATAATAATTGGAAGATGTATTCAAATAAATATTATTTCTAATAGACCAATTAGAAATCCTCAAACCAATAAAATCCAAACCATTGTCAGAAATGATTGAATCTGGAACACCGAATCTCGATATGAGATCCTGATAGAAATTAAGCACTAAAGTCTTGTTTGCTTCTTTTAAAGCAACAACTTCAGTCCATTTTGTAAAATAATTTGTGGCAGTAAGAATCCACTTATGACCTACACTTGAAGGCAGATTAATAGGACCAATAAAATCTAAGCCCCAATTGGAAAAGGGTTGTTCTACCTGAATCAGATGCAGGGGTAGCGGTGCAAGCCTCTGTTTACCAGCAAATAAAGCACATTTCTCACATATTTTGACCCAAGCAATAGAATCCTTAAACAAATTTGGTAAGTAATAACCAGCTCACATAATTTTTAGAGTTGTTGTTCTCACAGCAAAGTGACCTCCTGAAGGTCCATCATGAAACTCTACTAACAGCTTGTCAACTTGATCAGGCTGAATACAGTGCCATAAGATACCTTGAAAATATCTCCTATAAAGAATGCCATCAATGATTGCATAAGGGATGACTTGTAATCTGTAATAGCTTCATTTCACTCTGTCTAAGCCTTCGGGGCATTCACTAGTTTGTAAATAATGCATCATCTGCTGCAACCAAGTAGCAAGAGAGGCTAGAACAACACCTGCAACATCATTATTTAGCATTGTTTCTGTGTTTGCAGCCTCATTTAAGTTGTTGTCTCCATTTCCAACAATTTGTTCACACAAACCTTTGCCTCTAATGAGCTTGGTTACTTTTATATCAACATCGAACTCCATTACTTTGGTAATCCAACTAGCACGCTTATCGTTAATATCTTTGTTAAGTAGAAAATCCTTAATAGTTGAATGAGCTACTAGCAAGTGAATCATGTTGTTGGACAACAAATGTCTGAATTTCTTTAAACTTCTAAGTACAATAGCAAAAACATGCTTCTCAACAAAAAAATATTTTACCTCATAATCGTGTAACACCTGACTAAAAATCGCAACAGGCTGCTCCAAGCCTTCATCGTTCTGCTAGCATAACATAGCTGAAACTGTATCTACTCCTCCAAAAGCATACAGAATAAAGTCTTTGTCAAAATTTGGATTAATGAGAGTAGGAGCGGCTATGAGAGCTTCCTTAATCTGCTCAAAGATCCTCTTACCTTCCTTAGTCCAACTAAATGGCATATTATTTTTAAGCATAGAAGTGAGAGGTTGCAGCAAGGCTGCAATATTTGGTATGAACCTCCTCACAAAATTTATCCTTCCAAGAAAGCTTTGTAAGCCTTTCTTATGAGTTGGTAATGGAAATTCAAGAATTGCAGAAACTCTTTCAGGATCAATTGAAATACTTTGCTTTGAAACAATGTGTCCGAGCAATTTGCCTTCGTGCACTGAAAATATACACTTCTTTGGATTGAGAGACACTCTGAACTCTTTGCACCTTTGAAAAATCTGCTCCAAATGATCAAAGTGTTCATGATCATTTCTGGAAAAAATAATAATATCATCTAGATATACCATAACGAACTTGTTCATGAGGTCGTGAAAGACCATATCCATAGCACGCTAAAAAGTTGCTCCAGCATTGGATAAGCTGAAAGGCATCTTCTTGTAGGCCATCGTGCCCCACTTGGTTGTAAACACTGTTTTGAACTGATCCTCTTGCTTCACCAGAATCTGGTGATAACCTAAGTAACCATCTAGCAAAGAAAATTTGTCAGAACCAAAAACTACTTGTAAAATTTGTTTCATGGATGGGAGTGGGTAATGGTCTTTCAATGATGCTTTATTCAAATCTTAGAAATTGACACATAATCTGATTCCCCCACTTTTCTTCCTTACTAGCACTAAATTTGACACCCAAGAGGTGTGTTTGATAGGGAAAATAATACCACTCTCAACTAGCTTATTCAGTTCAACCTTCATAAAGTGTTCTAACTTGGGATTAAGTGGTCTATGCTTCTGTCTTATTGGTTTTGCACCAGGTTCATATTCAATGGTATGTTGGGCTAGTTCGGGGTTAAAACCTCTCAAATCCTTGTACTCCCAAGCAAAAACATCACTAAATTTCTGACACAATAGAATAAAGGCTTGTTGTTCATCTTGACTACATACCTTTCCCAACTTGAGAAGCTTTCCTTTGAAGATTTCAATGGCTCCGTAATGCTCTTCTTTAACTATCAAGCTGTATTTGTATTTACGCACTTGGTCATCTGAGTTGAACACAGATTCTAAGGTCACCAGTCCTTTTGGAATCTTGTTGGTCTTTAATTGCACAATCTGGTCATCATATTGTTGCTGCCATTTTTGTTGGTTTCCATCTGCAAACTGAGCTTCAACAATCAAAAAATTTATGATTTGCTCATCGCTGTCAAAAACCTGCCAGCTCACATTATTGTCAAGTACAAAAGGTCTGACCACTATTTTCATGTATTGATGTGCTTCTACTTTATGAATCTCCTTGGGAATATCAAACTGGGCTCCTATGGCAACGAGCCTATTAGCGTGCTTATTTTGATTATGAGGAATTGACATGATATTAAAAGTATTAAAATCCTCCATTAAATCTCATACACGATGCTTGTATTTCTTAAGCAAATCATTCTTAGCAGCATTTAAATTTCTAACCTGATTTACAATCAATTCTAAATCACCATAAACTTGCAAGCATTTAATACCTCATTTGCAGGCCCATTCAAGGCCATGCACCAATGCTTCATACTCAACTATATTATTCGAATAGCAGAAAGAAAATTTGCAAGCTGAAAAATATTTATCTCCTTCGGGTGATATCAACATAGCTCCACCCCCAGCACCAACACTGCTTCTCGAACCATCGAAGTAAAGCTTCCAAAGCTCACTCCCTGTTTCTACAGACGGTTCTTCCTCTTTACAAAGATTAGGCATATCGCAATCAGGCTCTCGAATCATATAGATTCCTAATCCTATCTCATCTGTGTGCTGGAACGGATCAAGCTCGTGATCTTCAGCTGCCCATTCATCAAGATTGATATTGCCTACATGGGTGCTACAGTCTGAGGTCATGGTTTGCTCCTCCATTGTAGAGGTGGCGTAGAGGTTAGCATTTATAGGATTTGGTGAGTATGGTTCGATATGGTCTTTTGCGAGAGGCTTGAACTTTATGGTCACTTTCGTACCATACCTAGTTCTAAATAACAAATGAGACCAATCAGAAGACAAAAACCCACCCAATTTGGCTATAAAATCCCTTGAGAGACAAATGGCAAAGTTCGGCGGTAAGTCTATGACATGAATATCCTAACAAATAGAAAAACTTGGGGATGTGTGCAAGGTAAGAGCTAATTTTTTGATGATACTAGCAGTCTTAACAACAAACCCATCTAATTGCACTATGACTTTCTGAGGATTAGGCTTGTATGCAAGACCTAACTTATCAGCTAAACTATTAGGCATGACTGAACTACTGGCACTAGAATCAACCATACAGTTATGAATAATTTTATCGCCAATAATCAAACTTAAATAGAATGGAGGGGGCTTTACCTCTTTTGCTTTCTGCTCATTTCTATCCTCCAAGTCATTAGCTAGCACAACTTTTGCAACTCCTTGATTAGCGTTGTCATAAATAGACAACTAAGCCAATGCACTCTGCAGTAAACCTTTCTGCCCTAGAAGGTGTAAAGCATCTAATATCGACATGCTGACAGTTGTTTTCTTGAGATTCTCAACAATATTAAATGATGAAGATTTTACCTTCTACTGGTTTTTTGTGATAGCAGCATCGTTTTTCCTCTAAAAAGGTCGAGAATGCATTTTTTATTGTTCTTTGCTAGGTATCTCCTGACCTCTTTGCAGAATCTGCATTTTAGGTTGCGTGGCAGCATTAACCTCTGATGAAACAAGCTACTTACTAATTACAGGATGTTGCTCTGAACTTGCAACTTGCTATCCTGGATCAATAGCTCTCTTTTTTGACTTGGTATTAGCCGAAATAGGAGAATCTTGTTGACTTTGGCCATTCACGCCATAGAATTCAGATCTCTACCAGTTTGGAAAGGCAACTTCCACATTATCTTGTTGTTCTTGATTCTGATCTGCAACATTTTTTGGAACAACATAGTTATTCTGAACCATTACTGCCTGATTTCTCATTCCATTGGTGCACGCTGATTGGCTATGGGCTTGATTGAATGGATAACACCAATCGCAATGCTGGGAAACATTATTTTGTGGCATAAGTTCCTTTGATGAACTGGTTGTGTTTGGATTGTATGGCTGGAATGGCCTAGGGTTAAAATTCTTCCTTTGGGCTTGATAATCATTCTGAAAGGAGGGTCTATTTTGTTGGTTTTGCTGATAAGGGGCTTGATAAGGCTTATGTTTTTGGCCAACATACTTTTTAATAGTCACAAGATCATTTAATATGCTTTTAATCTCTTGCATCTCCTAATTTGGGGCTGGGACAATAACTTCTTGGGTTGTATTATGATATCCTATCACTGGAATATGCAGGACAACAACCAAAGGAGGTACAATAGCAGGGATAGGTGGTTGTATTTCTAGAAACAAAGGCATAAGAGGTCTAGGAGCTATGTCTCCAGCTTAGATGAGGAAATTTTCAGCGTTAATGGCTATATTGTAGGCGTTAGGAAGTGTAAGCCTGCCCATTGACTGAGTCATGATTGCAATTTTACTATTCAGAGCTTGTAAGTAGAACAAAAAAGTGTGTGCTGGTAAAGGCTTTACCGTCACAGGAATCCTATCCCAAGTTCTCTGAAATCGGTAGTTGAAGTCGGCCAAGTGCTCGTGTGGCACCCTCTGAATGGTGCTCAGTTGTTCTAATAAAGATAAGTTGTTAGATTTATCAGCAAAATGTTGGTATAAGCCATTACCTAATGCATCCCATGTCGTGATTGAATTGGCTGCAAGGCCTCTGAACCACTTTAATGCCTTGCCTTTGAGCGATGTAGCTAACAGCCTTAGCACGACGTTATCCTACGTGATATTGTGCACCGAGCATAATGTGGCTATGTCATGAATGTGCTCGATTGGTGTGGTGAAATCTTCCTCGGTGAAATATGGCAGACCTCTAAGGGCTACAAGTAGGATGTCATTGTGTTGAGTGATATCTAATGGACTGCCTCCATTGAAAGGTGTGAAAGGGTGCTGCCTCGGTGCTGCCATTGGCGGTACTTGTGAGATCAGAACTGGTACACCTGGTGATAACACCAAGGAACTAAAAATGAGAGGTGTCGACTTCGATCTCGTGAGTGCTTCGAAAAGCTTCCTTGTTGTCCTGCCTCTTCTTCGTGATGGGGACAGCTCTCGATACTTGAAGGGTGCAGAACTTGATCTTGTTTGTATCTTTCTCATGCGCGGGTTGCACTAGCATGCAAAAATTGAAATAGAGTTGCCAGGTATATTGTAATAGCCTCCAGAAGGCTGGAAAATCTGCTGCATACACCAAACAACAAACTGAAATATTAAAAAAAATCTCTGAAAATAGCTTTAAGAGTCCCACCGGGCGTGCCAAAAACTTTTGTCAATTAGATTTGCACCGTACTGAATGCAATATTTAGCAATCTACTGAAACTTGGAAACCTTCTTCAGATGTGGGTAATCTGAACGAAGAAGGAATCTCCAGAGTGAGCTGGTTCTCCGAATGATTGATTTTACTCTAAGATATTCTGAGGGAAAAGGGATAGAAGGATGACTGAAATCAAAACTTAAAACTACTGATGATTAACTTGTTATTTCTAAAAGAAACCAAATTTTGCCACTCACAACAATTTCTCTATTACAATAGTTCTCACAATCTCATCGATACATGATTTCATCAATAATTCATATGAAGATTCATGAACATCGAATACATCATACAACATGAAAAAATGAAATCATGTGCATAAAACTCATAAAAGCAGGATATTAAGGCTTCAAATTTGAAAACACAAAGGTATCAAACTGTTGTTACTAGTCTTGAGACAAGAAAATGAAAAGAAGAACTATGTTGTATTACTGAAACTGAAAGAGTGTCTATATGAAACTAAGTACAAAAGGTTCACAAGATCAAAAATTTGTATGAGCAAGAACTAAAATCTTAACTAAGAAGGAGAGAAAAAGACTAAGTCTTTTCAGAATATCTCTCAAGAAACCCTAATCCGAGCTCACAAAGAAGCTCAAGGAAAAAAGCTTCAAACTGAGTCAAAAACTGCATAAAAGCATCAAAAAGCATACTGCTTTTATGATCAAACTGTCAAGCCTCTAAAAATAGGCTGAATCTGCTTTAAAAACTAGAAAAACACCTTATCTCTCCAAGATGAGACTCAAATTCGACCAAGAGAAGAAGTCAATATGAATCTGCTAAAAATAGCAAGAAATCATAAAACAATTTATAAAAGATTGCTTTACGATTTTGCTTTACAGGATTGCAAATTTTATAATTTATCTATTTTTTACAATTAAAGATTGAAAAATATTTTGCAAAAGAAATACATCTTAATTCATCAAGACAATGTTTGATTTTTCTTATTAAAAATCATAAAAATATCACTACATCTCACTTCCTCTAATTGATTTCTCCAAAATCAATTAAAACAAAAACCCTAAATAGACAATTGATTTTCTTTGAGAAAACAAAAAACTAAGTGATCAAAACTCACCCCTAGGTCATCAGATATTCAACATTTATATTCTCACTATTTTTCTAAGGCACAAGATACAAGCCCTAAAGACTTAAAGTATCGACCAACCTAGGCATTTGAGTTTGGCCCCCTTCAAAAATTAAACCTCAGACTTTAATAAATCACAATGCAGAGTAACCCTAATTCGAATTAACACACATGCTATTGAAAAACATGAATATTCCAGATGATTATGATGTTAGCTCAAGTTAGGGCATGAACAAAACAAGGTCAAACCCTAAAATCATTCCATTTGCACTTCATCATTTCAAAAATATTGAGCTCCGGCTGAAAGGAGCGCCGCCATGTTTGAGCTCGGACTGAGGTCGTGTGCTTTGAGAAACTTCATTTTCTGCCTTATGACAGTCTAAACTTCAATGGGTAAGTTTAATTTCTTTGTCTTTATAGCTCTTTACTTCATTCAAAGAGTAGGAAGAGTCAATAAAGCCATGGCCTGCTTGCTTTACTTCTGATTTCTCTTACATTTTCTGTGACTACCTCTTGGCCGATATGCACGAGCTTGAATCTTTATCTGAAAGCTCCATGAGTGAATTTCGTTGGCAGGCTTTGTTGTTTTTACTGTCCATGGGGTAAGCTATTTGTTTATAGCTTTTACGGCTTTTCATTTTTGTTCATTCTGGCCTTGTGGCCGCAACTAACACAGCCTGTAATACCTTTGCTTTATATTTTCTGTGCTCATCTAAAAGAGCTCAAAATTTGGGCTTGGGCTCCTTGTGCTTATATTTGGTCACCATGGTGAAGCTTTTAAACTTTGAATCTCCTGTGAATGTTCTAGTCGCGGTCCTTGTATTCTCCTTCGAGCAAGAAATGGTGAGTTATGTTCAAAGCATGCATTTCCTCGTTCATTCTTTAGAAACTTAAAGAACCCCTCTTTTATTTATGAATCTCTGGCCATGCTCAGGCCGCACCATGTATATCTTAGAAAAGCATTTTTTTGGAGCTTTTGGGCTCGACCCAAAACAAGGATCTCATACTTTTGAAATCTTGAGGATGAATCCCATCATGGGTATCATGATATTTGAATGAAAACTATATTTCCACTCTGAAGCTCAGACCAAGGAAAGAATTCCATCTTGTACTTCTTTTATTTCTCTGCAAAAATCCTCATACGGGTTGATGAAATAAATTATTTTGTTGCTTTGATGAAAAAAGCCCATATGGGTGGCTAGAAAACAGTGAAAATCTGTACATTTACTTGGAACCCCAACGTGGGTATTTGCTATCTATTGTATCATTTTCTTTTAGAAACAGAAACCCATGTGGGTGTATGGAAAACAAAATCTATATATTCATTTGTATTTAGTTTATGGGCTCGACGCAAAAAATGAGTTGTCTATTTCACACTTCTGAAACACAAAGCGATATGGGTATTTGTAATTTCTAAAGAAAATATACTCCCCTTTGTATTCCAACCTTGATTCAGTTGCAAACTTTAAACATGGCATTTATATCATTCACTTCTCAGCATAAAGGTGTTCTTAAAATAAAGAAAACTACTCTTTTAATTCCTTGAAAACTGGGTTCAAACTGCCTTCTTATTTCTGCACTTGTGGAACATATTTCTAAAACCCTCACCATATGAGTTCAGTTGTAATATAAAAAGTTTGTACGTTTGAATACTTTTGTAAAATTGGGCTTCCTTAGCATTCAAATTCTTTACTTTTAAAACATACTTTTGTATTTGTCTCTTTGTGAAGAGAAGTATCTTAGAATCTACTATTGATGAACACCCTCCATAGGTCCATGAAATGCTGGAACAATATCTTTTGTTCACATTTTAAATTGTCATCCTCATGTTGTTTCCTTCTTGCACGCTGAATTCCTTTTGACCTTCGATTAGATTCCTTTATTCCACCATGCAACAACTCTTTCTTTCTATCCTTGGGCTCCACATTTGGTAATGAAAACAGTTAATGAGCTCGCTTTTGTTTAGTGACCACACATACCCTGATAGAACAGTGGCATCAATACTCTTCAGACCACTGTGATGTTGTCTCTTTATTGACTAATTATTTTAGTGCATTTCAAGTGCATGATTAACATTTCAGAAACACCTTCTGTTAAAAACTGCCATCATTTCTTGTCATTCTGGAACAAATATCTCCACATTATAATTCTCAATGCTGTATTTACTTATCAACCAACCTAGAACTGACTGCTCATTACCATTTGAATGCAATATATGTTCCCTCATGCTCTTGGGCTTCAACCTGGCACTCTTCATGCATTTTTATGCTCCACTTAATAAAATGTTTTGTAAATCTGTTCTCTTTTAAGATGAAAATTGAAACAAATCCCTTCATACAGGCATAATGTATGCCTATTCACTGTCCTTGGTTGTGAAAGAACACTGATGAACCGAACCTGACAAATATGATTATGATAAAAAAATAACACAGAAAGTGAACCATACAACAATGTTTGATATAATGTACTCAGTTAGATGATTGAGCGAGATTAAACTCACTATTCACCTGTAGCTTTCAGAAAGCATTAACCTGATTGTTATCAATGCATAGTTGGTTTAGTAGCTCGAGAGATAACTATGCTTTTACTCTTTTAGTTGTATATCATTTCTCTTGATGAATATATGATGATGTAATCTTTAAATCAGCCAATTTATAATGAGTAGGGTAGCATGCCGAGCTCTACCCTTATGGGAGCCCATTTTTCTCCACATGCTTGGTCTTCGAATAATTATCAGCTTTGTGAATTTACCTATACATGCACAAGGAAACAAACAATGTTAGCATAAAAAACAAGATATAATGATCATATTGTTGTTTCTCCTTTAGCTCATTTCTATCTGTACTTCTTGAATGTTTCAGTGTATGATTGATAGTAGGTTGCACTATTGTTGATGACTCATATAGGTTTCTTCATAATCGGAGCCTCTGACATCTCCCTCTTTTCTCTTACAGGTCGACGGAGCTTGAGAAGACAAAGGTGCACCATTCATCATCAACCATCGGCCAAAATAGGCAATGATGATTATGTCGTTTACTTATGTGATTTTTTCTTTCACATCTTCCATAGTGTAGTGTACTGTTAATGATGCACTATGACAGTCACATCCACGGCTTGTGTGGGTAGTTGATTTCATTTTATGCTTTTCATTTCGAGAAGAAAATGCATTTAAATGCAATGTTGTAATATCATTTAGATTCTTGCAATCAAATGAAGCTATGTAATTATGAATCTTTTCATGAAATAAAGGAAGCATCTGAAATGCTTTGTTGTTTATATACTCAATTTTGTATTTCATTTAATTCTTGGAACATTGAATAGCACTCTGAAATTCTGATTCTTCTTTTAAATGCACCACTGTCACTTAACGAATAATGATTAAAGATGCAAACAACACTTAAACACAATCTGCAACTCCACCTTAAGATATAACCATGTTCAGCCAACTCCACCAATCGAGCTATGGCAAAAAATTGGTAACACATATATTTAGTCATATTTATTCATTGTTCACTAATTTCTGTCAATTGGTAGTATATTTAGTCATTTTTATTTCACAGGTCATATTTATTCAGTGGTCACCGATTTATGTCAATTAGTAGTATATTTAGTCAATTTAATTATTAATTGACATCAATTAGTAGTATATTTAGTCATTTTAATTGACTGATATTTGTGGATTTAAACATAAAACATAGAAATACACATGATTCATCAATTGCACATAATAAGAAAGCCATTGAGAAGACAAAATCAATGAACTTTATTAATAAAAGAAAGGAGTTCCAGTTATAGCTCTTAGAAATAGAGTATTACATTTTTATTTTCAGTCACAAGGTTTGAAATATGAGTTACAATGCATAAAATGAAATGAGTTTCACTTCATAAGTAGCCATTCTAGGTCAAAACATGTCTTGAACAACTCGCATTTCCTATATGAGTATTTGTTGAAAGATAGAGCATCCTTGTTGCTTTTGGACTTATCATAAGGTTTCAATAGTTCTTTTGATAGACCATGCCAAACATGAAATTGCTTGAATCAATGAGAAAACTACTCTATTGTAAAGTATACATATGGCTTTTCCCTATTGTACCAATACTGTTCTTGATCCTTTTGAGAGGTAACTTGTAGTTTCATACAAATATATTTAGATAACTGGTATGTTGCCAAAATCATGAAAATAACATGCAGATGGATATATATTTACCTCCTGGAGAAAATCTATAGTGTCCTTGCGTTTAGAACACTTGAAGCTACAGTTCTCAAAGAACTCTAGTGCATGATCACAGAGCCCATGGCACACTATCTGCCCTTTTGACATTAAGATTATGTCGTCAAAGAGATTAAATCTCTCAGGTGCTGGTTCGAGGAGTGAAATCAATATAGTTGCCTTCATAATGTGGGCAAAGTGTTGAAGGCACTTCAAAATATGAAATTTAGTGGAACTATCCAAGCCACTTGATATATCATGCATGAAGAGAGTTTTTATTGGAGATACAATCATTTCTCCTAGACATGTTATGCATGATAATGAATTTGAGATACTAACAAACTATGAAATGAGTTCCAAAAGACTAATTGAGAGGAAAAATCACACCCATTACTAGTTGTTACCCTTTTTCTTTGCCCTCCCAAAATTCCTCATTGCATGTCATTACGATCTAAGCATATCCCCTTTCCTAGGGTTTGCAACCACCAACAAGATAGTAAATCTTCTATCCTTGTGTCTCTAAGAAATCATCCTATGGACCATATCAAATTTTGAGTATCCCTTGGGTCTTTGATAAATTTTCCAAAGAGTCAACCTTAGTTTTAGATTTTATATAATCTTTTCTATCCAAACATTAGGTTTATAGATAAAAGATCTAGTAAGACATGACAAGTGGATGGAATCCAAAAATAGCAAGCCTGAGTCTAATGGAGGATAGATATGAAGGTGAAGGGAAGGCTATCTGAAAATAAATTTAGTGTTGTCTATACTTTGTCCTATCCCCATGGCTTTGGCAGGAGACTGTATGATTTCAGTTTTCATCCCTTCAAGATAACATATGCATGATTGTATTTGGAATAGGAAAGGTGATTTTAGTTAATGAAAGAATAACACAATGGATTCCATTGACAAGATGTTATGCGTCTATTTGTTCACTGTTATATTATACAACTCATATGAAAATTATACAATTAGGTTTAAATATTCTGAAACTTAGAGCTTATGAATGTAAGAAAATGCAAAATTACACAAAAGCATTGGTTGTATTTTCCCAATAAAAACTGAATGGGTCAAAGAACAAAGTAAATGTAGTAAAGCTAAAGTATAATTTCAAAATATGGAAAGAATTCCATAGAACCAAGTACATATCAAAAAGCTAAATTATGTATGGAAGCAACCACAAGAAGTAGAAGGAAAATCAAGAATCTAGTAGGGTCAAATGATTGATCAAGCACAAGAGATATTGGTAAAATTAACAAGCCAATAGGATCAAAAGATGTTACAAGGGAAAACAAACAATAAACTATTAGACCTTGAAAATAGTTTAGTAACATTGTAGAAGATAGTCCTTGATGATGAATCCAGTAGAGAAACCTAAAACATTAGAGCTAACAAGCTACAAAGTCTAATCCAAATTTTGCAAATTAATTTTCTAGGAACAAACCACTCTCAAATAAGGGATAAAAAGAAGCTAAGAAAGGCAAAAGAAAAACACATTGTATAAAAAGGATATAGATTGCAGGTCTTGGGCAACACTGAATCTTGCATCAAAATCATAACACTACAATGTAACAACAAAAGTATTGCACATAAAAGAAAGTAACTATAATGGTGTTTAAAAGTATGAAGATCATAAATTTGAATTTCCTTGTACTCAATGAAATAGTCTCTCATCTCTTTTCTCTAAATCTTCTTCAACCTATCATCCATGATGGCATGTATGGTGCACACTAGTTTAATTTCCCAAAATCCACATATGTAGGAAAAACATTAGTAAAGCATAATAGATCCTTTTTTGTGGGATAAATGGAGCATTAATCACATCTTAATGAATAAGACAACTACTATAACTAGAAGCTACATCAGTATTATAAATGATTAGTAATATCTAGGCAAGAGATTTGCATACCTGTCTATAGAGAGGGAACCATTTGGATCAACCCTTAGCTAGAATTTTTTCCTGACCTCGAAGGATTGTGAAGGATGATGCCAATGTTTACACAATTTAGAGTTAGAGTGAATCTGCTCTATATTCTTTTTACATTCATTTAATTCATCCTACATCTTTTACAAAAATGATAGGGGGAAATGTGTTTTTCCTTTGATAATTTTGTATGTTCAAATCATTTGGAATGAGATCATAGACATACATAGCCTTGAAAGAGGTCTTACAGATCATTAGCATGCCAAGCATAACAAATTACTAATTGCACAGATAAACAAATTTAGAGAACTGTGATTTATGAAGACAAAAAGCATAAAATAATAGACTAATGCCTACTCTACGAACTGGATTATGGAGTGTCCTGCTAGAAATATATGAAAATGTGGAAGCATAGACAAGGCAAGTGAACTGTTTCAAAAATTTCCTCAAAGAAATGTGATCCCGCTCTCTCGCAAGCACTTCAAGTCATGCCTGTGATGATGCGGGGCTTTCCCGTATCACCGCAGGCATGACTTGAAGTGCTTGCGGGAGAGCGGGTGAATGTCCTTTTGGTAGAAGAATGAGGGCGGTCAATAATCCATGTCGTTCAGTGTTCCTCAATCCCACAATAGTTGTGTTCCGTTCCATGGTCAGTGAGACTTCCTTGATCCAAAACCACTTTATTCCCACCCCGAAGAGTAGGAACCTTTGGTTAGAACAATTGAAGGTATCTATTGCTTTCTCAACCTGCTGTCCATCGACATCTATTTCAACCTGTTGTCCGATCAACCTGTTGTCCATTGAAATCTAGCGAGGGTTCAAGATGGAAGCTATTATACATGTATGGATGGATAACTAGTATGTGTGGAGATAGCGAAGCGATTGATGGAAACTTCAACGCCCAACTACGATACTCACTCTCCCATAGGCATGAATTGAAGTGCTTGCGAGAGAGCAGGATCACATTTCTTTGAGGCTTTTTTTGAAAATTTTTGCTTGCCTTGTCTATGCTTCCACATTTTCATGTATGTCTAGCAGGGCACTTGTTACTAAACAATCTATTAGGCCAAACCCCACTAGAGCTCATGACATACTGAACAATCAGATAGGTTCGTATAGTCATGTACTTAGTTCATATGAATTATGTAGGTCCTAACAATTGTGGCTTCAAGAGACCACTGGTAAAATGTACTTAGTTCATATGAATTATGTAGGTCCTAACAATTGTGGCTTCAAGAGACCACTGGTAAAGTACCAAGATGTCCAACAACCAAATTTTAAATTGAACAATGTTTGCTTTAGCCTTTAGAGTACTCTAAACTGATATTCACTCTCTTTTTGCGCTTGTTCATGCAGAGACGTTTCTATCATTTGACATGATCTTCAACATGTTGCAAATGCCAAAGTACACAAAGAATTTTATGGAAGGTCAAGTGATGCTTCTGCCAGTCCAGTTTAAGAAAAAAGTTTACATACTCAAAGTAGAGCTGACTATGCTGTTTGAAAATATAACTTTCTTTCACCAGGGGCACTCACATTTGGATGGTGCTTAGAGAACTATTTATAATAAAATGCAGCAAATGAAACCATAAACTAGATTCTTCCAGCCTAGTTTACATACTCAAAGTAGAGATGACTATGCTGTTTGAAAATATAACTTTCTTTCACCAGAGGCACTTACATTTGGATGATTCTAAAGTACTATTTATAATGGATAAAATGTAGTACGTGAAACCATAAACTAGAATATAAGTGTTCTCTTCATGTTGTATACAACTATCCATCTAGTAATTGATTTAATTGTGGATATGAAAATTTCAGACTCATTATTGTACACATGTAAATTAATCAAATCTGAAACTTGTTCCTCCCATTTGAAATTTCATACTGCTAGGAACACATTGATAGAAACATGTTATAACTTTAAATAGAGTTATCATGGAATGAAAGGTTTCTAGAGGTTCTACAAACAATTGTTGATAGCTTTGATGAATTTATCATATAATAGTCATTTATAGTCATAGAAAAAGCTAGTACAACTTTCTCAATTCACATTTTGGAATTTTGCGAATAGATTGCCAAAATCAAAGTAACAACTACTTCTTGACCTTCTGTGTTCTATCTGCCTATTTCTTGTAACTTGTATTTACAAAAATAACTTGTACTCCAATAATGATTATTCATCATTCAATTTGATATTATGCTACTACAATTGATTCAACATAATATACCCAAAGGGAATGTTCAATATATAAGAATGCAAAGCCTTAGAATATACAATTGTTGCACTATCTTGGATTTTAAGCACAAATATTGAATTTCTTTATTATCTGTAAATTTATTTTTTGTAGAGATCTGGCACAATGAAAATTGGGTTAATTGAGCATGATGTAGCTATAATTCCTTCATTCAGCCATTCAGAGGCTCCAGCTGAAATGAATGTAGATGCACTATGTCCTCTAGGTTATGAATCATACTACATTGTAAGAGCTGGGAATATATGAGATTGAAATTCTATATCACTGGTATATAGGACTTTCAGTTCTAAGAGCCAATTCTTCATCTTCATTCCCTTCTAGTGGAATGCTTATATGCTCTCAAATGTGGGTATGGTCAAAAGAGATTAAATAGAGCCCATTAGAAAGAGATCATTTTATAGGAAGTTTCTTTGTTAGTTCTCCTATGCCATATGATACATGAGTTCCCTTTGATATTAGTTTTCTCCTTACTATCAGTGTCAAGTGTAGAGGGTATGGTCTTTAAGGGTCATGGGAAATATACTCACTATCTCCTAGTTTTCTCTTCACAAGCATAGAGAGTTGTTGAGTACTCACAAGCATAGCCATATTGTGCCTTGCATTTGGACCTTGCATTGAAACTATTGTAGCCCTTGTTAACTAAAAAATATATTTTCATAGGATCTTGCTATTATTAGTGCTAAACAAAGAAAAAAATAGTGATAAGAGGGTTGCATTTAAAAGTAGTCTTAGACATGTAAGGTTTATTCTCAGGGAAATTGCAAAACCATACTGTATCAAAATAAAAGGGGCCAAAAAAATCATAGTGGTATTTTTTACCCCATGAAAGGGCTCTCATATGGAATGAACAAGTACAATGTAAAGACATGATAAGTATGCAGATCACAGTCTTGTAAATGATGAAGATGTGAGGATGGAGGAGTTATAAATGAATGACATGTGTCAAAAAGGCCCTAGAAGTTCTCACACCCCTAAGGAGTTCTAACCATACTCAATCTCTTGCACATGTCCTAAAAGCATGCATAAGGAGGTTGCATCAGTTTTGGAGAAGGAAAGAGAAATTATGAGCAAGTGGAGAGTATCTAAGGGTAGTTGGGTGACTTGGACAATATTTTCAAGTATCTAGGGGTAGTTTGAGTAAGTCATGCATGGTTAAGGCATTTAAGAATATTTCAAGGAGCATCATCAATGAAAGAGGGGCTTCCTCAAAACTAGTAAGGAGCTTCCCAAGGAGTAGATAAAGGAGATGGGTTAGCTAGGCGCCCAAGGAAAGCTTTGAGCCATCGAGTTAAGACAAGAAGTAGCATTTATAACTCATGAGCATATTGCTAAATGTTAGGAAGTTATTGTAAAGGCTAAAGGGGATACCTAGGATTAATTTTCATTTAGTTATTGCTACTTTAGATAAAAATATTATAATTAAAAAAAAGACAATTCTTTCAAGCGACAGATTAGTATTGTAACTCAAACTTAATTTCAGACTGAAATAAACATTGTAGCACTTTCTTTCTCACGAAGAGAAGAACATTTTCAGTCTTGTTCTGCTTTAGATACCTTTTCTTAATCAAATTCAGTATTTTTTCCTTTTCAATCTTTGTTTCATTTTGTGCAATGTGATGATTAATGTATATTTTTGTAATTATGATGCAAATCCTTTAATATTTGTCTCATTATAACACTTATAAACATAAACATATAGTTTATAAAAGTAATTGTAAGTTGTATAATGAGTGTAAATAATTATTAGTTGTGAGAAAATTTCTTTAAACTGCTCAACATAATGCCTCAAAGAAATGTGGTCTCATGTACTACAATTATAGACAGATCTGCATGAATTGGTAGTTAAAAGGCTTCAAAAAGGGATATAGAGATATGCCAACAATTGAATTGTGATTGCTTGATAAACAAGCATACAAAATTTGAGAGCACAAACAATGTGCATGAACTGTTCGACAAAATGGATCGAGGAGGTGTTATCTCATGGAATGCATGTAAAATGTAACTAAAAAAACGTGAACTGTTTGACACAATTCCTTGAATAAATGTGGACTCATGGGATGCCATCATTGCAGGATATGAATAAAAAAATAGATTTGTAGAAAAGGGCTATAGAAAATTTCAAGACAATGCAATCGATGGGCGTAAATTCAAACTCTACAGCCTTGGAAAATATCTGCACAACTATGTCAAATGCAAATTTGGGAACTAGGTAAGGAAATCTACCAAACATAAAGAATAGTAGAATTTATCAGATGCTATAGTCGCAACTGCTCTAGTAGCCATACACAAAATGTGGAATCACATATCAGGATGTGGAAATCATTTACAAATGTGAGAATGACAATAAAAGGAAAATATGTTGAAATAATTGTTGGAAAATATTTCTGATGATAAAATTCAAGTAGAAATCTAGTAAAATGGTCATAGTCACTATTTCTTATATATATTTGCGTGTGTGTATGTAGAGAGAGACACACACGGATACTATTAAAGGAAGTTATAAGATTTATTAAAATGTAAAAAATTATTTTGCATTTATTTTTAGATAAAGCAACTTTTTAATATAATGTAGATTTTACCTTTTATGAAAATAATGCAAACTAGCATAACCACTAGTAAACTTCATCTACTTAATATTCTATTTTCAAAAGGCAATGCCTCTATGTAACCGAGATCAAATTTCATCTAGAAAATAATATCAAGAATCGAGCAGGTAGTGCATTAGCAAGATAGTCATGCACTATAGCACAATAAGTTCAAGAAAGTTGAGATGATGCTTAACATTAGTTCAAACATAAAACCATAAATGCTAATAGAGGAGGAATAGCAATAAATCAAACTAAACATTCTAAATCAAATAACCGACTGAAGGATAGAATCTGGAGTAATGGAAAAGAAACCTGGATTTTGTATTGATTCAAGTAGCCTAGTATTTTAAGTACTATAAAAGGAAGCCCAGACAAGAAGAATATGCTTTCATGAAGAAGAAAGCTGCCTATGGAGGCCATTTGAAAGTCAATGAAATTTGTGATCAGATACTGCATCAACATAGAAAAAAATGGTTAGGAGACTTATAAAAGCATTTAAAGAACAAGTTCATGTGCTCATTTCATATTGACTTTGAGTTAACCCAAATGATATTCCAAAGAATGGATTAGACGGCTCACAATATTCCTTTTACAAAAGGAAATCCATGTCATCCAATACCTTAAAATTGTTTGTAACATTCAAATTTTGCAAAAAAAACACTAGTAACATCTCATTAATGTCTATTTAAGTTAGGTTTCTCTCTTTTACAGAGTGTTACAAAAAGCACACCATTGCCAAATGTTTCATGATTCATACAAAGATCCTTAAATGTGGATTATTGGACTAACAATAAAGTTGATTAAGGAACTAAAACATATAAAGAAAAAGAGAAACAAAATTTATTTTGGGCATCATAAAGTCATGTTAAAAGTAATAAATGCCATTTGCTCATGATAGCGGGACTTGCCTAGTGTCAACTGTAGAAGCAATGTAGTTTGTATGAAAGGACCCAACCACCAGACGTTCAAAACCATATGCATGCCAAGTGAACCTTATTAGCTACATTTAGATTGTTACTTTTAATCCCCAATCTCCTAGTATCTAAACCCATTCAAATTCAACAAGGAACTACGATGAAGTGGAAAGGTCTAAAGAAGCACTAGAAACTGTGCAACTTGGCACTATCATGATGAACATGGGAAATATAGTTTAAATGGCCCTAAAGATGAATCAAGAAGTGTGATAATGTAGAAAGGCCTAGAAAAGCATAAGCGACTATGCAAACTAGCACTGTCCTAATGGACATGGGAATTTAATATCACTAGCCCTAAAGATGAATTAATTTTTTGGTGATTTGTGGATGTTCAGTAGCCCTATTGCCAATGGAAAAATTTCCTCAAAATGCATTTTTGAAGTTTTGTTTTATATTGAATCTTCTCCAATAATTTGATCTTTAAACACAATCGGATGCAAAGGATGATAGTTAAATCTTTTGTAGAATGACCAATGACAAAACACTAACAGAATGCAATAGAATCAAAATCCACCAAAATACGGGAAGAAGTCTGCACTGAGTCATACTGCATTATCGATATCCTTGTGTCCTAAAGTTATACTTGCCGAAGAAGTCCTCTATTCTCCATCAAACGTCTGCAAAAAGGCTCAAGCTTCAAAACCTAATCCTCTTCATACATGGAAAACTAACGAAAGGACAACGGAGGAAATATTTGCATCCCGCCAATAATCTCTCAATTCTAGCAATGGAGAGGAAATGATTAGCATCCCACCAATAATTTTTCAATTCAAAATATTTTTCTAATTACCCACCTTTATTTGTGTGACTAACTATGGGTATGTGCAGGATCATGATAGGCCAAAAAGTGGCAATATTATGGGTATTTGTAGGGTATGTGGTTGACGACTTTTTTTTTACCCAAAATTGATGAAATGAAAAGGGTTTTAGAGGAGATTCTCAGCTTTCCACCAATATAAATTATGCTTTAATTTGAATTTAATAAATAATTATTATTCATTTTCTATTAGAATTATGACTAAAGTCTTGATCGATAGGCTGATTGAAAACATCTATAACTTTCAAATGGTATCACATTTTTGAATCCGAAACATGCGTCATTCTATGCTTCACATAATATAGGATTAAAAAGAAAAATTAAATTTCATGAAGTTTTGACCAAGTTAAGGTGGTCGACATCGAGTTTTTATATTTTTAAAAGTTGTAATAAAAATTCATAATTAATTATTTGCTTGGAAAAAAATTACAAAAAAATATGCATCACATCTGGACATGAGTCCTCTACTTATATATAAAATATTATAAAAAATATTATCATTTTATTATGGTTAGGGTGGTCAGAACACCTACTTCTTATTTTCCCTGAAATTTAAGTACTACCGCATTGAAATTTCAAATTTTCACCAAATAGATTTTATTTATTTTTAAATAAACCTAGTAGTTTAAAAACTACATTCAATTTTCTATAGATTCTATTCTTACATATTTTTGAAATAATATAGATAACTTATTCAAATTTTTACATCAAGTTGCCTAACACTATTTTTTTTGAATTTTTTGCCACTTAAGGGCCTGTTTTTTCCATGATGATCCTGCACATACCCCTATGTAGTCATTTTTATTTGTATGACTAAATAATTTTTTAGTGGATGACCAAGTTAGTCATTTATTTACTCATTTTTAGCTGAGTTGCAAAAAATTAGTAGAATTTAGTCATTTTTATTTGTTGTGACTAAAATTTTTAGTCACATAGTCATTTATTTTACAAATTCTACTAGTGATTCTTCAATGCAATTTCCTTCTCCTAGTTGGCAATGAGGAACTCAAAAGTTACATGTTTTGGCGGGTCCTTCGCCACTACATCAACCATGGTTTGGAAGGTATCCTTTGTATTTGTAATGGATGTTGGTGAAAGGGAAAGTTATTCTTTAGGAATATCCTCGCTTTGATCACTATGGTCACCATTATCTTCTGCATCTTTGTGTGATGAGAGGAGAAATATTCCCAATGCATCTCGCTACCTCTACATATAGTAGTTGTGACTTTTTGTATCAACGGCTCTGACACAATGTTAGTAAAACATTATAGTATTGATGGAATAAAACCTAATTGTCCTAATGTTGGAAACACAGTTCTTAAACTAAGAAAGCTTGAAATAACATAGATGAATCTTTGAATGTAGCACCATCCCTAGTAACGAAACCACAAATGTAAAGACCAACTAATGCTCAAAAAACTCGGTGAATTTCACATAATTCAGAGGGGGTACCTAATTGAACATTCCACTAAACCATTATAAAGACTCCATTTAATTATCAACTAGGGATAACATAATCTTGTGATGATGTTTTCATTATATGTGCATTCAAAGACTTTACACTACATATATCATCCTAGTATAAGTGCTTACATATGTAAGGAAAACTTAAACTACATAATAGTAAAAAAAATGAATCTAGAACTTTTTCTACATGTGCTTTCAACTAAAGATTGTGAATAGTTCACTATTGTAGAGAAGGGGGACCCATCACCCCTAGGACATGAAAGAGTCCTAAGGAACATGCTACCCTAAACTACCTCAGGTTTGCTAAATAGTTTGAAAAGGACAAGGTACTAAGGCTGAAAAGGAAGGACAGATAGCTTGTCACTTTCCTTCTGCTAAAACCAGATGCTCACAGGGTCAGAAGAGATGAATTCCAAAGTTTGGCCTACTTCCTAGACATCTCACTATCTAAGAATGGTAGAGTAGATCTCGGACTCCAACATGACATGCTAGTGTCTTAGGGATGCGTTGGCGTCTGTATAGACAGGGGTCCAAAAAACAAGAAAAAAGTCACAAGGAAATCTACTAACTATCTGACTATATGATTTTTATACTTTGAAAGAGAATAAAAAGGAAAAAAACAACGAATAAGAAAAAATAAGACTAAGGAATGAACTATTGTGAAAATGAAAAGGGGGGTGAGAAAACGTGCCTTTTCACCCACAAGTTGATTCTTCAAATAGATCCACTCGAAAACACTTGCACACATGGAAACAAGAAAAATGTTGGGGCTATTTTAGAGGACGGCCTCAGTAAGTCCCCAATTTTGGTGTTCCCACCTCCACGAATAGCCAGATAGCCACATAGTATAGAAAGAAATAAAGGAGATAGAAGGGAAAGTAGAGAGAGCACAAACAACTAGTATTATACTCAATGAACAAGATGATGCAAAGAGCAAATAACCATGAGGAATATCACCTTCACAGCTACAAGCACTCAAGGCAAGTAGTGGAAGGAAGAATCTTGTGGATCCTCCAATGGTAGTGTTATTGCAACAAGAATGTGGTGTAGGAATCAAAACCAGTAGCTTGTAGCCAAGAAGAGGAAGCATAGAAGCTATGGAATGAGCTTAGGGAGTGAGAATGAGTGAATAGAGTGAGAATTGACTAGAGAGGATCCAAGAGAGTGAAGAGAGGTGAATGAATGGATTTGAACTAACAAAAGGGAGAAAAGACCCATTTTTCATTGATCAAGGACATAAGAGACATTACACTTTGTGACCAATGGAGAAGTGTAATTTCTTTGCATATTCTAGAGGCATGAATCATGCTAGGACAATAGTGCGACACATGGACATCTGCACGACATGCACACATCCTTGACAAAGATTCCTCCACCAATGCAAAATGACCCAGTTGAGTCGAAGGAGTGAGGTTGTGATGGTAAAATTGCATCATTAGGTTTACATTTTCTAAGGTAGGGGTGATGAAATGGGGAATTTTCCTAGGGATGAAAATTTTCTCCCTTACATTTTTCCCCCACTTTAGTGAGCATGTGTTAGTGTGAATGCGAGGTAAAGTAGAAAGTGGTTGAAGGGAATATAATTTAACCATCGAGGAAGTAGATCTCTAATCTAGCACACCTAGACATGTAGGAGGTAGCTCTATAGGTTCTCAATCTTGCAGGGCAACCTTGATGTGAAAGAGAGAGATGGACCAACTGGTACTCAGTCTTGTGGAAATGGCTCCATGGGTTCTTAGTCCCGTAGAAGTTGAACAAAAGCTTTGCAGGTTCTCAATCTTGCAAAGGGGGTGCCACAGATTGTCGGTCCTATAAGACTTGACATGAAATGACTCCATTGGTGCTCGGTCCTAAAGAGTTTGATGCAAAATTCCCTTATAGGTTCTTGGTCCTATAAGGAAAGCTTGACGAGGTGCTCGGTCTTGCAAGTTTGATAGTGAAAGTGTGTTTACAGATGCTTGATCTTGCAAAGCAACATATTCAGCTTGCAAGATAGAAAGGGACCCATGCAAAGTTACACTCTATTTGAAAAGCACGATTTTTTTTAAAAATGATTCTATCATCAAGGAATCCTTTTGAAACATCTCTTTCATGAAGGAATCCATTAAAAAGAATGATCCTTCTCAAAGGAAAGTTTTCAGACTTCTTCAACATCAGAAAGAGTACTCCTTTTTTGAAGGAATTTTTTTTGATTATTTTCCTATGAATTGGTTTCTGAAAGAAAAATCTCACTAAGGGGTCCCTTGTTGAAGAATGTATTTTTGGAAAAATGAATGATTTTTAGTAAAGGGATTTTTTGGCCACCAAATTCACCTTATTGAAAATCAAAGAAGTGTAGTAGCCCCTCCTTAGGATGTTGCATGTGAAGCAAAGGAGCACGTGGCATCCTAAGGAGAGAATAAAGGAGCAAAGATGTTGTGGCCCATGATACATAGCGATATATAAACATGAAAATTTTGTCACACACATAAGGGACAACACATAAGCACCACACCATCACTAAGTAGATAGAGAAAGAAAAAAAAAGACAAAGAAAGCAAGAAACAAGAAAAGATGAAGAAATCAAGAGATAGGGGGATATGGGAGTTCGAGGTCAAATCGGTTCGAAGATATAAATAAGTAGCACTTAGTTTATGAATGAAAGATCATCAATCCAAAAATTTCTTAGATCATGAAGAAGATCACATGAAGAAAAAATTTAAAAAAAAATTGGGTCAACATGGAAGAGAGCCTAAATGCCCCCAACACTTTGCATCCTCCCCAATTGTTGAAAATCAAAGTTACAACATATAGAAGAATGATGAAACATATAGAGCAAGTTTACAATAAATTTTCCAGGCCTATATCCAAGCACCTACAAGGGTAGAAAGGGTCCTCTAGGAAGGATCACAAACACATAAATAAAAGCACAGGGAGAACACAACACACACACAAATCTACTCTAAAGATAAAGAAGAGGTACTCTCCTATTCCTCATTGACCAACAGGTTGTCCTGCTCCCAGTCTAGATCATTATAGGGGAAGGAGGACAAGCTTGTAAGGGAGGGATAGCGAGGGGATCACCCTTTGAATCTCCTCTAACAAGGGCCAAGGAAGAAGGCCCCTCAAGGTCCTCTTCGTTGAAATCTTGTGAGGTGAAGGTCATTGATCTTGCAAAGATTGCCAACAGAGCCGGGACATCATCCACCTTGAGTTAAACATGCACATAATCAAAGTGCCATGTGTTAACCAGGTGGGAGAATAAGGAGGCACCCAAGATCCACTATTGACCTCATCAAAAGGGGCAGTGACAAACTCAGGGGATGTCGGGGCTACCTCCATCAAAAGGATGGCGTAATCCAAAGTAGAGCCAACTCCTGAAGAAGGTGAACCCTTCTTCCCACCACCACCCAAGGTGAGGTCATCCTCCATCTTACACTTTAGTGAAGGATGTTGGATCCCCGTAGAAGAAGCGAAGGTGGAGGAGGGAGAAGATAGAGCCGCGATAGACACCATTGACGTGTTTGAGATGTCTATGGGCTGAGAAAATGGAGGGATGTTCAAAAGAGACATCAAAAGTGGAGGCTCCACGGAAGGAGAAATGAACATCTACACCCTTTTTGGGTGAGGGTCATTAGCACTTGTTGGGGGAGACAAAAGAAAAACCAAGGTGAGTGGATTTAAAGTAGAAGGATTATAAGAAGGAGGCACAATAGGAGGTGTCAAAATAGGAGCTACTAGCTCCCCTTCTACCTTCTGCAAGGTAGCTTGTTCAGTAGCCAGAGCTTTTATCCTACACTTGCACTCATGTGCAAGCTGGTTATGTTAGCTCCAAGCATTGGAAGTCATAGCCTGAGAAGAGATAGGAGGACCCTTCCCCTTGCCATAAACAACGGGTCTAGGAACCGTGGGAAGATGATAAGTTCAAATACTTGATGCTTATATTTTCACCAAGCGGGAACTGGTACTAAGCTCCCCATGTGAGGCATGGGTGTAGGAGCCGAGGATGCCATAATAGGGTGAGAAGAAAAACTAGATGGAGTAGGAGATGTAGAAGAGGAAGGCCCATGGTTGTGAGCAAGCTTCCTCTTACCCTTTTGTTTGGAGGAGGAGGCAACTTGCTATTTTACAATCATAAAACCTTTTATTGAACTAACGCAGAGGAAACTGAATAGGTCACCTTTGGCACCATGCCCCAGTCTTATACTTGACATATGCATGATATAGCAAGCATGTCCTTGGAAGGAGAGGACCAAAGGGAGTGGGCGAAAAGTGATCTAACAAGAAGCCCCCATGTGACACTAGTGGTTTATAATTGGTGTCATGCACAACGTACACAAAGCCCTCATGAGAGAATTTGAGAAATTTATAAATCACCAAAGTGATGTCATTCAATGAAACCAACCAAAAAATACCCAGTTTCACCCTAAATAGATCTGAAGCTAGAATTATAACAAAAGAGGTATCTACAACCCTGGGTCCTATTAAGAATGAAAGAGTAATATAACCAATAGGAGGGACTGAGAGTCCATTGTGTGTGCATAGTGGCCTTCAATTCTTCATATTCCTCCCTATGCAAAATTTTATCAATAGAGTTTCTTCTGTTATAACATTCACTTGGCTCGTAGGGTCAACTAAGACGTTAGTCACAATGTGTCCATTGACACAATGGGGAATATACAAGGGAGAAGGCTCTTTTTTCATTGGTAAATCCTATGAGGTAAAAGTTATGTCTAGTGATCCACTCGTAGGATGGGGAATAGGAATATGTGTGAATGAGGCCTTATTAACGTACACAGGTGAAATATACTCAACAGGCATAAGAGTGAGAGATTAGATAGCGACCTACCTAAATTTGTTCCTAAATATCTAAGAGCCCTTATAACTATGCAACTAGGGGTCGTAGATTGGGTTACAAGGTTGTATGCACTGCAACACACAAATCTACAACATGCCTAGGATACAAAAGAAGGTTCTTTGATACTAGGAAATGAAACATAAATAGTTCATGTCGGGTTCACCAAAATGTAGATAAAGGGGACCCGTCATCCCCAGGAATCTAGTTCATGAAAGAGTCCTAAGGAATGTGTTGCCCTAAACTACCTTAGGTTTGCTAAATAGTTTGAAAAGGACAAGGTACTAAGGCTAAAAAGGAAGGGCAAATAGCTTGCCGCTTTCCTTTTGCTAAAACTAGATGCTCATAGGGTAAGAAGAGCCAATTTCCAAGGTTCATTCTACTGCTCATAAAACTCATTATCTAAGGATGACTGCATGAATCTTAGACTCCAACACAACGTGTTGGTGTCTTAAGGATGCATTGGTGTCCATATAGATAGGGGTCCAGAAAAAAAGAAAAGAACCACAAGGAAACCTACTAACTACCTAACTATGCGATGTTTATACTTTGAAAGAGAATAAAAAGGACACAAACAATGAATATGACAAAATAAGACTAAGGAATGAACTATTGCAAAAATGACAAGGGGGCGAGAAAACATGCCTTTTCACCCACAAGTTGATTCTTCAAATAGCTCCACTTGAAAAAATCTACACACATGAAAACATGAAAAATGTTGGGGCTATTTTAGAGGATTACCTGAATCAGTCCCCCATTTTGGTGTTACCACCTCCATGAACAACCAAATAGCCACATAGTATAGAAAGCAATAAAGGAGATAGAAGGGAAAGTAGAGAGCACAAACAATTAGTATGCTACTCAATGAATAATATGATACAAAGAGAAAATAACCATGAGCAATATCACCTTTGCAGCTATGAGCACTCAAGGAAAGTAGTGGAAGGAGGAAGCTTGTGAGTCCTCCAATGGTGGCATTGTTGCAATGAGAACGTGGTGTAGGAATCAAAAATAACAAGTTGTAGCTAAGAAGAGGTAGCGTAGAAGCCATGTAATGAGCTTAGAAAGTGAGAATGAGTGAATAGAGTGAGAATTGAGCTACAAAGAATCCAAGAGAGTGAAGAGAGGTGAATGAATGAATTTGAACTAGAAAAAGGGAGGGAAAAGACCCATTTTTCATCTGTCAAGGATACAGGAGATGTTATGCTTCATGACCAATGGAGAAGTGTAACACCTTTACAAATTCTAGAGGTAGGAATCTTGTCAAGATGGTAGCACAACATGCATATGTCCACATGGTGCACACGTGTCACCAATAGAGATTCCTCTAACAATGTAAAATAATGTGTCCAAGTGGAAAGAGTGAGGTGGTAGTGATAAAATTGCATCATCGGGTTCATATTTTCTAAGGTAGGGGTGATGAAATGGGGAATTTGCCTAGGGGTGCAAATTCGCTCCAATATAATTGTCAAAACTAAACTTTGTAGCTAACTAATGCTACTAACTGTGACTCACTTTTGAGGATAATGCATTGAGACAAACAAAGCATGAAATACAAGACAAGATATTATTCATGATTTCATTCACAATCACAACATGAATAATCTAATTAAGACAATGTAGTAATAAAGTTAACTATTGTAACAACATAAATAAATGTGCAAAAATTGAAGTGGGGAATAGTTACCTTGAGTGGCCCTTGCTCAAGTGACTATCTCCAAAAATTAAGCTCAATCTAGCTTCTCAAATCAATTAACCATAAGAATAACTAAAAACCTCTTCATTGCATAACTCGGTATCTCACAATCTAATAAGAATCTTCAAGGATATCTTATTCATAAAACATAAATGGAAACAAGGGATATATATAGGTGCAGTGGAGTCTTATTGAAACAAGGACTCAAAATAGAAATCTAAATGCAAATCACCACTCTCTTATAAAATAGAGTGTGACAAAGTCTAAAACATAACTAAAAATATAGAAGAAGTTGATGAGGAATGCAACTCTTCTGCAACGATAAAACTAAAATGTGGACTGTAGAAATAGTCATGTTGAATTCCCAATCATAGCAAGTTTCTTCTCCTTTAGTAGTCTTATTAAATGACATGATGACTCACAATCATATTGATAAATATATGCTTCCAATTCTACAACTGCGACGTTCTTCTTATTCTGGAACTTCCCCTACAACAATGTCTGAAACTCCTTTGGTTGTGGGTTGCACCCCTTAGTTGTCGCGGGCTATAGTTCTTCTTACTCTAGCTTCTTGGCTCCAAAGAGTTAGTTCACCAAAACATATAAATAATAATAATAACCATAATTTGATCATATACATTCACTACATCCCATACACATTCACATATTAACCATGCAATTACTAACATACCATAATCATATTTCCATATACTTAAACTAGGTTCAAGTTGCATGATGATCATAAAAAGATAGTAAAGTTCAGGAATATGTATGAAACAAGTATCTGGAAATGTCTAAAAGTATGCACTAAAATAATAGAAAAATAGCTAATAATTGGCCTCATCCCATATCATTATGAAAATATGCACCTTTCTTTCACAAACCCTTTGCGCCTTTACTCAAGGAAGAAGGGATCTATCTAAACAAATTAGCAGGGAATCCAAGTTCCAAGCCCTTACCTTCAACTACAACTTGATAGAGTATGTTGTCAAAGTGAAAATAGGGACTGAACTCTTTTTATAGCCCAAGCACCCTTATTATTGCTTGTTAATTGCATCAAAAAAATTAGATTTTGTAGGCAACCCAAATTGGGTGGCCTAAAAAACTAAAATTGTTTCTTATCTCAATAAGAAGCTAGTACTCCCTTTTTTCCTTATTGAAAAATTTAGCTGAATGACAGATGTCAACCTGCATTAATAACAAATTCAATAAAAAGGAAGGGTATTGGAATCTTTTTCTTGTATATTCAAGTTGTCAGTGGGACTTTTGACCCTGCCATAGTGTATTTCAATTATAGCTTGCAAAAAAAAGTTTTCATGTTCAAACCCTAGAACTATCATGCTTCTATACAAAGAAGCATAAAACTATAAATGCTAAAACCTACTAGTAAAATACACTCAAAAGAAGCTGGCATGAAAAAGGTACCCTCAATGATACATGATCTACAAAAAACCCAATATTTTGTTATCGAAGCTTGAGATCTAAATTTATAACATGCTTTGCAATTGACATGGTTCTTTAATTTTTTAACAACTACTTATTTGTTGCTTTGTTTGGATTATCTATTTGTTTTTTTTGGTCTAGTATAGTGGAATTGATAATTGTGAGGGATAAAAATTTGAATCCACTTACAAAATATTAACAATCATAACCATTTTTCCTAAATATAATTTAGTTTTACCTGATTAGTGGTGAGAGTTATAACACTGATGGGTAAAGTGAAAAGGGATGGTAAAGTGCAAGCCAATATTAAACCCCACCATAGAAGTTGCACTTGTTCCTTGTAAAGCTCACATAGTGTGAAGGAAACAACCAAAGTACTAGTGAGAAGCATATAGAACCACTACTACATGGGATATCTTCTTACTTATAGATCAATTTAATATGAATATCAGACACATTGCTTCTAGATGTTGTGGCTTGTTTTCATATTTCCCTAAATAGTGTGTAACCAATAAAAAACGAACATTGCTTTATCAAAAAATAAAAAGAAAAATATTGGGTACCATAAGACAACCTTAAAACCTACTTACCAAAAACTTTCCTTCCATAGCAAAGAGAAATATGGGTAATCGTGGAAGCTATAAGCGAAGAACAAACTTATATATATCTGACCATTTTTTTTGTAGGCTGCGTGATCCAGATCAAATCAATTGTTCATAGTAGTAGTAATATTATAGTTCTAGCATTGAGCATCAAACAAATTTGAGCTAAAAATAGGGAACTTCTTGGCGTTGTATGAAAAAATGGGTAGAATTTGCAGGAAAAATTAATGAAACCCTACCATGATAGAATATTTTTAAAATAAGATGAGTCAAAACCTATCTCCCTTTAGTTGTTGCTTTAATATATTCACAGTAAATGAAAGTATATCTGAAAATATCAAGGTTTTAGGGCTACTGAAGTTTGATTTGATTTGGAGATCAACGGGATTTTCTCAGCCTTTTAAATAAAAATATTAAATGCAACCCAAATTTCATTTTCAGGTGTGAGGTGAGGAATGTTTCAACTGCACAGGACTTTTTTGTAGGCAATGAAAATAAGATAGCCAACATGATTTGAACCATCTTACAAGCCTTCTCTAGCATTGTAGGCCGTTGACGGTGAAATGAAGCTTGGTTCATTTCAAATAGGATACGCCTTCAATGTAACAAGGTTAATACTAGTAATCACACCTTAATGTGCAATGGGTACGCCAAAGAGGTTTGGAAGGTCAACTAGGAAATATTTTGGTCTATTTTTGACATACATTTATGTAGGTTAGGCAATTTGGGAAATGATTTTGTTTGTGCAACAAAGGTGCCAATGGAGAATTAATAGCTTCAAATCAACTATGCATCCACCTATAGGGATTTGAACATGATTAAAACAAAACATCTAAATTGGGAAGATAATTAGGCTTCATTATTAACAAGATCATGTTATATTTTCAATAGGGAGAGAGAGAGGGAGAGATAGGGATATAAAGAAGGAAAGATAGAGGGGGAATAGAAAGAGAGAGGGATAAGGAGATAAAGATAGGGATAGAGATAGGGATAGAGATAGAGATAGAGATGGAGATGGAGAGGTAGAGTTAAAGAGATAGAGGAGACATGGATATATAGAGATGGAATCTTGAGATAAATATAGAAAGAGGGAGACATATAAATATAAGTATAGAGATAGGAAGTGATATATAGAGAGAGGTAGAGAGAGATCGAAAGATAATGAGGTAGAGATGGAGAGAGAGGGAGATAAGAAAAGGGAGAGAAATAAATAAAGAGATAGAGCTAGATAAAGATAGAGAGATAAATGATGATCGAGAGGGAGAAATAGAGAGATATATATGGTGTGATAGAGAGATAAATATATAAGGATATAGAGAGAAGGGGGGAGAGAGAGAGATAGATAGAGAGATAGACAAATAAAGAGAAGTGGATATAGAGAAATAAAGAGGGAGAGATAGAGAGAGAAATATGGAGAGAAATATGGAGAGATAGATGGAGGGAGAGAGAAATAGGGAGAGATTAAGGGAGAGATAAATAAGGAGAGATAGAGATATATGAGAAGAGGAAGAGAGAGATAAAGATATATGAGAAGATAAATGGAGAGGGGAATAGATAGAGAGATATATAGGGGGTAGGGACAAGTGATGGAGGGAGTGAATGAGAGATGGGGAGAGATAGAGAGAGGGGGAGATAGAAAGAGGGAGGGAGAGGAGAGGGAGAGATGGATAAAGATAGATAAAGGAGAGCTGGAGAGAAGAGGGGAAGAGAGGGAGAGGGAGAGATATAGATAGACGATGATGTAGGGAGATAGAGAGGGATAGGGAAAGAGATAGATACATAGGGAGAGAGATAGGTAAACAAGGAGATAGAGGTAGATAAAGATGCATGGATAGAAAAAGATGCTTAATATGGCATTAGTGTGATTTTTAAAGATAGAGATAGAGATAGAGATATGGAGGTAGAAATGGGGAGTGTGTGTATATGAGAGAGATATATATAAAGAGATGGATATAGAGATATATAAATAGATAGAGAGGGATGGACATAGAGGAGAGAGGAGAGATGAGAATTAGAGAGATATAGAAAGATGGAGTGATAGGGAGATATGAGGATATAAAGAGAGAGAGATGGAATGAAAGGAGATGGAAGGAAAGGGGATGGAGAAATATAGATAGAAAGAGGGAGATAATGAGAGAAGGTGAGATGGAATGATAGAAAGATAAAGATATAGGAAGTGACAGATAGAGAGGTATATATATATATGTATATATATATATTTGTATATATATACACATATGCATATGTATATATACATATGTATATGTATATATATATATATATCATATGCATATGTATACATATATATACATATATATATATAGAGAGAGAGCCTGGGCGATAGGGAGAGAGGGAAAGATATAGATAAAAATAGGGAGGGAGAGAGATATATATATAGTGGGAAAGATATAGGGGAAAGAGATAGATGCAAGGAGAGGAGGAGATAGAGATTGGAGATAGAGATTGGAGATAGAGATAAAGATAGAGATAGAGATAGAGATAGAGATGGAGATGGAGATGGAGATGGATATGGAGATGGAGATGGAGATGGAGATGCAGATGGATATGGATATGGAGGGATAAATGAAGATAGAGATAGGGGAGAGAGATGGAGAAAGGGAGAGATAGGGTTATAAAGAGGGAGAGATAGGGATAGAAGAGGGGATGAGTGAGAGAGATATATAAGGAGAGAGGAAGAGGGAGGAGAAATAGAGATAGAAAGAGAGAGAGAATGGGAGAGGGAGATATAGAGAGAAATACTAGAATATAGGAAATGATTTATAGAGAGAGGTAGAGAGGGATATATAGAGTAGGAGAGATGGAGTGAATAAGAGATATAGATAGAAGAGAGAGAGGGGACAATGAAAATGACCCCGACCATTGGTCATTGTTGATCTCCTTTATTATGGAATTAACAAAATATATCGTGATGGGTGGGAGCCTTTTGCCACTTATTTGTTGGTCCTGAATGTCTGGAAAATATTGTGGCTTTTGTAAATGACTCAAATAATTAGCCACAACTATATGCTACCCTGTAAATGGGCACTTTATTGGATGGAGGACTATCTTTTTTTAATTGTGTGTTCATATTTCATGTCATTGCTATCTTCACCTCCAAGTGTGGACTCTTTAACTCCCTTGCACAAATATCTTATTATTACATGTACTTAATATTCCTCTTAATTCCAAATGATGGTTGTTGTTTTAAACAAAGTATTTTTACTTAATATTTAATGAATAAGAAGAAAACATATTAAATATTAGTATTATATTTATATTTTATGTTATATTATATATATATTATTTAGTACACTTATATTTTATATTATATTATATAGTATATAAATAATATATTATATATATATTAACTATCAATCACACCTTGGTGCACAATGGGTATGTCGAAGAGGTGTGGAAGGTGAATTAGGAACAAAAATGGATTATTGGTTGCATAAATGTGTAGTACATGAAGTCGATTGGTAGGCCATTTAGGAAATGATGTTGTTTGTGCAAGAAAAATCTCAATGGACAAGTGATAGCTCTAACTATGCACCCACTTTGAAGGATCCAAACATGACTAAAACAAAATCTCTAAATCAAGAAGAGAAGCGGTCTCCACTACTAATAGGCTCATGTTATTTCTGTGATAGGGAGAGAGAAAGAGGAAGAAATAGGGATAGAAAGAGGTATAGGGGATAAAGATAGAGATAAAGATAGAGCTAGAGATGGAGATGGAGATGGAAATGGAGATAAAGATAAAGCTAGAGATGGAGATGGAGATGGAGATGGAAATGGAGATGGAGATGGAGACGGAGATGGAGATGGAGATGGTGATAGAGATAGAGAGAGATATGGAGAGAAGGAGAGGGATAGATAGAGATAGAGAGGAGAGATGGATAGATATAGATGGAAGAGAAAAATATCTATAGAAAGAGAGAGGGGGATAAATATAAAGAGAGAGATAGGAAGTAATATAGATAGATAAATACATAAAAATGTAATAGAGAAAGAGGTATAGATAGAGAGGGAGAGAGATATAGAGAGGGGGGAAAATGGAGATAGAGATAAGGAGGTAGAAATGTGTAGTGTATGTGTATATGAGTGAGAGAGAGAGATATGGATATAGATAAAGAGGGATATAAATATATAAATAAATAGAGAGGGAGGGAGGGAGAGAAATAGAGAGAGAAGAGAAGAGAAGTAGAGAGATATAGAAAGAGGGAGTGATAGAGAGAGGGAGAGATATGGATAGAAAGGGGAGATACAGAGATAGATATAACTTGTGAAATATAGAGGGGGTGAGAGATAAATATATAGAGAGGGAGAGATGGAAGGAAAGAGGAAGAGGAAGAGGGAAAATGAGAAATAAAGATAAAAAGAGGAAATAATGAGAGAGGGGGAGATAGAGAGATAGAAAAATAATGATATAGGAAGAGGTATATATATGTATATGTATGTGTATGTATGTATATGTATATATGTGTGTGTATATATATGTGTGTGTGTGTGTGTATAAATATGATATATTCTCTACTGGGTTTGAAGAGTTTAGATATTTATTGATAGATCTTTTCTATGGTGAAACTTCAAATCAAGTAACTGAAGCCAATAAGATACTACAAACTCTAAAGTTAAAAAAATTGGCTAAGTTTCTCTCATATAATTTAGTCTTTGAAGCCTTCATGATAGCAGCCAATAAATTGCATGACCTAACCATAAAAAAATATTATTTAAACTCTTTACCTTGTGGATTAGGCACCTGGGCAGAAGAATACATTATAAGAAAAGAACACAAGACAATAGAAGAATGCACTTTTGTAGAATTGAAAGGATTTATTGGCTACAAACTAGAAAAAACAATGTATGTTAGGAGCTTTTCAAGCCAATAAAGAAGAATATAATTACACATGCAATTTAAAAGAAGTTTGTGATCTACCACCTATCAACCAAATTGTAGATTTCTAGCAACTTAAAAAATTCAAAAGGAAAAGTTGTGGTAAAAGATGCAAGTGTAGAAAGTGCTCCCAAAACAGGTATGAAGGAGAGCATACATTCAAAAGAAGTAAATTTGGAAAGAATGGTAAAAGAAGATACAGGGTGGTTTCATACAAAAAAAGAAAATTTTCCAAACCACCACCATACTTATTAAAGAAAAGAAATAGGAAGGTCCCCAGAGGAGTCAAATGTTTTATCTGTAAAGGACACCATTATGCAACAAATTATCCAAAAAAGTTAAATCTTGGCACAAAAATTTATGCAATGTTTGTATATGAAAACTAGGATTGCGAAATAGTAAATAGTAAAGGTGTTCCCCCTAATATGGACAATCTGTATGAATTACTTGAAATTGTTCCTGATACTAGTTATATGATGAGCTTTAAGGATCTAAAGGATAGGAAAAGGCATTATGATAAAAGAAGGGCATCATCTAACTCAGAATCCCCTTCTAATGAAGAAGAAGAGGATTATTTAGTTTCCTTTCTCAAACACACTCTCGATGATGTCAGGCTTAAAATTCAAATTGAGAAATCCAAGGATCCTTATAAGACCACAGGAACAAAGGAGGAAAGGAAATTTTTTGTTAAACAACATTTGGAAACTTTAAAGAAATTGGAGTCAGAACAAAGAACTCCAGAAGCAATTGAAATTACAAAAGAAACCCAAGAAAGGATCAGCTAAAGATATTGACAATGATTACAAGATTCCTCCATGGAAAAAAGCTAAACCATCTTCGTTCAAGCATAGAGAAAGATTTGCAGACACTGATATTATTGTTGTCTTTCAAAAACTTGACCTTATCATGGATGACATAGCTGATCTCAAACATGCCATTAAAATCCAACAAAAGGAATTGAGAAATCTTTCTGCCACAGTGGGAGAAATCAAAGATATTTTGTTCAAAGTTAATCAACAGTCAAAACAACAAAATTTTGAACAGTCAGAACCTAAGCAAGAAGAAATAGAGGAAGAAAGCAACAGTAGTATTCATAAAACAAGGGAAAAATTGACATCTCTATTATTGGCTAATAATGGTAATTATATCATAATTAACTTTTGTTTTCCAGGTTTCAAGAAGATTCCTATGGATACCTTTGTCGATACATGATCTTCAAGGTCATTGGCCAAGACAAATGCTATACCTCCAGAATTTCAGAAACAAAGGCTAGACTTGCCACATAGCTATGCCATTAATGGAGAAAGGATTCATATGGGAAAATATGTATAGGATGTACATGTGGAAATAATGGGTAAGATGTTTGTAACAGATTTTATTGAATACAATTATCTTGAGGATGATGTTTTGTTAGGTTTTCTATTTCTCACTAAATATGAACCACTTCACTTTTGGAAGCATAAAATCTCTTTGAGACATGAAGAAAGTCAAGTAGAAATACCTACACTCAAAATAGTCAATCACAAGTTTGAAAATAGTGGGAAAAAAGAGAAAAAGGAGTCAGTTAAAGAACTAACAGAATCATCTACATAATTTTTTACTAAAATCAAGAATAGACTTGAGAAAGATTGTTGCAGCATGAACCCATTATAGTTTTGGTCACAAGAGCATGAAGAATGTGAAATCTAGATTAGACCAGAATGTCAATCTATAATTCCACATGAACTAGCTTATTTAATGAGTCCAACAAAACTCAAAGAAATGGATGAACACTTGAATGAGCTTCTTGAAGGCCACTTCATCCAACCAAGGAAAAGTCCATTTTCATGCCCAAAATTTTTGGTCAACAAAAGAGTTGAACAACAAAGAGGTAAAAAATAATTTTGTATCAGTTAAAAGCCTCTTAATGACATCATTCTTCCATTTAATTATCCAATTCCATTTAGTTTAGATTTGATCATAAGAGCTACAAATAAGAAAGTGTTTTCTAAGTTTGACTACAAGTCAAGATTTTGGAAAATTAAAGTCAAAGAATCAGACAGATACAAAAATTCCTTTTCAGTCCCTCAAGGATTGTATGAATGGAATGTTATGTCATTCGGTCTCTACACAACACCAAATTATTTCCAACGAAGAATGGACCAGGCATTAAAACATTTAAAGGAATTTTGTGCAGTTTACATTGATGATATTCTTGTATTTTCTGATTCAGAAACTAATCATTTGTAGCACCTGGAGGAGCTTTATACAGCTATCAGGAAACATGAAATTTGTTTGATTGCTAAGAAAATGGTAATTGGTCAATCTCAAGTAGATTTCCTTGGTCTTCACCTTAATAGGGGAAATGTCCAACTTCAACCACATATTCTTCAGCATATCCAATAATTTCCTGATATATTAGAAGACAAAAAGAAAATCCAAAGGTTTCTTGGTTGTTTGAACTATGTATCACCCTTTTACAAAGGATTGACAGAAGACAGGAAGGCTATCCAGGAGCATCTCAAAGAAGGGAAAAAGGAAAGATGGTCTCTGAAGGCAACAAAAGCAGTTCAAAGGATTAAATCTAAGTGTGAAAATTTTCCTTCTCTCCAAATCCTAGCTCCAAATTTACCATTATTTTTATATACTGATGCTTCAGATACAACATGGTCTACTGTGCTCATATAGGAAGAAGAAGATGGGAAAAGGAGAATATGGGGCTACAGGTCTGGAACCTTCACTGATACTAAAATAAGATACCATATTTATGAGAAAGAGATATTGGTAGTAAAGAAAGGGATGGAGAAATTCAAGATTTTCCTCAAGCCAGTAAAATTCACTATTTGCACAGACAATCAAGCAATGAGAAGCTTCCCGAAAAAGAAGCCCAACAAAGACATTTCCCAAGGAAGAGTGGCTAGATGGTATTTTTAATTTCTTAGTTATAATTTTGACATACAATGGATTAAAGGAGAAAATAATCCATTGGCAGATGCATTACCAAGGGAGCTTGCAGAATCCATTTATAATAGAATCATTTTTAAAGAACCATATTTTTATAGAACAGACGATACTCCTATGTTCTATAGAAATGATGGAATCACCTTGCCATACTTGCCCAATAATATTGTGGAATTGCTACTTGAATTCTATTTCTTGGATAAATGGCTACGAGAACTAAGGAGGACTATTTGCTAGCACCATAGACAAGGCATAATGGACCAAGATGAAGAAAAAGAACTTCTGGAACTTTTGGGCCTGGACGAAGCTCTTGTTAAAAATTGGTGTAGCAGATATGGAGCTTTGCATATCCATGTAAGAGGATTCTTTGGAATGAACTGGTCAAAACGCAGCAAAATGAACCTTCTTAAAAATTTGAAATATGGTTTCATCAGTAGGATAAGTTTTGATTAGGATTCTTTTGAAGAGTACAGGGACCTGGTTGGTGCAAGGTTTAATCCATATTTACAAGAATTTTTCAATCTGATCCATCCTCACCTTTGGGAAAGAATGCTTGAAAGTATGGAACAATATTTAACACACTATCCCAAAACTAGATATGAGTTCCCTAGAATTGAGTTTTATGCTCTAGAAGCCAGGTGGGAGGTTGAAGTCTGAATTGAAAATATGGAAATCCATCTTAGGCTAGCATCATTAGCCAGAAGGATTGAATTGGATCATGCATATTCATAAGATTATGTAGTACAATTGGATTATATTTTCTAGGTTCACTCCCAAGATTGGGATATCATCTTTACCCCATTACCTAAGCAAATCCTTGATCCTATCCCTTTCTGATGCTAGCACATGGGATTTTTTGTGTCATGACATCACCCACGCTAAGAAGTGACAACAGGAAACAACCCTTTCATAAAAAGAAAGATCCTTGTATTTTATCCATTGTGTTAGTGTTTATGACAGACTGCCTAACAATTGTCTACTCCATAGTGTGGTAGGTGGTGGGACACGTGTCATCCTTGTAAGTGTGGATTCTAAATTTACTATAAAATTCCTTAAGGTTACAAGCTCTACCTCTCCTATAAATTGTTGGGGATACCTCATTCTTGGCATTGGAAGATTTCTAGATTGAAGTATAGAGTCTAGATTAAGGTCCCAAGTTCTACATATCAGACGTATGCTCTCTCCTGCGCCTCGAGTGATCTGGATGATTAGAAATCTGTATGCATGTAAAAAAAATTTCAATAATAATATAATAATATGATGCTTTTGATTATTCCACAAATTAGTATCAGAGCCTGAAGATAGTTTCCCTATTGATATTCATCTTGGATCTGGATCTGATGTTTCATGTTCTAGATGCTTTAACTCTAAGGAACTTATTATCCCTAAGATCTATTTCATTTTCACTCTGTTTATCTTCATCCTCATTGCCATAGTTCTGTACTTTTTCCATAAGTGATATTTTCAATGCATTCTAGTCTAGAAACAAACCCTTGCTAGTGGATTATGGTGTTGAAATCTACAAAATAGATTGTGAGTAGTTGTGGACCTACAGTAAGGTCGTAAATCCTATGTTGAAGCTGAAGGACGGGCATGGAAGGGTGATCAGTAAGTTGGAAAATGTAGCAGCAAAAGGATCGAAATGCACAAGTCAGTCCAAATCCCTTTCAATGGCTAGTCAAAGATCAATGAATGCAAGTATCTCTCTCTCTTTTATCATACATAATTGCTTTGAGGATAAAGAGGAATACATAGATGAAAAGGGGAATTTTAAGTTTCCAGATGTTAAGATATCAGATCTCTATCTTGAAAAGGCATAGTAGCTAAATCAATGCATATTGTTCGACAATCTAAATTAAATATTAAAGTGTTTGGAATTGGGATTTGTCCAGTCTATCTTCCATTCTTACTTCCTATAGACATCAAACGTTTGAAAGAAAAAGGATATTTCTATGTGAAATTTTCTTATATTTATATCATAGTTCATCCCCATTTCAATTATGATATAGGTGCAAAATATTTTGGTAGTCTCATAGATACTAGGTGTTGAATATGGGACCAGGCCATTGTAGCCCAATTTAGGGGAATTCTTACCAAAGCCTCAAATGAACACAAAGGTGGCGATGGTCATATTTCTATCCACCCAAACTTTACCATTAGTTTAGAAGATAAATTTGTATAGTTTTCTTTTTGTCTCCTTTTCCAAGTTAAAGGTGTTGAGATTTAGCCTGATTCTATTTATGCTACAATCGGTGGATGTTGTATATATCGATTATTGAACATTGTGTTCCCCCCTCAAATTTTCTAGCTAGGGTATGTTACCTAGAAGGAAACTCAAATATCCTTGATTTTGGTCGACATATCGATCATACAAGATTTGATATCAGGTTCCCTATCATTGAGAAATTGATAAATCAACCAGAATCTAGATTCCAAGAACTTTCAACTCCATCTCATAAATTGTGGTCCAGTAAACCCCATGTCCAAAGTAGAAGAGTCTCCAGTATCAATCTTCAATCTCTACTTGAAGAAACACTCTTTGAGCAGCCCAAATCCTTCACTAGTAGAAGACCAAGCTTATCCAAAAGGTCTTATTCTTTATCAAGAAATTTCCCAACTACATCCAACAAGCCATATATGGACTACAATCCTGAAGAATATTTAGGATCATCCAACCATTTCCCTCTATACAGGAAACCCTCTGTTAATCCTTATCCTTCCAGAGCATCCTTGGCTACACTTTCTAATCTAATTAGTAATCCTGAACTGATGAATAGATTAGCCAGAAAAGTTAGCAAAAAACTAGCTTTGACACCCAAGGAAGAAGAAAAAAATAAAACAAAGGAAAAGGGATCAAATTGACTAAAATGGGAGAAAAGGGTTGCATGATGAAAGAAAAGCTTCCTAGAGCAAGAGCTCAAAAGAAGAGTATTTATAAAATGGAAATGAAGGGAAAGGAATAAGAACTTGTAGGCTATGAACCTGGTAGATGGCCAACCCCTGAAACATTTACAGTTGTTAATCCAGATAAACAACTTTGGGGTAGATATGAAGCCAGACTTCATGTGGATCTGGGAGAGAAACAAAAAAACTCTAAAGCACAGAGAAATTGGTTAGCCCAGTGGATGATCTTAGCACAAGACAACATTGATGACATGGTTGTAGATATCAGAAGTGTTGGGAATAATTTTATAAAGACTCAGATTGAGCTTAATAATGTATCTTCCACCCAAGGGAAAATTAGTTCTTCTATCACAAAGGTTGAGAAAAACTCTTCTTCTACTATAAATAAAATTTCTAGCGTCAAATACCAAGTAAGTCAAGCACAACAGGATGTTAGAACTATAGTAACCAGCCAAACTCATCAAGATAGTTATATAACATCCATCTATGACAACCAGAAGCATTTTGAAAATTTCCAAAAAACAAGATGTGGAAGACCAAAAAATACTTATAGATGTTGTAGCTAGAAAGCTAGAAAAAATTTACGTAGTAGCCAAGAAAATTAGGAAAACACAAATTGGTCGAGATAGTTATAAGGAAGAAGAAAAAGAAAGGAAAGGAAAAACACAAGAGAAACTAGTCCCAAAGAAAAAAAGAACAATAGTGCAGAGAAGAACAAGAAAAGATGAAAAAGAAGAAATCATTGAAACATCTGCCAAAAGAACTCAACCATCTGCACAAATGTCCATGCCCAAAGTCAAAGAACATAGTTTAGCTAACAAAGAAGAAAAGGGAAAAATACATGATTGGTTGCAGGAACTAGAAGTAGAAAAAGAATAGGTAGAACCTGTGTATATGGATGAGCCTAGGTTTTCCAACAAAGAGTCTGAAGAAGATGGGACATCTAATGTAAATACTTTAGAAGTATCTGCTAGTGATCCTAAGACTGAATTTTCTATAAATATTGATTTTGAAGAATTAGAGTTAGATTTTTCTAATTATAAGAATTTGCAAGAAATTGAGCCTTGGGAATCCATGAAGAATTTTTTTGATTTCGATATTGAGATGAAGGATGTAGTAAAATAAAATGCTAAGCTTGAGTAACTTAGGCCATTTGATGTGAGTGGATATATTCTCAATATTGACACAATTGTGGATCCCTTTGATACTATCTGCACTTGGGCAGATATACTTGAAAACATGTTTGACAGAAGTGGTCCTTGGAATGAGCTTGCAAAATTTTTGTATCCAATTAGATTATTGTCAGGAAAACTCAGAAATTGGTGGAACAACCTACCAGATCATGGCAGAAGAACACCCTTAGATGAAAACACTGATTATGTCAAACAGAAAGATATGGGGAAATATGACATATTCTCTGTTGGGTTTGAAGAGTTTAGATCTTTATTGATAGATCTTTTCTATGGTGAGAGATAAATATATAGAGAGGGAGAGATGGAAGCAGAGAGGAAGAGGAAGAGAGAGAATGAGAAATAAAGATAAAAAGAGGAAATAATGAGAGAGGGGGAGATAGAGAGATAGAAAAATAATGATATAGGAAGAGGTATATATATGTATATGTATGTATATGTATGTATATGTATATATATGTGTGTATATATATGTGTGTATATATATTTGTGTATATATATTTGTGTGTGTGTATATGAGAGAGAGAGAGAGAGAATATTTTTTATCATTTTCAAAATATGTAGACTCCATACACAATAATTTAGGCATTAATACTCAAAAGTAAAATATTTTAAAGTATTAAGTTTATAGAGCAAAGAATGAATAAATATTTTAAAATTAAAAGGCAATTTTTTAATTTAATTTTATATTATTCATTGTGAATTGGCAGGGGGTTATTAGTCCTTTCCTATATATGCAAAGACAATTTATATTTTTTCCTCACTATTACTTTGTTCCTCGAAAACTGCACCAACAAAGAAATAAAGGTCACTTTTCTTATTGCCTTCAACATTTTGATTTTCAAAATGGAATTTTTTCTAGTTTCTCTCTTTTTGATTTGCCCCTCATATTTTTGGCATGAGTTTTGTGATTTTTTGATTAAAAATAGGGGAAAAAAATCTTTTGGAAATTGAGCAACAAGTGAGGAAATTTTTTTAGGCATTCCCTAATACAATTAAAGAAAACATTTCTAGTGGGGGAAGAGGAGGTTTTAGGATAGAGTCAAATATTTAGGTGTTGTAGAATGTTAAAATTGGTTTGGGACATCTTGAAGAAGGCTTTGGTAGATAATAAAATTGAGGAAAAAGTAGTTCTTATAGCTTATGTATGAAACTGTTAGGTTTAGATAGGCGCCAATTTCTAATTGGTGGGTTAGTAGTGATGGTATTATATAAAGACAATGATAGTTTTGTCAATGTTGGTTTTATATGTAGTGCAAATGTTTTTTGAAAATTAAGTGATGGTTTTGTAATTATATTTTGATGAAAATTAATGGTATTATTTAAGTGATAGTTCAAAGAGCTCGTGGTGTTCTAATTTCTTCTATCGTTAACTTTCTTCAATTGTTAAGGTTCCATTTTTTACTATTAAACATAAATTCATTATTGAATATTAAAATAAAATAATAAATTAATATACAGTTTAAAATTAGAAAAAAATTTGAGTGAATTCATAATCCATAAGAGTGAAGTGTTAAAAGAGTTTGTACAAGATCCCATGAACCAAATAAACTAGATTTAAGATCATCGTATTGCCCAATTGGTTTGAGAGTGGAGATGTGGTTAGAAAGAATTGAAAAAGAATGTCTTTAAGTTGAACTTACAGATCAACTATCCCCAATAAACATAAAATAAAATCATTGATTTATAATCATGACAAGAGGGACTAGGGGAGAGGGGCCCATAGTGGAGCACCCTAACTTCGTGTTTCTCAAAATCCTATGTGGAAATTTCAAATCACTCCCAATTTTGTGCAATAGTTTATTTGGAAACTCATGTGCTTATATATTTCATTTTAGGACCACATCATCAAATATGATGCCACATCAGCATTCTTTTTGTTGAGGTATCCAGAAAGGCCCAAAAAGAAAGTGAGATTGATAATGGCACATTAAGTCATGTTTTATTGGTGTGCTGATGTGGCATCACATAATTTGTCACTTTGCATACTTTATGGATAAAAAGTGTTTTGCAATTGGATATTAAAATGCTCCACTATAGGGACCACTAAGGACTACTTATATCCCCACTATTGGACCCTGCTCCATTATGGGCCCCTCTCCCCTACTGATCCATGAATCAAGTTGTCTCCAAATTTAAGTATTTAACAAAACCCTAAATGACACTGATTGTGGAAAAAAATATTGGCATTACATTTCCCTAGCCAATGGAACAATATTCTCTAACAAGAATGTGAATAGGTTTTAGATGATGTGGCATAGACATGGAGAAGCTTTTCATGGGATGAATAAACACTAGTCTTTGAAGTTTATGTGGAAGAATATTATGGATGGACCATTCCTAATATGACCGTTGGATTGAATTCAAGCACGATCTGATAATGATGACAAGACAAAATAGTCTCGCATGCCCTTGCGGAATTCTATGCCGTTATTTCTATTAGCTACTATTTATAGAAAAATTGCCTGGCTTGAAAATTTATCTCTACCAAGATACTCTTTCTCCCCAATCTTAAGAAAAGCAATTTTATGGTTTTTTCCTCACATGATTGATTTTCTTCACTTTTTTTTCTTTTGATTTTTCCTTTCTTCTGATCTTTACCTCCCTCTATATATTGTAAGTAGCACAAAGTCATGTTCAATTAATGGTGAAGAGGTATTCATAGCCATCATTTCCATGGAAGTCCTTCAAATCTTGCGAATGAATTTGAAAGATAAAGAACCAATTATGGATCCTTGGTTTATAATAGATTTCCTCAAAACAAATTTACAAGTCAACTTTTTTGAGCTATCAAAGAGGTTAGGGACTTCATAAATTCTCTCTTCAAATCCACTAAAGTTGTCTATCCCCATTGTAATTCTTCAGATGCCAACTATCGTTACCTCAACAATAGGAAGAGATGCAAATTCATTCAGCCAAGATTTCAATGTCCCAGCTGTAACAACTGCTTTACACTCGGTGGAAGAAAATACCATTCAAGTCAGTTTGCGGGAAAACTCTCTACTTCAGTAGCCACCAAGAGGAACTATATGTTTCCAAACCAAATTCACCCCCCAGCCAAGAAATCCAATACCGAATTTGGAAAGTAGATAATGGAAGCTTCAGTAACGACATGTTACAATCAGATGGAGAAGTCTTTTTATGAAGGTTCAACTACTCCAAGTCAAGAAGAGATGATAGATCTTAGAGAATATAGTTTTGGTCATCACCCAAATCATGGTGAGGTATGCAAACATGGATGTTGTATAAGAGGAATCCAGTTTACAAGTTCTAATTTCCCTGGCTTGATTAGTGCACATGACTTTAACCATTACTCGCATCAAGCATAGAAGTTTGGATCGTGTAACAACATGCAAGAGAAATCAGTTTTGGCTTCTTATGAACAAGGAGATCATGCAGAACAATATCAAACAAATAGAATAGAGATAAAAGAAGAAGAACCAATCAATAAATTCAGTTGCATGCAACAATACCAACCTGCTGTGGAGCTTGATATGAGGGATTATTTTGATGGTTGAGGTATAAAATTAGCTCTAGAAAGTTCTACCAAGAAAGAAGTAGATGAAGGTTTCTCTAATTTAATTACCAATCTTATTGAAGAATGCAATGAGAATTTGGCTTCTACATGGGAATGTGAGCTTTGATCACTTTTCCATTCTTCTTTCTTTTCTAGTAACGAAAGGCATCTATGAATTTGTTCTTGTATTCAACTGTTATCTTCACTATCTTGTATTGAAAGACATCTATGAATCCATTCTTGTACAAAATCAATGTTTCTCTATAATAATTAGATATTGCATTCAATTGTTATCTTCGCTATGTTGTATTGAAAAAGTTTTGCTATGATGGGATGTGAGAAATTTATGTAGAATCAAAGCTATCCCAGTTAGTAATAATGACATCATGAGGCTAACATCCCAGTTATTCATAAGAACCTCTTATGGTTAATATCTCAGTTGTTATATTTTGATTGATACCTCAACATCCATGAGGCTAATATCCCAACTATTCATCCATTTTATAAAGTGGTCAATTTAAACAAATTGATCATGGAAAATTCACCATCAACAATTCATCAATTCACCTTCAACAATTCACCACCATGACAAATTCATCGCTTGGAAAATTCACCACCAGCAATTCACGACATTAATATTTTTTAATATATATTTCCAAGACATTGAGATATTTTTTACAAAAGAATAATTTCCACCACATTAATAATAGAGATGACTGATATTGTTGTATAATTTGTTTACTAGAGTAAAATAAAATATATTGAAAAATGTTTTCATTTTTATTAAATCATAAATCAAATTTTATAATTGTGTATGCAATGAATTGCAGGTGGTGAATTTTCCACAAGATGAATTTGTCATGATGATGAATTGTTTGACGGTGAATTGTTGACATAATGATGAATTGTTTGATGGTGAATTTTTCTAGAACCATTTTAAATCAATATTTTGGAAGAGAATTTGATTTTCTTAAACTAAAACTTCTAAACAATGTAAAAATAACTCATAGCTTTAAAGTAGGAAAGCCATGATTGTGGATTTTTTTTTAATGTATTTATTAATCCTTTATTCATTTTCATAATTGTAGAATTCTATCATTCAGTTCTTCCTTTTTGTGCAATCTTTGGATAAACATTAATTGTTACATGGGTGTTTGCAGGTTTGCCTTAATTGTCCATGGGTAGTTTTAGGACAAATAAGAAAAGAAAAATAGATAACTGAAAAGAATAAGTTTTCAGAATAGTTAAATATCACATACTTTTAAAGTATACCTACAGTTAAAAAGGAGTTCAATAAAAGTGCATGAAAAGCTTTATCGTCCACCTCTCCATTACTATCATAGCTCAGTTGTTGAGTTGACGTGTCATTACTTTGTGGGATTTTTATGTGTATGATGGTTATAATGGACTTTCATTCCACATTTTTATCTCATGTTGAATCCTTTTTCAAGATTTTGGATGTTTGGCACAACAAACTAAAAATATTTAGCAATCCCATTTTTCAATTTCTCAATTTTGTTTGCATGAGGAGAACTACAACCTTGTATGATGATAAAAATAGGATTTTTAAAAATAACATGTAAATTCTATATTTAGAAATCATATTTTTATCATCATGTAAGGCTATAGTTATCCTCATACAGAACCATTTTAGCACCTCTAGGTCAAACACACAAGAATTTGTAAATGTATACATCAATTTTCTATGCCATAACAAGACTTTCAGCATGCATTGTTTTGTTTATCATCATGTATCTCAAATCAGAAAATTACATAATAAGGATGTTTATAATAAGAGAATGAGATTCAATTAAAAGTACTTTTAAAGTCAAAATGCAGCTAATTTAACATTGTAGATAATAGTTCTTCACTATGAGTTGTTTTTGTTTGTTTTTGTTCAATATTAGAATTAAATGTGCTTTTTTTCAATATAATATTGTAGATGCATCTTTTTTTTTGGAGCATTGTTATGTGCTTTTGTTAAAATAAAAATATTTTAAATTTTTTTTAATCAATTATAATAAAAGGTAAGATATAGGTTTTTGAAAGGGATTCAATTCTTTTATAAACAAATTAGAAAGACAATAATATTATAGTCTAATGATTATTAGACTATGATTACAACTAGATTAGAATAATGAAACAACACAAAATTAGTAGAAGCAAGGCCTATGTCTTACTATGAAACCCATATGGAACACAACCAAGCTAAAAGAAAATCACAAGCATGAAAAACTCCAAGGAATTTTAGAGTTGATAGAAAGAAACAACTTTCCAATCCTACAAAAAGTTAAGGTGCTTCACCATGAAGGTTGTGTCCTCATTCTCCCTTCATCACCCTTACTTTGTGCCCTCTAGTTCTCAAGATATGCATGATCTAATCAAGAATGGAGTAATATTTCAATCTCTCTTGTAACATTTTAATGTTGTTGGCATTATTCTTTATGGGGGCTCTACTAAATTTAATTACCCTCCTTATATTAGCTTTGATCCATCAAATGTTTCTCTAAAAATTTAATTCATTCACCACTCTTCGTGTTTTCCATTTTCAATGCACTAATTTATTACATAACCTCCCAATGTTTGAAGAAAAGTTGTTCTTCTTTCGTAGGGAAAAGCACCTTCTCCTTGGAATTTTCTTAGCCATTTAAATAGCTTTTAGTTTCATTTTGTTGGTATCAATGAAGAACCACTTAAGGATTGTATAATGGATGATAACCTCTTTGTTCATATCAATATTTATATTTGCAATCAAGTTCACAATTGAATCAACAACCTCTAAAGAGGAAGAAGGGAATGAAAGATCAACTAGTGAAATAGAAGGGGCAAGGCATAAATATTTCACTTTGGGAACCTCATCATCCAAATCACATTTGTCATCCTCCATTTTCACTTTACTCTTAACCTTAGGAATTTTTTTCTACCCTCCACTCCCTTTAGTTTACCATCCAAAAATAGGGCCATTTCTCATCATAGTTTTCCCCTTCTTGAATGCGACTTTAGTGCTTCTAATATATTCACCACCAAAAAAATTCATTCTTCCATGATTCTCAATACCATTAGGGACAAAGACAAGAATTTCTTGGGAAGGGGACTTAGGGTCAAGACTCAAGGTAAGAAGAATAAACCATTTTAGGAGTGTAATCCATAATGGGATAAGGTCATCTCTTCTTATAGTAATGTAATTCCAATGTAGAAGAAGCAAGGTGGTTTCTACAAGTAGCAATGACAAGTGGGGGTTTCAAGGAAAATTCATGTTTAATAAGTAGGATGAAATATTTGTGTAGGGCACAACCTTAATTATTCTATTAAATTCAAGAATATAGTATTCAAGAAAGGATGACATGAAGAAAGGAAAAATTACTAGGTAATTATCATCATGAAAATAGACAAATGATGTAAAATGGTGTAATTGGCTCAGAAGTACCCCTCAAGCTTGACATACCTTGTTAGAAAAAAATGAGCATAGATAAAGGATTTTATCCTAAGTTACTTTAGTGTAGTTCTTATACCCTAGTATGAGCAATAAGAGGGAGACAAGAGATTATGTGGTGAGTTACAAAAGGATGTGGTAGTAAAAAACAATTAAAACTGATAATACACATATATTCACATATACATAATAGCACGTCATACATCCATTAGATCATCATGCGGTATATTATATTCATCATATATAACTCTATTACATAGTTCATTTATACATCAATATTCTTCCTTATATTTCTCTTCTATATATTATTGATTTATAATATATTACATACTTTCTTCTCTATTCTACTTCTATACATATTTCATCTTTGATCCCCACTTGTACCTAGTTGTAAGTATTATCAAGGAGTGTGTCTCATATGTACATGTTATGACCTTTGGATGTGTTGGTTGTGTGATAAGCATACCACATCTCCTTTACAATGAATGTAGCTTGCTATAAATTCAACATTTTCCTACCAACATTATCCCCCTTTGAAATGATGTCTTATCCTCAATAAATATTGGCTCTATCCTATTTGAGACACCCAAAATTTTCTAAGAACTTTAGTACTTGTGCCTAAGTTTTTTTAAATAGGTTTGGTTAAACAAAAAATTTGTTTAAATATATGCCTTTGAGTTGGGTGAAGCTCTTGTCCCATTGTTGAGTAGCTTGTTATAATAGCTATATTTGTCCAAAAATCTCTATCAAATTGTTTTCTACTTTGGTTCCCACGACTAGGATGTGAATAGAGTTGGTGAATTTGAATGCTTCAACTGGTAATCTTTTCTCATGTGCTAGTCTTTTGTTTTGGTGTTGATGGCTAGATGTGAATAGAGTTAGTGTACTAACTATGAAGTTTCTCCAAATATACCCTTAGGTTTCCATCTAGATCCTTCATGCCATCATAAGTAGAAGAGGCTTGGATTATTTTTTCCTCAAGATTATCCATTTGTGATCTTAGGGATTTTATAGAAGCTTGTCAGCCTAGATAGAATTGATATAATGTATTAATTATTTTAAAGGTTTAACTTGCATTTTTATAATTTGTGTGTCTAGGTTGGTGTGGGAAGAAACAAAATTTTCCCTAATTTCTTGAGATTACATCTTCTCCACTTCTATCAATACTTTATTTTTTACAATGTCCTCTTGGTTTTGTATTTCTTTGAATAGCCCATTTGTTAGCTTTTATATTTTCTATCGAGTTGGAGATGAGGTATCTTTATGAAGATGTGGCACTTGATGATGGATGGTGGTAATGGGTTTTTGTATGGTTTCTATAGATTCTACATGATTTTATATAAGATATATTTTCCTTGTTAATTTGTAGTATGTACCTAGGTAGAATTTTTGAAAAAGGGATATTTGAGAGAAGTCTAAATGTGAGTTAGTGAGGGGTAGGTCCAATGATGGAATGGGAGTGAGTTTTTTAATTTTACAGTGAAGAAATTTTTAATTTCTTACATTAGATTAGGTGGTGGGGAAATGGGGTTAAATTGATAGATTTATTTGAAGGTGTGGGGACTATTCACCCTACTATGTTTCCTTGTCTCCCTCTCTAATTTTTGTTGCTTCATCTTTTTGTGTTTCTTGTTCTATTTCAAGGGGATTTTTATAGACTTTTTGTGTAGCCTTTAAATGGTTTCCTATTTCAGTCTTCCCTTTGCTATTGCCATTTGTGAAAGGAGTGTTTCCACCTTTTTCTTGGATCTAAGCTAAGAGTTTTGTAAATGTATTAGTTTTTCTCGCTTTTTTGGTGATAATTTCACGATAACTTCATCTAGTGCTTCTTTCCTTAATTTACCTATATTTTTATTGTTTCTTCTCTTCTTTGCTTCAAAATTATGGCTAATGTTTCAAGAAATCCTTCAATTATCTCTACTAAATATGAGGTCTACATGAGATGTAATAAATCATATCCTATTCAATTATTTTATTCTTTGCTTCACCTACAAAGGGGTGTATTTTTGTAATTTCTAAGAGCATTCCTACTATGAATATTGACTTGTAGAATTTACTAGAATCCATGAGATCCTCTATTTTCTCTTCAACTCTATCCCTTCAATTTGTGGTGATTTTTATTTTGATATTTTTTGTTTATTTTTATATGGGGTATCCTCATGTGCATAATTTCTCCTCTTTGTGTCTCTTTTCTTATATTTGTACCCTTTGCATCTATGAAATTGTATTTAATTTTTCTTTCATTTTATCTAAGGTTGTGCGGATTCACCTTTATTTTATTTATTCACATTTGAATTAGTACCTTTGTAGCTTCCCTCATTGGTGATTGTGTAATTAATTTTTGTGGAGGGGTCATACCCTATCTTCTTCTTGTGGTGATATGTAGTGACCTCATTTCTAGTTATTTTGTGCCAAATGTCATATGTATTCTTAAATCCATTAATATTAATCCTAGGGATTCTAACTTAATTATTTTCTAGTGCCACACTTGAGATGGTCCTACCTTTATTGAGAACGGTGAATCCAATTTTTTTATGATTGTAGGAGGTGTGGGGTATTTTGGGATTCCCTATTTTCTATGTAGCTTCTCTTTATTCTTCTCTACATGATCTATAGCCTTTTTTATGTTGTTCATTTATGAGTTCTCAATATGTATCAAATCTCTCTACATTAGGATATTTGCGAAGAGCCAATAGGGCCTTGTCATTTTCATAGGCTAGTTTATCATTTATTTCATATGGTAATTACAGTATCTAAGATGTGAGTGGTTCCACTACCTCCATGAAAGTGTGCTCTTTTTCTACCACAAATGTAATGTTCTTCACATATTAGTGCACAATATTAGAGGATACTTAGTCCCTTGATTTCATTTGGGCTTAGAAAGTTTTGAAGAATATGAGTATATCTCTATATACGATGTAACATCTTTAAAGTGGTTCACATGCTTTTTTATTCAGGTAGCTATTGGGATATCCAAATATTATATCTTTTTGGAAAAACAAAGAAGTATATTCTTAAATTTAAGTGCCAAGAAAATGATAAACTGTGAACCATTACTAAATTGGTGTCTATCACTCCATTTTGTTCTTGTGATGTTCTTAATTAGTTTCTCCTAGAGGGCCTCACATAAATTAAATTACTTTCCTTACACAACCATTTGGTATGTTGTTTATATTTTCGTGATAATAGTAGACCTTTCTTTTCTTGTGTGTTCTTATGTGAAATTCTTGGAGTTACACATTTCATTGTGAGGCTTATAATTTTATATATTGATAGATTTCTCCCATGTGATGTGGCCCCTATTATCTCTATCACTTTTTTATTGTTAACATTTTTGTTATAAGGGAGATCAACTTTGTTCCGTAGTCCTATCACTACATGTGTTTCTTCCTTGGTGATGTAGTAGGATTGGTTGAGATAGGTGAATTTATCATGAATCTTGCTGAATGTGATCTTTACCCAACCCTCCTCTATGAAAAAATTAGGGAAGCATTTCCATATATCTAGTCTCAAGTTTACAATTTATTGGTACTACAAATACTATTAATTTTTTCCTTGGTTGTAATATTTTTTATAGAGTGGCATAAAGGATTTATGGTTAATCTCTATAATTTTAGTGTAGATATACTTTCACACATATTTTTCATATAAAATATCCACTTGCACATTAGAAATTGCATCATCTAGATCTATCTCCATCACCTTGAATATGTATTTATTATACTTTGGTGAAGGATTATTTTGTGCATCTACCAAAGTAGGGGCTTCCATATTTTATTCTTATATGTTTTTTTCCTACTAGTTTTATTCTCCTAATCTATTCCCAACTGATCGAATTCACTTATGTAGCTTGTTTTGGTCTCAAGGTTTACAAACTTTTGATACTTGATGAATTGCTTAAGAGTGGTTTCTTTTTCCTTATGAGATAATTTTATAGGCTTATAATGGTGGAATTTTAATTTATTATTCTTACTTGCCCTTTTTTTTCACCAATTCTCCCCATTAGAATATTGTATTTTCCATTTTGGTGTTCTTGTTCTTTATGGTTATGTTACAACATTAAATAATACAAATTATCCAAAATATGCTTCTCGAGATCCTTCATGATAATACTTTAGTCTCAAGCCATTTACATATCTAGCCAATAGTTTTTATTGTAGTGATTTTATCTAATACCTCTTGAGGGGAACATTTTTGTAATTCTATATGGACCTGGCCATCAATTTTTTAATCTTCCTAAATTTTTAGATTTACTTTATATAATGTCAAAAAATGTATACCCTTGCAATTTTATGTTATGTTTTATGGTCACTTTGGTGTATATCCCTTTAGTGTATTTATAGGCTCATTTCAACCCTTACATTAGCCTTTTTCCCTCCCATGGTGTAAAGGCCTTATCTCACGTGGTCTATTTTTGTCAATTTGATGTTACAACTATCTTAACCTTGTGTTTCTCTAGTATTTCATCATTTTTTAGAGTTGAAACTATTTAGACAATGGTATGACATATAGATGTCCATGTGATGTGTGAGCATCATGCTATAGTTTTTCATTCAATAGCTATTTTCAAGTGTTTTACCACTTTTCACCTACCCAAGTTGATGGTAACCACTTGAGATGAATCTAAATGACTTACTAGCTCCTTCTCCTTCCCTTCTTCCTCTCATTTTAAATTTATCTTTTTATTTTCAATCTCTCTCTTGCACTCTCAAGCTATCTTCACCTTCTTATAACTCTTCTTTAGAATTTGTTCCTACTTGTGAGCACACTAGAAATTCTACAACACTCTTGTTTCTATGGCTTCCTCAAGCCTAAAAAGGTAATATTTCTCTCATTTCTTTTCTTTTTTAATTCTCTATCTTCTTATTTTTATTATGAAATTTCTTTTGTAGTGCCCTTGAGCACCTTGGGATATTCACATATTGTAATATATTTCAATTTAACATTGTTATAGTTCTTAAATCCTAGATTCAAATAGGATAAGGAAACACACATTTTATTTTATCATTTTATACATATTGGCTATCTATGGAGATTAAAAGATCGACATGGGGGCTTAAACTTAAGGCAAGCTCCCAAACAACCCCGAAAGCATTTTTTTCTAACTATAAGTTTTCCTTTGGGTGAAGATATCCATCCATGTGGAAGTTTGTCAATATCTTCCCTTCTCTTGTTGTTTCAATATTTTCATTTGGTTAATAGGTTAAATATCTATTATTTTCTCTCTTATTGTTATTGGTAATCTTCTCAACACTTTCTAGTTTTATCTTGGTGTAAATAGGGCACACATTTTAAGAAAGATATAAATTTTAGATGTGTTCTCCATACAAACCATAATGTGACACATGGATATTTGTGTTTAGAATTGGCATCTAGTCTAGAGAGCTCTAAATTTCATCACTAGGTTCTATTATATTAATAATTTATGTTTATGCTTTCATCTTATCAATTTTGTAATTTCATTTATGTTAAACAATAACAATTGAGCTTTATTTATAATATTTATCTTTTTTAGATAATTATAATCTTTCACAATTAAAACATATTATATTAATTAGAATAATCTTATTTTATTGGTAGATTAGGTTCCTTTATCAAAAAGGGCTAGTTAAATTGAGTGTAGTGTTTGCAAGATCATGTAGTAAGTGAAAATAGTATTTCCTTTGTCAAGACAATTTTTGTTACACTAAATTTTCATATAATAATACCATGTTATCAATTTGAAATATTTTTGACACAAATTTATGTCATTCTAGGTTTTCTACTTCTTTTTATCTAGATTTTAATTATATACTACAAGTATTTCTTCATTTAATTTCTCTAGGTCTCTTAGCCTCACATACAACTTAAATTCTTCTCATTGAACTATAAAGTAGTATCCAACCTTAAATTTGGTATAATATACTACATGTGTGATGCAACATCAATTCCATACTCTAATTTAAATGCAAAAAATATGGTTAATCTTTTGTAGGTTATATTTAAGCCTATATGATAGCTAATATTTTGAGTATCTACTCTATAGTTAGATAATATAGTCTATATTGTGGTTATCTCTAAGGGGGTTGTTCACCTAATGTCAGTTGGTCACTTAGCTTGTGAACCTCTAGAGTTGTGTGTTGTATGTTTGAGGCCTAGACTTGGTGAGAGTATAGAGAGTTGTTCTTGTGAGTATGTTGTGATTGAAGGATTGTGTACTAGGTGTACCTATCCTTGCTTTGATTAGGCTTCCAGGAGTAAGCCTAATTTTAGTGGGGAGAATGTAGTGCTCCTCCCATTTGCAACTTATAGATGTGGGATTAGTGTTTCAAATTCACTATTTTCCTTGTGATTTTTGTATAAACCACTGCATATTCGAGATGAGGCTCCCAAACATATCGATTGTTGGCATTTTTTATGTTTATATTCTTAGCTTATTGGTATGCTTCAATTTAGTGATATGCATTACATATGTAGTTATTAAATACGAACTTGATTATGGATGTTTAAAATGAATGATTTATATAATGGATGTTACTTTTATGTTTTATGATATTATACCCCATTGGTTGATTATACTATACTTCAGATATATGCACGTTAAGTAGGTACCCTTGACATGTGTTTAGTGGTTACATGTACATGGTTATTTTGAAGATGTCACAATGGTCCTCCCTATCTATTCACTGATCATACTCTAACCAAGTATGGTATGTGTCATATTTGACCAATATTGATGTGGATCTAAGTTAGGAGTTATTCTAGAATCAAAGTACAAATATTAAGTCATGATCCACATCTATTAGGACACACTTGAATGTGGTTTTATAGATAAGACCTTTAAGATAGAGTGATTTATTGTGAGATGAGTTAATGGAAGGGAAATGTATAGCAGTAAATGTGAGAGATTATGGAGAAGATAAGTGCCCTATCATGGCTTGAAATTGATCAATGTTAATGTCATTAGGGACATGAGATTCTAGAAAGGTTTTCTCAAGTTATTTGTGCATGGAAGATGTTTGAACTAGCTAAAGAATGAATATTTGTGCTGGTGTTTTTTTCTAGAAGTGGTCAAGGAGGTTATATTTTTGTGTAGATGGGGAGGAGGATGAGGCTCCTTGGATGGCGACTCAACCATGACAGGTAGTGACGACAAAATTAGATGTTTTGATGGTTACAATAGATACTTGGGTTATACTTTGTTCAATGCTATCGATAATAGAATCAAATGAGATATTATTGTTATAGGTATAGGGAGATTAATTATAATATGTGAAATATTTTCCATTATTGTGTGAAGGAAACAATTGTTTATATATACCTAGTTGTTCGTTAGGTTAATTTTGGGCTTCAATGGTGATTTTTCCGTGATCATGAGATCTTGCATTGAGTTTTTGAGTCTCATGCAATGTGATGTTTTATGTCCATGTTCTCGAAGATATTGACAAAATTCATGCTCTTTATACCTGTTGATGGCGATTTTGGCACCACAACAATGCAAACAGAATATTGCTACTTTGCTTCTCCTGAAAGAGAAAGGCAACACATGGATGCCTTAGCTCCTAGGGTCTTTGTAGTTGGGTCTCAACTATGCTGATGTTACTCAGTGGTCAATGCAACAGTAATATTCAAGGGGCCTGCTGGTATTGAGCTTCTGGATTGTTATCATATCAAGCATGAAAATCAAAACCTACTTTAACAAGGGTTTTAAAGAAACAAGAAAAGATAGATCAGGGTTTTGAAACATAAAAGAACAATAGTTCATCCAATCTTAACTAGACTTGTTAACTTCAAGGAATTATAAACTAAAACTGTAGAACAAGATAAGCTTGTGATTGACACACATCCTCTTTCATTCACAGTGCTAATTTGCATAACAGATTTTAATTACCATTTAAACAAAATGCAAAATTATTTCATTCCTTGAAGACTTCACAAATCAAATGACCAATTAAGACAAATATCATTTAGGAACACAACATGAAGTAGATTAAACTCTGATTTCTTCTACTATCAATAAAATAGATAAGCAATATTTACAAATATGGCACAATCACCATTGTATAGAGAATTTGAAGCTCTGGATTGTTTCCAACTACACTAAGAGAACTTAGAAAATACATTACAGTCTGTACTGAAATCTTACTACTAACCAAGAAGACAAGGAGAAGCTCTTATTACTAAGAATCAAGATGCAACTCTATCTCCTTCTATTAACTCACTAACTCCTAACAGTTCTCAGTCTAAAAGTTTTCTAAATCTAGAAGTTCTAATCCCCTATTGTCTAACTTTCTTCTAAATCCTTCTAACTCTTTTACACAGAGGCAAGAACGCCTTATATACAAAATGTACCAACTTGAATGTGCTGTCCCCTGCACTAGGGTTTACAAAATATTTGCCGACTATAGGAGAGTCAGCTCTTAGATCTTTTTATGAAGAGAATCAAAGCTGCATTCAATGAGAAGCCCTATTGTCCAAGTCGGTGATGGCTTGAGCTCAGGAGAAGCCTTTAGATCCTTTTGTAGCTACAACATTTACTCCTCTGTCTTCGTGTCCACCTTCGAACTCTACCCAAGGCATCTTGAATGCTTGGAATATCTCCAGGGCACTTTACCATTAATACTGGTCAAACTCCATTGGTGGTTACCATAGTTGTCCCTGTGAGTCATGGTTGCTTCATTCTTCTTGGCCTCCTTTATGTTCTGGACCTTTCTATCTACTGACCACTTTTGGAAGCACCATTGAGCCTCCTGTAGATCTAAACACCATCGCCCGAGCTGATCCATCGTCATCTATTCTCAGAAAGAGTCCATCTAGTTTGCATTTTGTTTGGCCTTCTTTTCTAGGAATAGTCAATCGGTCAAAAGTGGCTGATGAGTCACTCTTTCAGTTTCCTCTGGTTGGTCAGAACACCACGTGAGCTTCATCAAGCGGTCAAAAGTGGTCCACCTTGAATCACACGTCAGTGAGACACCCATTGTGTCTCCCCCATGTGATTTCATCTTAACAATCATTGGCACAGCATATGGCAGTCGGCAAGATGTTTCAGTTTTACTGAAACCTCCTGGCGCACATCTTTCCTCTCCGTGAGCTCCTTTTCCTTTTAGAAAGATACCTCAAGGTCACCGAGACCATATGGCAAAGCTTTTTTTTCTTTGGGAGTCTCCCCGATATCCTCCTTATCCTCCAGGCTCGAGCTCCTCTTACTTCGGTGTGACTTTCATAGTCACTGAGACTTCTCGGCGAGAGTCAAAATCTTCCCCGAAAACCCTTGGTGAACCTTTGTCGGCAAGACTTATGGAGACCCCCTGTATGTCGCTGAGACTCTCTTGTGTCAGCAGGACCTTTCGCCGATTTCTTTCACTCTTGCGGAGCTCATTCCTTGTCCCTGAGACACCATCAGGTTGGCAAGACCTCTTACCGACCCCGTTCCATCTGCTCAGAGTCTCCCTGAGTTCCCTTTGTTTTGGCATGACAATCCCGAGGTTGGGGAGACTCATAGTGACCCTTTCTTTTCTCACCGAGTCCATTTTGTTTCAATGAAGCTCTCTGTGGTAGCCCAGACCTTATGACAAGCCTTTGTTCTCCCTGAACTTATTCTGTCGGCAAGAGTCATGGCGATGCCACATTCCTCGGGCGAGCTCTTCTCTGATGTTGGGGAGACCTTTCCCTGAAATTCTTTCTTCTTATCGAGCCCACTTCCTTTCGGTGTGACCTTCCATGGTCGGGGAGATCTCTCGGTGAAGCCACTTCATTTTGCTAATACCACTTTATCTCGGCAAGAGTTCACCCTGTCAGTGAGACATCTTGTGGAGCTCACTTTTCTCTCGGCAAGCCCGCCCTTGTCGCTGAGACCTTCTTGAGTTGGTAGGACATCCTATGGTCGGGGAGACTTTATGGTGATATCCTCTGTCCCCCCCCTCGAGCTCATTTGTTTTCGGCCAGACTCTGCCTTTTCACCAAGACCTTATGGCGAAGGTATGATCCTTCGTCGAGCTCTATTCTTGATTTCCTTTGTTTCGGCATGACCTTTATGAGTCGGTGAGACCCTACACCGAAAGCATCATCTTTTGGTGAGAGGTTATGCCGAACTCAGAATCTTTTGGCGAGGGCTCCCTCATGTCAGCAAGACTTCGCCGAACTTAGATCGTTTGGTGAAACTTCCTCGAGAGACATCTTCAAATAAATAACTTGGTCCTATAAAATAGATTCCTTCATTAGTTCCAAAAATATATTAATATCATGCCTTTGATTTTAACAAAAAGAAACTCAACTCCGGCATAAGCGGAAGTGGGACCAAGATAAAACCGGAAACAACATCAAAGAAATGAAACAGGCGGAACCGGGATGGGAACCAAAACAAAATCCCCATCAAAACTAGCAGGGGCGGAACCAAAACAAAAATCAGAACAAGGACCAGAGTTGGGATGGGAACCAAAATAACATCCCGATTAAAAACCAGCGGGGGCGGAACCAAAACAGAAATGGGACCGGAGTCAGGACAAGGATGAGTTATGGAAATAATCAATATTTCCAAGTTTAGCTCCTGACCTGGCTCCGCATCCACAAAGGAAACAAAAACATAGGGAAACAAACGCTGGCGGGGTCAGAACAAAAACTTATCCCGAGCAAAGCACAATGGGGGTGGGGGCAGAACCAAATCCGAAATTGAAACATTTTCAAAGTTTCAGTTTTTGATTCCATTCTGATCCTGCCTCCGACGCACACACAAGGAGACGACCAAAAGAGTAAAAAGGAAAAGGGGAAAGGAAAAATAACACCTCGCAACCGAACAAAAGAAACAAAAAGCCAAAGAACGACAGAATGCAAAACCACGACTGGAATGGAACAAGTACCTGAAACTTATGAAAGTTTCAGGGTTTGGTTCCAGTTTCGGTTCTGGGTCTGCTGGAACAAACTAAAATGCGAAGGGAAGAACCCAATGATGAAGAGAGAGAAAGGGAAAGGCGGAGTCAGGCCCGGGATGGAACCCAAACGAGAAACTTTGAAGAAAGTTTAACATTCTGATTCGGACCCAGATCCAACTCCAAGAAAGAACAAAAGATGAAGACAAAGAACCATCGAAACCGGAACTGAGGACGAAACAAGACCAGAACTGAGAAGGAATTTCATATCCGATATTGGTCCCGGTTCCTCTTTCGACAAAACTTTTAAAAGAAAAATGCCTAAGGTAGAAGACCAAAGGCCAAAGGGAAAAGAAAAGAAAAGGGGGGACCCATCTGTTCCAGAATAAAATGGGGGTTGTTATGCAAGGTGTAACAAATGGAACCTTATCTAGGAAAATGGTTTAACCATTTTCAAGAAACCGAAGGATTCAACTACCTAGAATCTCTAGTTTATGAACATCACAACTTCGGTTGGGTCAGCTTTAACAAGCAAGGCTGAGCTAGAATATGAAATGTAAATCAACACTAGCTACCCTGAATCTATGTGTGTGCTTGATTGTGTATCACCTTTTATAAAGTTCTCTTCATCTTTAGGACAACAATGTGCAAGATTTGAGCTACATGAGTTGACTCCCTTTAGCTATAGTACAATGATATTTTAGGCATTGCTCCACTACCAGTCAGGCATCCATAGCCCTAACAGAGATACCTCTAGTTTTCTCACAACATTGCTCTACTGCCAGCCAGGCGTCCATAGCCCCGATAGAGATACTAGAATCACCCATTCATATTGAATCCTCTTTTCTCTTCAAATAGTTCTCTTCTTTTTTTTTATAGAATTTTAGATATTTCATTTATTTCTCTTTTTTCTTTTCAATATGTCAGATGTTTAATATCTGATCTAGGTTGAAAACTACCATGGACCTCATAACAGTACTTGGGAGATCAGATTTTTCACTCAAATCTTACAACACTATCATCCTAGGAAAAATATACCATTACAAGAGGGGATGATCTTGGTAATTTGTGACAGATTCAGAGGAGCTAATGAAGATCTTTTACTTTACACCTTGTTTTCAAAACCTTCCACAACTCTTATTGACAATGGGCATAAAACAAAGAATTTAGGACAAAATCACCCAATCAGTAAACCTGAAAATATCTAAATCATTTCTCTCCTAATGACCAAAGTATGCTTCAGATAAAAACCCATTACTTAAAGATGGAAGGCAACAGATAAACCCCCATAGCATAAAACAAAATAGAAAGCCCGAAAGGAAAGGACAAACAAACAAACAATAGATTATTTACAAGTAGAAATAGAAAAGTATTCACAAAATGCAAATTATTCACAAATAGGAGACAAATAGATTATTTACATCCAGCACAGAAATTAGCAAGCCAATGACTCAAAATAATGCTTAAGAAACTACCCATTGACAGGAAATGGAACAGGTTCTCTAGTTAGGCTGCTTAGTCTAAAAGCATTTTCCCCTAGGACCTCAGCAATTTGATAAGGGCCTAGCCAGAGTTTGTCAAATTTCTGGTGACTACCTTTCTTTTCACTAGCCTTATCCCATAATAGCACTAAGTCTGATATCCTAAAAGCCTTGATCTTGGCTCTTTTGTCAAACCAACATTTGACAATAGCCTGGTGGTAGAAAAAATTGTTGCAAAGCAACATCTCTCTATTCTTCTAATTTCAACAAAGTAGCTAATTTGATTTCTATCCTATTGTCACTAGAGTAGAATTTCTGCATGAACTCAAGGGTAGGTATTTGCAAATGGATAGGAAAGACAGGTTCTTGGCCATATACCATCTTGAATCATGAGGTGTTTAAAGTAGCCTTAATCCTAGTCCTATCCACCCACAATGCGAATCTCAGCTGGGTATGCCAATCTCTAGGGTTATGCTCTAACAGTTTCTTAATGAACCCTAAGAGGTTTTTATTGGTTGACTCTGCTACTCCATTGCCTTGTGCATAATAGTTCAAAGAGTATTTCAAAACAATTTTGTTGTCATATGCCCAAGAAATAAACTTAGCAGAAGAAAAGGCAGAGCCATTGTCACATACTAGAGCGAAGGGTACCCCAAACCTTGTAGTGATGCATTCGGTGAGGAACTTGATCACTACCTCTGTTGTGCTATTTTTGCAGGGTATTGCTTCTGTCCATCTTGTGCAGTAGTCAGTCGCAGTCAAAATGAACTTGTGTCTTGCAGAAGAGTTTGGGTTAATAACCCCAATGAAATCCAGTGCCCACTGGGCAAATGGCCTTACCTCGTAGATGGGTTGTAGTGGCATGGCTGCATGGCATTCCCTTAGTGTAGAAATTTGACATATGTGGCATGTTCTTATGTGTTGATGGGCATATTTAAATACACAAGGCCAGTAATAACCAAACCTAAGGATATGGTGTGCTAGAGCATCTGCAGAACCATGACCTGTGCCATGCTTCCCATGAAACTCAGAAACCACCTGCTTGGCCTCTTGATGATCAAGGCATCTCAGGTATACCCCCTCAAAATTCCTCCTGTACAACAACCCTCCTTTGAGCATGTAATGAGAACTCTTCAGTCTTAGGGCTCTCCTTTGAGTTGCATTCATTCCTGTTGGACATCGATTGTTGAGCATAAAGAAAATGGTATCAACATACCAGGGGTCATTAGAGAAAGACTGGGTCATGTACTACTGACAAATGATGTTGTCGCCAGTGTTCGCCATGGACTGAGATAAACCCGTGCCCCTAACTAATTTCATGGGATGTATCTCCAGATCGAATTCTTGCAGGATGGCCATCCATTTGCCCCTCCTTTCTCCCAGCTCGCTCTACATTAGTAAAGACTTCACAGCTGCATCCGGAACTACAGCGACGACTTGACTTCAGAGAATGTAATGTCAGAATTTCTTAACAGCTCGAACCAGTGCAAAAGCTTGCTTCTCTAGAGGTGGGTACCTGATTTCTGCATTCTTGAAAGGAGAACTCATGAAAGCAATCGACCTTTCCTCTGAGTCTTCTTTTCGTTGAGTTAAAATAGTCGCGCATGAATGTTCAAAGGAAAAAGAGTAAATGTAGAATGGCCTCTTGTAATCGGGGCTGGTGAGAACAGGCGCTTTTGAAATAGACTGTTTAACTTGTAAAAATGCATCCTTTTCTTCCTCAGTCCACTCTACCTTGGCGTCCTCCCTCATCATTTCATTTAGTGGCTTTACAATCTCTGCAAAGCCTGTGATAAACTTCCTTACAAAGTTGATCTTTCCAAAGAAAGATCTTAACTCTTTCTTGCTCCCTGGTCTGGCGATCTTCAGAATGGATTCAACTCGATCTGGGTCAATTGAAATCCCTCTTTTAGAAATTATGTGCCCCAACAGCTTCCCTTCCGAAACTCCAAACACGCATTTGTTAGGATTCAAGGAGACATCATATTGGATGCATCTCTCGAGAACTTTGGCTAAGCCCGCAGCATGATTCAATCGATTCTTGGAGAACACTATCAGGTCATCTATGTAAAAAATAATACATTTTCCAATCAGATCCTTGAAAGCTATGTCAATGGCAGGCTAGAAAGTTGCTCTAGCATTTATCAGGCCGAATGGCATCCTTCTATATGCGAACGTCCCCCACTTGGTGATGAAAGTCGTCTTCATCCTGTCCTCAAAGTCAACCATTACCTGGTTGTATCCAGAGTAACCATCCAAGAATGACATCATCTGTGCTCCATTGACAGTCTGTAATACCTCATCCAAGGAAGGGAGTGGGTAATTATCCTTTTCTGGAGCCCTGTTCAAGTTTCTAAAGTCGACGCATAGCCTAATCTCCCCGTTCTTCTTGCAGACTAGGACTAAGTTAGCCACCCATGTTGAATGGAGCACAGGGAAGATTATCCTTGCCGAGAGTAATTTCTAAACTTCTTTATAGATCACTGGTTCAATCTGAGCATTGACAGGGTGTTGCTTCTGTCGGAAAGGTTTAGCCTTGGGCTTCAAGGGGATAGTGTGGTTCATAACAAAAGAATCAAAGGTCTAGAGGTCTTCATACCCCTAGGCTATCGCAACAATATCCCTTTTAAGTGCCCTCAATATGTCTTCTCTAACTGCTTTAGGGCAGGCCTTCTCAATGTAGACATTCCTTTCAGGGCCAGAATTGGCTAGGTTAACTGTTTCATATTCGCCCCCCTTTTCTTCAGCTGCTATCTTCTCTCGAGCACTTGAATCTGAGTCAAAAATTATCTCCAAGGCCACCATTCCCTTGGGAATTCTATTGCTCTTTAAGTTAAGAACTCCTCCTGTATCATATTCCTCAAGGTTCCAATCCCCTTGATCTCTGTTGGAATCATTAATAATTTGCCCCTCAAAAACATCTGAGCTTGCTAAGAAGGCCAGAATATGTCGGTCATCATCAAAGACCTGGAAGTTCTTGATATTGTCAGGAACAGTTGGGGTGGACATCAGTTCCACTTAGAATCTTTTAAACTTGGAGCCTTGCATAGGTTCCAAGGTACTAGCAACAACATCCAATGAATCTGCTACATGATTGTCCTCTCTAGGGATCTGATTAATCCCAAAAGCATCGAAGTCCTCAATCAGGTTCCATACCTAATTTCTGTAAGCTGCCAGCCTTCTGTTGTGACATGTGTATTGGCTACGCACTTTCCTGATAACTATTTCTAAATCTCCCTTGACCATCAAGGTAGTGACCTTCTTGTGTGCAAACATCAATCCCCGTGCTAGAGCTTCATACTCTGCTACATTGTTAGTACACCCAAATTGCAACCTATAAGAAACAAAGAAAGTTTTCCCTTTAGAGCTGGTTAGTACAATTCCAACACCACAACCAATTTTGGACTTGGATCCATCAAATGTAAGGGTCCACAACTGATCACAAGCAGGGGTTGATCCTTTTGAAGTTATTGTGGGTGCTTGAGTTAGATGAGTGACAATTGGGGCTGCTTGATCTTTTGCATAAGGTATAGGGAATGGAGACTCTGTAGGTTGTTTAGGTATACTTTGTGATTCTCGCTTAGTTGTATCATCTAACCTATGGTCATCTTCCTGGTAGTCACTTGTATTTTTGGTTGGTTCCTTGGGTTTCATTTCATTTGTGAGTGCAGGGGTGTCTAGCAAACCTTGGGGCTGCTCCTCATCAATATACTAATTGGAACATGTGTCTAGAGTAGGTTTGATCTGAGAAGGGATTTCTTTTGAAAGTATTGTATCCCTGGTTAACATAGTTGCTTCCATGGCCTCAAATAAGAAGCATTCTACAATGGTCTTAGGGCGACTTGTGCTAGCTTCCTCAGCTTGGGAAGCTAACTTAAAATGTCCCTGCAAGGTTGACAAGTCAGTTCAGAATGACTTTGGTAATGTACCCTACACCAATTAGGGAGTAGGAGACTTTGCAGATCTATATCTACCCCAAAGACCAGTTGGTCTTGTTGCAGCTTTCTAATCAAGGCTTGTTGATTTTCATTAATCGTGGAGTCAGGGAGTTTCTACATTGGCATGTCTTTAGAATGGAGAACCGAGAAGGTTAGAATTTCTTCTTTTTTATAAACCCCCATCTCAGTCTCAAAGTAAGCCACCTCATTGGGACAATCATACTTAGTGATGATATGCTTGAGGCGAGGCTCACTTTCAATCCTAATTTGATTAGGAATCCCTTTCCATGACAGCCACATATGTGAAAATTCAAGGGAAAGATATCCCCCTAAATTTTTCATCAAATCTCAGCTTAGCAGCATACCATAGGTCTCGGGAATATCTGCCACTTGAATATCTATGTTGGTTAGGATCCTAGGGTCTGATCCCACTTGCACATGTATGTTTCTTAATTCCCCTACCACATTAACCTTTGTTTTATCAAGTTGAATGACCTTCTTATTGGTTTGAATGGGGTTTAATCCTAACTTCTTGCATATGGAAAACGGCATGACATTTCCCAAAGCCCTTGAATCCAACAAACAATTGTGTAGGTTCTTCCCAAAAATTCTTAAACTTAAAAGGAAAGGTGGAGTACCTACCTTGTTTCTGTATAAGGCTGCATTCATGTCCCCAGCAAATGCCACCTTGCTCTTTCCTTTTGACTTATCAGCTTGTTCTAGAGCTTTGAGTGCTATCTCCCTTTGAGTAGGGCACCACTTTAAAATGTCAAAATATGACAAAGAAGTTTTTTGTTTCTGCATCTCAGAAACAATGTCAAATTCTATATTATAACTTGAATTAATTTTGAAAATAGCAGAGGAATTACCCTTGTTATGGAGGTATGGCGGGCCTTTTGGTGGAGGATTATTATCATCACTTTGATTTGGAGGCACCATGTGATTAGGAGGTGCTGAGGTAGTGAATGGACCCTTATTCTAATTTCTTAGGAAGTGTCCTCCTTTTGACTGAAAGGCTTGGGCATCATATGAATCTTCCTTCGGTTCATTCTCAGTTTGCATTGGGAATGAGGGTTCTTCTTCAAAGATATCATAAGCCATTGCAGTATCCAGTGAGTCACCTCCTTTGTTTGAATTCCCCTAGAATGTGTGAGCATCTTCGTGTGCCATCTTGACAACTTTCTCCATTTGAGGGCAATTTATCTCAGAATGGGTTGCAATATCATGCAACCTGCACCAATTAATCATGAAGTTGAGGTCAGCCACATTTGCAATGTGTGCCCTCTCCTCACTAGCTTGATAGTTATGAGAGACTGCCCCATTGTTGGGCCCTATATTCCATTGCCTATTGTTGTTTGGCCTTTGGTTATACCCTTTGTTTTGGTTTTGATAGCCCTGATTAGAGGAATTTTTGCCCTGATAACCTCTTTGGTTGTAATTGTTATTATTCTGATAAGTACCTTGATTGTTGTTATTTTGACTGGGATAATTACCTTGGCTTTGGGAGGGATTAAATCGAAGCTGAGCCATGTCATTGGTGACTTGGTACAATGTTTTCTTCAAGGTTTCTACCTCATTTGTAAGTTGGACTGTCTTTTCACTTTCCACACTCTTAACAACAGGTGGCTGATCAACATGACTTGGAGTTCCATTTTGGTTATGATAACCATGGGAGCTTGGAGGAACCTGCGGTTGTTGGGAGAAGTCAGGAGTTCCATTAGCAAAGAATGGGACCGGTGGTTGGGTTTGCAATTCATATATAGGCCCATAGTGGGAAGGAGACATCCCTGGGATAGTATTGAACAAGGGAGTTGGACTAGGCATTTGATATCCCATTGAAGGGAAACCTCCTCCCATGCCTCCTTGTTGAGAACTAATTTGTTGTTGTAGCTTGATAGCTAGATGATAGACTTTGGATAGAGAGTCAATATCAGCTGGTAGATAAGTCCTGTGCAAGAAGAAACCAAGAAAGGGGTCTATAACCCTAAAGTAAGCTTGGATGGCACTATTCTTAGTGACTAGGTAGGGATCCTGCAATCTCCTATACATTCATTGGAACCTGGTGTTAAATAAAGGAAAGGGTTCACCTGGTTCCTTTCTGATGGTAGCGAATTGGTGGTATAAAAGAGTTGGATTCACATAAATTCTGAACTGGTTGATGAAAGCATTTTCCAGGTCTATCCAACTCAGAATAGAACACTGAGGAAGATTGAGATACTAGTTGTAGGCCATATCCCCTAAGGAATATGGGAAAAACCTACAAACTACATCATGGTGGGCTATTTGAGCCCTGGTACAAGCATCCTTGAAATCTTGTATGTGCTCTTCAACACTTCTCGATTCACCATGAATGTACTTAGGACATAATTTCTTAGGGTTCTTAGGCAAATCGTGAAAACCTCTAGGGATAGTCCCCAATGGAGAGGGATTATTCTGGAAGAATGCCATTGGTGGCGGTGGTGGTGGTTGATCCAGTTATTGTATGGGTTGAACCAGCTGTGATGACAATTGAGATGGATGTGATGGTGGATTGATAGGTATCCACTGGGGTATTGGTGAAAAACCTGGTGGAGTGAGTGGAGCTGATAAGGGTGGTATGATAATTGCCCCAGTTTTGTAGATCTTGTGTCTTGTTGGGGTCTTTAGTTCTATCAGGGGTGGTGGATTTTCAGCTGATCGAAGGACTCTGTGAGGCCTTTCTAGAGAGGAAAAGCCAACTTTATCCAGTTTTCCCTTACAAGCCCTCCTTCTAGCGCCAGTTCCTGTTGATGGCAATTTTGGCACCACAATAATGCAAAAAAAATATTGCTACTCTGCTTCTCCTGAAAGAGAAAGGCAACACATGGATGCCTTAGCTCCCAAGGTCTTTGTAGTTGGGTCTCAACTGTGCTGATGTTACTCAGTGGTCAATGCAACAGTAATATTCAAGGGGCCTGCTGGTGTTGAGCTTCTGGATTGTTATCAGATCAAGCATGAAAATCAAAACCTACTTTAACAAGGGTTTTAAAGAAACAACAAAAGATAGATCAGGGTTTTGAAACATAAAAGAACAATAGTTCATCCAATCTTAACTAGACTTGTTAACTTCAAGGAATTATAAACTAAAACTGCAGAACAAGATAAGCTTGTGAATGACACACAACCTCTTTCATTCACAGTGCTAATTTACATAACAGATTTTAATTACCATTTAAACAAAACACAAAATTATTTCATTCCTTGAAGACTAAACAAATCAAATGACCAATTAAGACAAATATCATTCAGGAACACAACATGAAGTAGATTAAACTCTGATTGCTTCTACTATCAATAAAATAGATAAGCAATATTTACAAAGCTGGCACAATCACCAGTGTATAGAGAATCTGAAGCTCCGGATTGTTTTCAACTACACTAAGAGAACTTAGAAAATACATTATAGTCTATACTGAAATATTATAGCTAACCAAGAAGACAAGGAGAAGCTCTTATTACTAAGAATCAAGATGCAACTCTATCTCCTATTAACTCACTAACTCCTAACAGTTCTCAGTCTAAAAGTTTTCTAAATCTAGAAGTTCTAATCCCCTATTGTCTAACTTTATTCTAAATCCTTCTAACTCTTTTACATAGAGGCAAGAACACCTTATATACAGAATGTACCAACTTGAATGTGTTGTCCCCTACACTAGGGTTTACAAAATATCTGCCGACTATAGGAGAGTCGGCTCTTAGATCTTTTTATGAAGAGAATCAAAGCTGCATTCAATGAGAAGCCCTACTATCCAAGTCAGTGATGGCTTGAGCTGAGGAGAAGCCTTTAGATCCTTTTCTAGCTACAACATTTACTCCTCTGTCTTTGTGTCCACCTTCAAACTCTACCCAGGGTCGTCTTGAATGCTCAGAATATCTCCAGGGTACTTTATCATTAATACTGGTCAAACTCCACCGATGGTTACCATAGCTGTCCCTGTGAGTCATGGTTGCTTCATTCTTCTTGGCCTCCTTTATGTTCTGGACCTTTCTATCTGCTGAACACTTCTAGAAGCACCATCAGGCCTCCTGTAGATATGAACACCATCGCCCAAACTGATCCATCATCGTCTGTTCTCATAAAGAGTCCATCTGGTTTGCATTCTATTTGGCCTTCTTTCCCAGGAATAGTCAATCAGTCAAAAGGGGCCGATGAGTCACTCTTTTAGTTTCCTCTGGTTGGTCGGACATATGTCACGCGAGCTTCATCAAGTAGTCAAAAGTGGTCCACCTTGAATCGCACGTCGGTGAGACACCCATTGTGTCTCCCCAATGCGATTTCGTCTTAACAGTCATCGACACAACATATGGCAATCAACAAGACATTTTTGTTTCGCTGAAACCTTCTGGCGCACATCTTTCCTCTCCGTGAGCTCCTTTTCCTTTCGACAAGACACCTTGGGGTCGCCGAGACCATATGGCAAAGCTTTTGTTTTCTTTGGGAGTCTCCCCGATATCCTCCTTATCCTCCGGCTTGGGCTCCTCTTGCTTCGGTGTGACTTTCATAGTTGCCAAGACTTCCCGACGAGAGTCCAAATCTTCCCCGAAAACCCTTGGTGAACCTTTGTCAGCAAGACTTATGGTGACCCCCTATATGTCACCGAGACTCTCTTGTGTCGGCAAGACCTTTCGCCAATTTCTTTCACTCTCGCCGAGCTCATTCCTTGTTGCTGAGACACCATTGTGTCGGCAAGACCTCTTACTGACCCCATTCCATCCGCTCAGAGTCTCCCTGAGTTCCCTTTGTTTCGGTGTGACCATCTCGAGGTTGGGGAGACTCATAGCGACTCTTTCATTTCTCACTGAGTCCATTTTGTTTCAGTGAAGCTCTCTGTGGTCGCCTAGACCTTATGACGAGCCTTTGTTCTCTCCCCAAACTTACTCTGTCGGCAAGAGTCACGGTGATGCCAGATTCCTTGGACGAGCTCTTCTCTGATGTCAGGGAGACTCCAATGTTTCGAGGAGACCTTTCCCCAAACTTCTTTCTTCTTACCGAGCCCACTTCCTTTCGGTGTAACCTTCCATGGTCGTGGAGATCTCTCGGCGAAGCCACTTTGTTTTGCCGATACCACTTTATCTCGGCAAGAGTTCACCCTGTCGGTGAGACATCTTGCTGAGCTCACTTTTCTCTCGGCAAGCCTGCCCTCGTCGTTGAGACCTTCTCGAGTCGGCAGGACATCCTATGGTCGGGGAGACCTTATGGCGATATCCTCTGTCCCCCCCTGAGCTCATTTCTTTTCGGCCAGACTCTACCTCCTCGCCAAGACCTTATGGTGAAGGTATGATCCTTCGGTGAGCTCCATTCTTGATTTCCTTTGTTTTGGCATGACCTTTATGAGTCGGTGAGACCCTACACCGAAAGCATCATCTTTTGGCGAGAGGTTATGCCGAACTCAAAATATTTTGGCGAGGGCTCCCTCATGTTGGCAAGACTTCACCGAACTTAGATCCTTTGGAAAAACTTCCTCGAGAGACATCTTCAGATAAATAACTTGGTCCTGCAAAACAGATGCCTTCATTAGTTCCAAAAATACATTAATATCATGCCTTTGATTTTAACAAAAAGAAACTCAACTATGGCGAAAGCGGAAGCGGGACCAAGATAGAACCGGAAACAACATCAAAGAAATGAAACAGATGGAACCGGGATGGGAACCAAAACAACATCCCCATCAAAATTGGCAGGGGCGGAACCAAAACAAAAATCAGAACCGGGACCGGAGTCGGGATGGGAACCAAAACAACATCCCCATTCAAAATCGGCGGGGGTGGAACCAAAACAGAAACGGGACCGGAGTCGAGACAGGGACGAGTTATGGAAATAATCAATATTTCCAAGTTTAGCTCCTGACCCGGCTCTACATCCGCAAAGGAAACAAAAATGCAGGGAAACAAATGCCGATGTGGTCGGAACAAAAACCGATCCCGAGCAAAGCACAATGGGGGTGGGGGCAGAACCAAATCTAAAATTGAAACTTTTTCAAAGTTTCAGTTTTTGATTCCATTCTGATCTCGCCTCCGGAGCACACACAAGGAGACGACCAAAAGAGTAAAAAGGAAAAGGGGAAAGGAAAAAGAACACCCCACAACCGAACAAAAGAAACAAAAAGCCAAAGAATGACAGAACGCGGAATCGAGACTGGAACGAAACAAGAACCTGAAACTTATGAAAGTTTCAAGGTTCGGTTCCAGTTCTGGGTCCACCAAAACAAACCAAAACGCGAAGGGAAGAACCCAATGATGAAGAGAGAGAAAGGGAAAGGAGGAGTCGGGGCCGGGATGGAACCCAAATGAGAAACTTTGAAGAAAGTTTAACATTCCGATTCAGACCCGGATCTGACTCCAAGAAAGAACAAAAGATGAAGACAAAGAACTGTTGGAACCGAAACCGGGGACGGAACAAGACCAGAACTGAGAAGGAATTTCATATCCGGTATTGGTCCCGGTTCCGCTTCCTACATAACTTTTAAAAGAAAAATGCCTAAGGTAGAAGACCAAAGGCCAAAGGGAAAAGAAAAGAAAAGGGGGAACCCATCTGTTCCAGAATAAAATGGGGGTTGGTATGCAAGGCATAACAATACCAAGAGGGTTTGGGCATATCCTAACTAAGCAATTTTATAATTGGAAGTTGGATCAAGTTTGCTTAGATTATTTTATGGAAAACTACCTCAATAGGCTCTCCCAATGGAGTGTACTCATGTCAAGTATATCTTTTAGGCTTCCTTTTTTGGATGACCATATTATGAGAGGATGATGGAATAGGTATTTGAATTTTTTGGACATGTTTATAATAAATCACACAATCATTGAATATGTTCTTATTCTTGTTCCAAAAATGAGATTTTTCAGAAGTTTGATCATTTTCTTTTCTCTCTGTATAGATCTTAACTAGTCCTTTGGAAATAAGTTCTTTTTCTATAGTGCGACTCCTTTTTCTATAATTTCATCAAAGGAGTGAGCACATTGTATTTGTAAATGAAATCCATTTTTTGGATTCAAGTTTTGGACAAATATGGCTACAAGTTATTTTTCAGGAATGGTCCATGCAAAATGACTAGCAAGATATATTCATCTTTGTAACATAGAGGAAAAGCTTTCACCACTCTTTTGTTTTATGTTACATAGGTCCATCATGGTGATTTCATGCTTGATGTTGTAGGAAAAATTTGTGACAAATTATATGGCTAGTTTGAAAAATATGGTGATGGTTCCATGAGGAAGGTGTGTAAACTAATGTAGGTATTGTTCACCTAAGCTTCTAGGGAATAGTATGAAGAGGTATGCATCAAGATAAGAAACCTCTTGGAATTCTATGTGAAATTCCTCAAGGTGTCACTTGGATCTCCTTTTCATTTATATTTATCAAATTTAGGCATCTCAAAGTTTCGGTGAAAGGGGATCATTGTGCTGCATTTGTCGAAATGATAAGAACATATTTATTGTCTGAATGTGTAACTTTTCTTTTGATGACCTAATTGAAGTACCTTGAGTATATCTTTATTTTTTTAACTTCTTGTGTCAAATAAATTGTGATATTAAGTGGTGGTGGTTGATAATTGGATATTGTAGGTTGTGCATGTATGTTTTTTGGAGGTTTTGATGGGTGGATGAAATTAGGTTTAAAGTTTGGAAGGTGTGTGTTGAGTTTAATGGGATTGATGTTGAAATGTTGGGGACAAGGGATGGGAGCTTGAGGTTGTGGGATTTGAGTTTAATTTTTCTAAGTGCTTGATGGGATTTTGATGGGTGCTGTTATGAAATAACTTGCACAATAGAAGAATATGATATGAAATATGCTGCAAATACTTGATAATAACTGAGAATAATAAGCCACTTCGAGGGGGAAAACCTCCAAATATCTCTAATGAGAACACACTTCACAACTTGATGATGAAATAAGACTCACAACCTCCTATATATACCTATTTATGCCAAGGATATCACCTAGGCCGACTTAGACCACCTATATAAGACTTAGGCCAACCTAAACAACTAAATAACAATATACTAATGATAATATGACTTAATAGAGAGTTAAGATAGCCACAAGCCGACTATTCATAACCCGATGTACAATAATATTAAGGGCGTAGCATGCCCCCTTCTTCAAAGAAGCATTGTCCTCAATGCTAATCAAGTTTGGAAACTTTTGAATGAACTCCTCATCTTCCCATGTGGCATCTTCAACTGGTAAATTCTTCCATTGAATGAGATACTCAGTGATAGTTCTATTCCTCAGCTTCTTTGTGCGTGTTTGACGAATGCACTCTGGTTCCAAAATGATTCTTCCTTCTTCATCTAGCTCGGAAGTGTTGTTTGAGTGGGAATATTATGCCCAATTACCTTCTTCAAATAGGAAACATGAAAAACTGGATGTATCTTTGTTGTAGGTGGCAACTCAAGCTTGTAGGCAACACTACCGATCTTCTGCATGATTTGGTATGGACCATAATACTTTGGTGACAACTTATTATTCTTTCTTTGCTGCTTGAGTGAGATTTGCTTATAAGGCTGCAATCGCAAGAAGACCCAATCCCCAACTTCAAAACTTCTTTCACTACGATGTTGGTCTACCTATTGTTTCATTCGATTTTGTGCCATGGCTAAATTCTCCTTGAGTCCTGAAAGTACTTGTTGTTGATGAAGCAAGTGGTCTTCTACTGCCTGAACTCTTGGGGACACCTTAATTTGATGTGATGGAAGGAGGATGATATCCATAAAGTGCCAAAAATGGAGACATTTTTGATGAGCTATGAAAAGAAGTGTTGTACCACCATTCCGCAAGTGGTAGCCAATCTACCCACTGGGACTGTTTCTCTGAAGTGAAACAACGTAGATATCCTTCCAAACACTTATTAACAACCTCTGTTTGTCCATCTGATTGAGGGTGGTATGAAGAGCTAAGAGCCAATTGAGTACCCAAACATGAGAATAAATCTTTCCAAAAGTGACTAGTGAAGATAGGATCGATCACTAACAATAACTTTAGGTGTACCATGTAGCTTTTGGATATTCTCCACAAAAAGCTTTAGCCACTTTTGCTGTGTAAAGGATGTGCTAATGCAATGAAATGTGCATATTTAGTGAGCCGATCAACCACCACCATGATGACATTATGACCTTTAGATTTGGGAAGCCCTGTGATGAAGTCCATGGATATCTCTTCCCAACGCTGGCTAGGAATAGATAAGGGTTGCAAGAGACCTGGTGTCTTAATTGTCTCCCCTTTATGCCTTTGACACACCAAACATTTAGCCACAAATTTTTGAACATCACCCTTTAGCCCTTCCCAAAAGAAATCTTGCTTGACTCGATGATATGTCTTCAAAAATCCTGAATGACCACCCACTGGAGACTCATGCAACTCTGTGAGAATCTTGATTTTAAGGTTGGAATTCTTGCAAAGATACAAACGCTCTCTATACCAAAGAGTATCTCCCTTCCAACAAAACTTATCTGAACTACTAGGATCATTTTTTAATTGCTCGATGAGATTACTTGTCGCAACATCATTTTGCCACTTTGCTTTGGCTTCCTCCACCCAATTTGCTTGTAATATTGAAAGGGCACACAATAAGGCTTCATCTTTCTCATCCTTCCTTGACAGTGCATCTGCGACAATATTTTCTTTTCCTTTCTTATATACAATCTCAAAGTCATATCCTAACATCTTAGTGACCCATTTTTGTTGCTCTTCAGAAGATAGTCGTTGTTCCAAAAAATATTTTAGGCTATCATGATCTGTCTTAACCTTGAAATGTCTACCCAATAGATAAGGCCGCCATTGTTTCACTGCATGGAGTATTGCTAGCATTTCCTTCTCATAAATAGGTTTGAGTAGATTCTTACCTTTTAATTGATGACTCTCAAAAGCAATTGGTCGACCTTCTTGCATAAGCACTGCTCCTATCCCATTTCCAGAAGCATCACATTCCACAATGAATTCCTTGGTGAAGTCAGGAGTGGCAAGTACTGGAGTTGTACACATAGCCTCCTTCAATCTCTCAAATGCTATATTGGCAGACTCATTCCAATGAAAAGAATCCTTCTTCAATAGAGTGGTGAGAGGTGCTGCTATACTACCATAATTCTTCACAAATCTTCTATAGTACCCTGTCAATCCCAAGAATCCTCTCAGTTTCTTAATGGTTTTTGGAATAGGCCATTCCATGATAGCCTTAATTTTGTTAGGGTCCACTTTTACTCCTTCATGTGAAACTATGTGTCCCAAATACTCCACCTCTGTAAGACCAAAAGCACACTTGGATGGCTTAGCATAGAGTTTATGATCTTCAAGTATTTGTAATGCTTGGTCCACATGTTGCAAATGTTCTTCCCAAGTCTTGCTATAAATCAATATATCATCAAAGAATACTAACACAAACTTTCTCAAGAACTTCTTAAAAATGGAATTCATCAAACTTTGGAATGTAGATGGTGCATTGGTAAGACCAAATGGCATCACCAAAAATTCATAATGACCCTCATGAGTCCAAAATGTATCTTACAAATATATTCCTCCTTAATCCGAATTTGGTGATAACTAGATCTAAGATCTAACTTGGTAAAAACATAGCTCCATTTAATTCATCTAGCAAATCATCAATGACTGGAATTGGAAACTTATCTTTAATGGTGTACATGTTGAGCACTCTATAATCTGGACACATGCACCAAGTATCATCCTTCTTACATACCATCACCAGAGGAGTAAGCACTTTGGCTATGCCTAATGATTCCTGCCTCTAGCATCTCTTCAACAATTTTTCTATCTCACTCTTTGTATGTGTGGATACCTATAAGGCCTGATGTTCGGTGGTTGACTCCCTGGGACTAACTATATGGCATGATCATGATCCCTCTTAGGAGGAAGTCCTTTAGGCATATCTCCAAGAACAACTAAGTGACGATCAATTATAGCTTGCAAATCTGGATGAGTAGGAGTAATAGATTGAGAGACTTCTAATGAACATAGTTGGGCCACAAATCCATCCACTCCTTTCTTAAGCAACTTTTGCATTTGATGAGAGCTTACCATTTGTGGAGATTTTGCCTTCAACCCCCTTAGCTCTACTAGCCTTCCTTCTGATTGAAATCTCATGAATATTTATTGGAAGTTCATCTCGATTGTTCCTAATGTAGTAAGCCATTGTACTCCCAAAACAATATCTGCTACACCCATGGATATTGCATACATTGGGGTATCAAGTTGATAATCTCCCATGGATAATTTAATGATATGACACTTCCCTGAACAACTAACTGTACCACCATCTGCAATCAAAACTTGAAACTCTGGAGCTGGATATATGAAACAATTTAGACGAGTAGCTAACTTTTTGTTGATGAAATTATGAGTACTACCTGAGTCGATCAACACTGTTACCTTCTGCTTCTTTAGGAACCCCACCACCTTGAGAGTTTGTGGAGCACTAAAACCTGAGAGTGCATGACAAGAAATTATTGGTTGAGAATCATGTGATTCCTCATTTGACTCCCTTTCATCTTCTAGTATGGGTTCCTCCTCTTCTTCCTCATTGGGACCTTCAATATAAAACAATTTCTTTTCACTACATTTATGTCCTCGACTGTATTTGCTATCACAATTGAAACACAAGCCTTTTGCTCTTTTCTCCTCAATTTGTTGGGGAGTCAACTTAGTAGGTTGTGTTGAATATCCTTTCTCTCTTGTCACATTAGCCCCTTGCTTCTTAGGAATCAAATATTTCTCCTCTACCCTACGTGCTAAGATAAAAGACTCATTTATGGAACTAGGACTAAACATGCGTACCTCATGTTGAATTTGATCCTTGAGACCACCCACGAATAAATCATTTAGGTTTTCCTCCGTAATTGAATCCACCCTTAAGGATAGATTTTGGAATTGCTGAATATAATCCTTAACTGATCCTGTTTGTTGAAGTTTAGCTAGCTGGCTGAAGAAGTTATCTGTGATGCTATTGCTATATTCAGCTTGGAGTTCCTCTGTAAAAATTGACCATGAGACGGTGAGCCCCTTTTACCTCGATGAGTGAAAATCCAACGATACCAAATGAATTGATCTGGTTCTAAATATAAGGACGCCATCGTGACCTTTTGTCCATTTGGGATTTGGTGTACTTCAAAAAAATTCTCCATTTGGTTTATCCATGTTAGAGGATCCTTACCATCAAACTTGCGCATATCCACCTTTGGAAATAAATTCCTAGATCCCATAGGAGTACTAAAGCTTGTGTTAGTAGTAGCTGACCTAGAATTCTCACCTTGGTCGCTTGAGAACTCCTTTCTTGATTCAGCTATGTAGGTGCTTAACATGTTTCGTCTGACATATCTCCTCTTAGGTCACCCATATCCATCTTAATTGAGGAAATTTCTTCCTTGACCTTATTGATTTCTTCATTATGAGTAATATCCTCGATTGTTTCACCATCCTTATCAGGAGTCTTCCCCGGAGTGACAACATTCTTTTTACCCCTTGTTGCAGGCCCCGTCATGATGGAAACCACTAATGTTGAAATAAGTCACACAAATGAAATTTAAATTCTCTCAAATTTTTACTGTAATCTCCTTTAGTATGTCTTCAAAAACCCAATAAAAATTAGACTTCAATTCAACAAGATGTGCGAGATATGTAGATTCCAAAAAAATAGTGTAGAAACCATAATTCTGCAATAATTCGCTTAATTATACTTCAATTCCTTTTAAATCTGGACTGTAGCTTCTTCAATATGTTCTACAAAAACCCTTTAAAAATTAGAAAAAAATTCGCCAAAATATGAAAGATATGCTCTTCCCAAAATCGCCTCCAATTTTGAGAAAAACCTTGCCTCTATGGTGCCAAGATCATGCTCTGATACCACTTGTTATGAAATAACTTGCACAATAGAAGAATATGATATGAAATATGCTGCAAATACTTGATAATAACTGAGAATAATAAGCCACTTCGAGGGGGAAAACCTCCAAATATCTCTAATGAGAACACACTTCACAACTTGATGATGAAATAAGACTCACAACCTCCTATATATACCTATTTATGCCAAGGATATCACCTAGGCCGACTTAGACCACCTATATAAGACTTAGGCTGACCTAAAAAACTAAATAACAATATACTAATGATAATATGACTTAATAGAGAGTTAAGATAGCCACAAGCCGACTATTCATAACCTGATGTACACTAATATTAAGGGTGTAGCAGGTGCATTGTTGATGTGGGATTGGTGGTTTGAGGGGAAATGGGAGGATTAGTTGAAGATGGAAAATGTGTTGGATCATGATGATTAGAAATTGGGTGTGTGGAAGGATCTTCTTGTATGATTTGGGAGACATCAAAGTCATGAGGTAGTTTGGAACATTTATTAGCGAGCATTAGGATGTATTGATTGGGATATTTCATGATGTAACAACACATTAAGTCCATGTCTTGGAGGTCTTGTGAAAATTCTAGTGTGAGTGAATATAGGTTATCTGAATATTGATCTTCTTCATGTATGGTGTGGGATGAAAATGGCAATGTATTCTCTAAGGGTACTTGATGGACCACTTCCTCAAAGAAAATATTATTGGATGATAAATTTGGGAATTCCTTTGAGGCCATGAGTTGTTTCTTAGTTTGTGACCTTGTGATAGGAATACAAGAAATAAACCTAGGAATGATGAGATTGGATGAAAGTGATTAATGATGATGGGATAAAGAGATGAAAGCTACACCTTATATATAAATTTGTGAATTGGGGTGGTTGGATTGAAAGGATGATGATGGATTCAACTTGGAAACACTATGGAATACCAAGGATGAATGATGGATACAAGACCAGAGTTGTTACAAGTAAATATAGATCCTTGATAAATGGGGATGATTTTCTTACTAAGGGTTGATAAGTGCATAAGAAAGATTGGATGGGGATTTTATAAAAAAACTTCGGGTAGCCAACTTCCAAAGCTATGATAACCAAAATGAGAAGGGCTAGCTTAATACACCACTTATCATAGGCAAGTCCTTAAGAAATATACAAGCTAGTGGATAAAAGGGATAAAAATCTAAATTTGACTCTTGATAAGACTGATTTTACTTCAAATATGGATATGGATTAGAAATGAGATAGAGCAATGATGATGGAAAATGGATGGGAATATAAGGTGGATCAATGATGATAGATATTGGATGTTTGATATTTGGTCTAAGGTCTAAATATGATGATTATGATGTGTAGGCTATGAAAATGAATGAAGATAATGAGGTGAAGGAATGATGGGGGGCTTTGGTTGAATAGGATGAAACTGGTTGATGTTTTAGGTGAAATGATGGTCAAATATGGGTCCCTTAGGTATAGTTCAAGTCCAAAAAGGTCCAAGGTGCATTTCAGGGCTATCAAGTGGTCAAATGAAGTCAAAATTGCTTAGGCATAGCTTTATGCAACATAGGTGCCATTTTATGAGACATAGGCGATGCTCTATGAAAAAAGGAACCTTTTTTGTCAAACAAAGGCATAGTTCTATGAAAAAATATGCACAAGCACCTTAGGATGGAGCATAAGCACCTCAAGATTAAATGGAGGCAATGAATGACAATTTAGGATATTTTGATGGAATTTTGGCAAGAGATTGACAAACACAAAGAATCATTGGATAAATTTTCAAGATGAAAGGATAAATGGATTTCATTGGTATTTCACATGAAAGAATGCCAAACACATGAGCACAATCCTAGAATTAATCAAGTATGTGTGTATACTCAATATGGGCTCACCAACCAAAGGCTAATACCTCAAGATTAGTGTGAAACATTTCTCTTTCAAGAATTGATAGCTAGGGATCTAGTGGCACAATGGCTCACTATTTCCCTTTTCTTGGAGGTCCTAAGAATTTTCCCAAAGATCCTCTACCTCTACTTATGGATATACATGGTGAGTAACTTTGGGCATTATATATTGTACCCTTCACCACACTAAGAAAATGACTGAATGGTCTTACAAGATTATTAAAAAAAATTGTTTAGTGGATCTACATGAACAGTGAGCCCATTTGATAGTGCCTAAGATTAGGGTGTCTGCCCTTCTCTCTTCACCAAACAAGTCTTGGCATACCAAGGATATGACTTGGATCAAATGACACTAGCCACACTTTAAGGTACAAATTTTGCTCTCCCCCCTTTATATTCCTCGCCAACATAGTTGAGGTCACCCTTGAGGTGATGAAATCCCCAAGCAAGCCTCCTAAAAAGAAATACTATATACCAGGTGCTTTTATGACCCATCACATGAAGCACAAGGGGAGACCATACACCTAAAACTAGTAAGCCTTGGGTGATAACATAAAAAAGAGGAGATGTGAGATTTTTGATCTCCAAGATCACTCTATGTGCAAGGAGACAACATACGTCTACACACCCCTCCAAACATGATAAACAAGATTCATTAACCCATTATTCTAACTTTATTGCCTAAATTAGTGGAAAAAAAAGTCTTGGACCAATGAAACCTGCACCAAACTATTAGTAACATTGATGAATATGATCATTGAAAAGAGTATATAGACTACACCACTTGTTGGAAAAATGCAAGTTAGAACAAAATTGAAGCTCAAAACCCTAAGAAATAACAAAAAAAAATGGAAGTGAATATTTACCAAACAAAATCATCAATTTATGATGTAGAGGCATCTCAAGATGCTGCTAAGGCATAACTTTGTACAACAAAGGCACATTTCTATGAAATAGAGGTGTCTTTTCACAAACAGGGGTCCTAAAACATGTTTTGAGGTCCAAAAAATGTAGTTTTTGATTAATAACCTTGAAAACATACAAGATGTGATTATGACACACTAAAAGGCACATAAATAATATAAAAATAGGTTAGCCAATAACCCTAAAAGGCCACAATATAGTTGCAAACTCAAATATACTAGAAAGCTTCAAAGAAACCCTAGAAACCCTAATTTCTACAACAAAGAAGTTAGATAACCTACAAAAAAAGAAATTTTTAGGGATGAAACCCTATAAAATAAGGCATCAATGATCAACAAAACCCTAAGAGAAACCCTAATTTTTCAATCTAAATATAGAAAACAAAATTGAAGTTCTAGGTGATGAAGGCACAAATTTGCAAAATATAAGCACCAATTCATGCTACAAAGATGTAGCTCTATGCAAAAAAGGCACCTTTCTGTGAAACAAAGGTTCCTTTTCACAATCTGTAGCCCAAAAAATTATTCTGCATAAAAAATATTAAAGAAAATTCACCAATGAAGGTTAAAACAGGGATGTGTGTCCCATCGGGCATGCCAAAATGAAGATGTGGAAAAATGATTGAAGCAACACAACATAGGATAATGCATGAAATCAAATGTATACTTCAAACAATCTCCATGGACTCCTAGATGATCTGAAATAGAATGCATCCTAGTTCTCTTTGATTTTCTCTAGATTATGATATGATGTGGATTACTCAATAAAATAGCATAACCTTGGTATGATTACAATAATGAGCAAAAAATGGTAACATAAGGGTATGATAGCTTGATTATTCTTGATGATGAAGGACAGTGACCTCTATTTATAGAGCTTTGAAGAGGCAAAATCAAGGGCTAGGATAAATTGATGATGGATGACTAAGATTCAATGAGGATTAGGGTCCGGTTCAAATATATAGTCATGTTACAAGTGTCACATGAGGGATAAGAGGAATGGATTAAGAGGCAGGATATTAGATGAATGGATGAGATGGAAAGATAGTTTAACTTTTGGGAAGGTGTTTAGGTTCAATGAATCTGGATAAGAAGTTAGTTAGACATGTGAAGGGAACACTTGTCACATGATAAAAAATTTAGATTATGATCCATGTGAACAAGTTAATGGGCTAGGATTAAATGGACAAGGATAAAGTGGAATTAGTTAAATAAATAATATTTATTTATTTATTTATTTATTTAATGGGATCTTGTGAAGGGAAAATAAATAAATAAATAATAAATATTTATCTAATTAAAGGTTAGGATAAATGGGGGAAATGATAGAATTAATTAAATAAATATTTAATTAATTAATAGCTTAGGATAGGGTAAAATTGGGTGTGGTTGGGTAAGCTCATATTTTAGGTGTCTACAAGTTGTTATGGCTATAAATTTTCGTTTCAAAAAGAAATCTATTAGTGTGGGATAGCTAAAGAAGATTGCAGTATAGCTCCATTTGAGACACCCATTAGTCCAACTTCTCTATGCTACTCTTAGAACCATTAGGTTGTATATCAAATTTTTGCTCCACCTTGAAGAACCTTCCCTTAGAGGACTCACCTTGATCCAACTCTCCTATTTCTAGTTCTCTTTCTTTTGAGTTCTCAGGTTTGAGATTCTCATTTTGGAGATTAGAATTGACATCCTACTCTATAAACTTTCAAACTTCTCAATACTCCAAATCCATGAAACATCTTCTTTAAGTTTTTGAAACCTAATTTCCCCATCATCTTCTCTTACCATTCTTACCCATTTCAAATACTCTCTTAATTATATTTTGGACTCAAAGTATAGCAAATATTGATTATCACTTGACTTTGTAGATGGCTTACACTTACACAACCTACAAACATAAAATTTAATCATTAGTTTAAGATTTGAATGTGGAGTTGTGGGTGGACAAGGTGGGTTGAAGTTATGAAACCACTACTTAATCATAAAATTGTCATATAGTTGAACATTTTACCTATCCTCTCATTTTTCATTTGCATTTAGATTTTACCTTAACAATTTAATAATTACAAAAAGATTATAATTTGATAACTACTTGAAATAAGCACAAAAAAGGAATTCATAAGACCGCTGTCTGCTAAAAAGTCTTTTTAAAATTTAAATAGTGTGTACTTAAAAAATAAGTTAAGGATGTAGTTCCATGGAAGGGACTTGCGCTTCTATATTTACTCCAAGATCAATCTAGTGGTATAAAAAAAATGTGGCCACATAATTCAAATCAAAATTCTTATAAAATAGAAGCTCCACATATATAGATGCAAACTTTAAAAAGTTTCCTCCCCCAACTTAAATTATTTATATCTATTTGGTAGGTTATATGAAATTTTTTAATTCTAATTTCTATTTCCATATAATTACTACAATTTATCATCTAAACATCTTGGCTAGCAATTGAATTATCTTAGCAAAAAAAAAAGGTAATCCCCTTCAATGGAATGATTGAACCAAAACTTATGTAACTTTGCATGTGAAACCCTATTGTAAGAGTATTTTTTAAATCAATTGATTACTTGATTTTTATTCATCTTAAACCAAAAGCCTTGAAAAATGTTAAGGTACTTTATAGCTTCATTAAAGACAACCTCATAATTGACAACATTTCAATGAAGGAACCATTGCATTCAAATAGTTGGATAGCAATAAAAATCCAAAAATGGGGAGACAACACGGTAATTGTTGTGATAAAGATGTAGAAATTCATGACATTCATGTGGGAGAATTGTGACACACTTATTTACCAACACTTACATTATTAAGAGATGGAATGTGTTGGTAAAAAAAATATAAATACATATCAATTAAAAATATTCAATTATACTAAAAGGAATAATTTCAACTTTCCTAACATCTTTGTTTTGGTTGGAGGGTTTCATATCAAAATTACATAATCATTTAGCTATTCAATATGGGAACATGGGTCTTTGGATAAAACCTCATCAGTTAAGAGTGAACGACTAATAGGTATCCATCCTCCTAGAGTATAGGGACATAATACTGACCTCATTCCTTGTGATATCGAAGCCTCACACTCAACAAGACTTGATCCTTGACAAACTAATTGAAAACCATTCAATTTCACTATAAGATAAAAACTCGTTAATTTCTTATGTTCTTTAATTTTGAAAGCCCACATGAAAAACCCTCTCGACAAATTCTTTGTTATTCTTTGATGAATAGTGCAAAAAATTGACTACATGTCGATTGTAAAAATCCTAAGGACATTGACAATCAAAGCTGACTTAACACAAGCGTGTTTGTGCTGCACCTAATTTTGTCAAAGAAATGTCCATGGATTCTATATATTCTATAGAATTTATGATAAAAATTGTCTGACAGCCTGAAAGTCATCGATACTAAAAATATTTAGTCACATCGATTAATAAATAACGTACCTCCTATTCCCAAAATTTTCCTCTCATACTTGGAAATTAGTTTCTAGCGACACTATTTGAAAAGAAGTGCGAACAAATAATATTGCTCTCGACAAAGAGCTCCTAAGTGACAGTTCATCGTACAAATAATTTCCACACTGAGTAGTGAATGTTGAATCCATGTGTCTTTGAGTACATGCATCATCACATTTAATAGCAATTCCCTGCTCTTACCAGAAATTGAAAAAAAAAAAAGGTTTGCTAATCATATCATGTCAATTATGAAGGAAACGATGCACAAAAGATTTATCACTGTGCACAAAATATTTTCCAGAACAAATATGATAAGAATGTTTCAGGTAATCATTGATTCATCCTTCGACGTTCTCAAAATTCACACAACATATAGTTGTGTGAATGTGTTTGTTTTTTTATGCGTTCTTGAATCAAGGAGTTCCAGAAAACAAGAGTGTTGTTGGTTATGGATAATATAGTATATGAGGTGAATGCATGAGTGAAGGATCCTATGTGTGTATGATTGTGGTTTTATGGATAAGGGCTTCAAGATAGAGTGGTTTGTTGTGACATGGGCTGATAAAAGGAAAATATTTAGCATAAATGTGGGAGATTGTGGAGAAGATAAATGCCCCATCATGATTTGAAATTGATCAATGACACGAAATTGATCAATGTCAGTGTCATTAGGGACACATGATTCTTGAAGGGCTTTTTCAAGGAGTACTTTATGCATGGGAGATGTTCAAAGTATCTCAAGAATGAATATTTTTGCTTATGTTTTTATAAGTGGTCAAGAAGGTTATATTTTGTATAGATGGGGAGGAGGATGAGGTTCTTTGGATGGTGACTTGACCATGGCGGGTACTGACAACACGTTTAGATGCTTTGATGGTTACAATAGATACTTGGGTAAGACTTTGTTCAATGTGATCGACAACGAAACCAGATGAGATATTATTGTTATAGATATATGGAGCTGAATTATAAGATGTGAAACCTTTACCATCATTGTGTGAAGGAAACGATTATTTATATATACCAAGTTGTTTGTTAGGTGACTTTTGGGCTTCAATGGTGATTTCTCCTCAATCAATGAGATATAACATTGAGTTTTTGAGTCTCATGCAATTTGATATTTTATGTCCATGTACTCGATGATATTCACAAAAGTCGTGCTCTTTATACCAAGAGGGTGTGGGAATACCCTCACCATGCAGTTTTATAGTTGGAAGTTGGATCAAGTTTTCTTAGATTATTTTATGGAAAACTACGTCAATAAGCTCTCCCAATAGAGTCTATTCACATCAAGTAGGAAAAGTTTGTGACAAATTGTTTGGCTAGTTTGGAAAAGGTGGTGATGGTTCCATTAGGAAGGTGTGTTAATGTAATGTCCCTTTCTGGGAAAATTATATCAGACTTGAAATAATGACAATAATCCAACTCAGATTTGTAAATTGCATAAAATCGGTGAAATCGGGTATGTTGAAAATTGCACCAATGAAGCCATAAACACTCAAGATTTTTATTGCAGCACCAAATAATTATTTTACAGAAATTTTGGCAGCATAACAGTTTATAAAAATGCACTTTGGACAGTCTACAAATCTTCCCTTACATTATGCACAATTTCCGCCAATTTAGCACTCAAAATACACTTGAAAGCCCAATAGATTTGCACCAAAAACTCTCCAGAATTCCAATACAATGATAGAGCTGGAATACAAAGAAAACATACACAATAGTGCTGTTCACAACAAAATAATAGAGTTGTTTATAATAGAAAAATAACACACAATAGTGCTGCTCACAACAACAAAATAATAGATTACCAATTCCAAAGAAAACACACTAAAATCCACAATCAAGACCCTGTAAAGCACACAATAAAAATCCTTTGAAAGCACAATTGCAACCCCTATATGAAGTTTCCTTTGGAAACTTGTAAACCCACTTCTTGTAAGTCTCTATCTCCTTGGTTTATTAGCCTGGAAGATAACTCCTTCAATGGTTTCTCATCCTCTGAAGAAGAGAGCATAAGCCTATAAAAATGCATAAAGATCCTTCTACATGCAAAATGACCAATATTTAAAGACTCTTGATCATTTGGAAACTTCTATCAAACATTAGATTCACGTCCAAATATTCTTCCCTAATTTTAAACACTTACAAAAGTCATAAAATGCATTATAACACCTCTAAATTTAGCCTTTTATATTATACCACTTACAAGGCATCTTCTGACAACTCAAAATGCATTTTTTGAGGCACCTACACGAGGTTAAAGTGTTTTTTTCCAAAACTCACGACCCACCTGTGTTGGCACCACTAAAAAAATAATATTTATTTTTCTTTTAGATAAAAATTCCACAAGGACAATATAAGTATTAAATAATATTATATTCCAATGTTGTCTTGAAACCTTTGACTTACTATTTCTAGATAAAGGAAACTTACTATTTTTAGTAAGTTCTATTTTTGGAAAAAGGGACATGACAAGTCCTCCCTTCCAAAAATTGCTTTCCCTAGAGCAATTACAACCATAATTCTCTAGAATCCTTTTTCCACAATGATTAAACATGCCAAAATGAATATTAAGCCTCGTTCTTGTACCTGTGAAGAGTTGTAATATTTGCCAAAGAGTATTGTGCAAAAATGAGAACTCAGATTCCTTTGTTCCAATGCTATGAATCCAACAATAAAATCTATGCAATCTAAGCTCTTATATGTGTAAGTAAATGATGCATTCATTATCATCCTCCAACTGAAACTCATCTTCCCACAAAGGTTTAGCAAGCTTACCAAATGTGCTACCATGTGATGAATCAAACCTGTAGCTTTTGAACATTCTCCCAATTATACAAATCTGATTTTTGCTACTTGTAGGTCTAATATATGATTGAATGCACTCACCAATACAAAAAAAATGAAATTGGGAAATAGACACTTCTCTTACCTCCATATTACTGAAATATACATTGCAAAAATGTACAATAGTAGGCCCATACTTAACCTCAACTTGTGAGATGTTACCTACTAATTCATGGATTGATATATAACAAAAAAAAATCAATATAAGAGTGGAAAATAACACCATAGAACAACAACATATACTCCTCTCAACTGTAAATATTGACCTTGTAAATTGTCTTGGATCTCTAACATCTGGAAAATTGTTCCAAAGACTCCTAAAGCTCATGATAGTATTAAAATTATGACTTTTGCAACATGATGGACTATGATAATATTTATGAAATCCTCTACAATATTCAACACATTTTCTGAAATCAAATCTTTTGTTCATCTCTATTCTGTTGAATTACATATTGTAGAAATACACATCACTTAGCTCTTCCTTCAATTCAACTTGAAAAAAATCAATTTCAGTTGCATGGAATGATTTTAAGTAGTAAGGGAATGATGGTGAAACAGTAAAAAAAATCTACAACAACATCAAATCCCACAGACTAAATTTGCAAGCATGATATCATCAAATGAAAGGATTACCTCTTCAATTTTTTTCAAAACTTCTTGAGTAGCATTCCCATGACTTCTTGTAGCACACATGAATTTTCTAAAGAATATGAAATCAGTCCTCCAGGTACATTTTTTTCCACAAATTCATTTTTTTGGAATGCATTCTCAATTTTAGGGGAATCCTTTCTCCAAAAGATACATTTGAAGCCAACTGAGATCATGTGAAATTGCTTACCCGAGTTTTGATTCACTGATCTATTGCTATATGCACATGAGAAGTGACATTATTTGGATCCTTGAAGTTGAATCATAGGTTGCAACCATTGAACCAAATGATTTTTCACTTTATTTTCCTTATGCCTTTGTTTATTCAATATGAATTTCCCTGTATAAGTTTCTAATATTGCAAGCTGAAATTCATCATTAGGGTGATCCCACAATAGTGGTTTACAATTTTTGGTCAAACTAGACACTAAAATAAATTTTTTTAACAAAATCTTCACTTTCGAGCACCTATAGCAGCTAAACCGTGAGGAATTTGAAGATGATGGAAACTAGAGTTTCGTGACATTTTGTCTGTAGGTTCTAAATATATTTTTTTCAAAATTTTTGGAATCAGATTGTACTTCTTTTTTCATCTCCCTCAAAAACTAGTTTTTTTCATAAAATAACATTTTTAAAAGGTGACTCCCATCGTATAACGTATAACTTTTTTTTCCATGAAGGATAAAATTCCAATTCTTTCGAATTTAGATTTGTAACTTCGATATCTAGTGCTTCCACTTGGTTAGATAGTTTTTTATTGAATATTTTTTCTTTAATCAAAATTTGAAGTCAAACCAATTACAATTACATAGCACGACCATATAAAGCATAACTTTTTATGTATCAAAATTATTATTTTGTTGTTGGATCAAGGACTTCAATATCTGGTGCACTCATATTTTTCAAAAAAAATAAATTGATAATCTGCTATATTCCACATGTGCATAACAGAGAGCTTGATTTTCGGTGAAAAACCTATGTTTAATAAAAATAAAAAAACAAATACATTAGGGATAACTTTAAGAAACCCCCCCTTGACGAAGGTGTAAAATCCTAGTGAATCTTTCCTTTTATTTGAAAAAAATATTAATTTTTCGGTGAATCTATGCTCGTTATTTAAAAAAATTAAAAAATCTTGGCAAATCTTAATGAATAATTGGTAAAAATAATAATCACAATGGTGAATCCTAGTGAATAATCACTAAAAAGATTAATTACAGTGGTGAATCTCTCCTTTTAAAATTTTCTAATGATTGTTGATTTACAATAGTGATGTAAAATCAACAAATAAAATTGTGCCACGTGTTGACACATCACTCGTCCATTGCCTTTGATTATCACACCAAACTATTGGCCATTCCTTATGGTATCCACCAAGACACATGTACACCACTTGTGCAATTCTAGAGAATCAAGATGGGAATCTACAATATTCACAACAAGTCTCCCAAAAAAGACTTAAATATTTAACTCCCAACCTCCAAGTTGGCATCCAAGTCACTATCGTACGTGGTCGTCACCATCCACGTAGACCAGTCCCACCATCCATCAACTTGTTGCCCAGTTAGAGAAACTACAAACTTCACGACCTCCAGTCGGAGGTTAGGAAACTCTAAGATGTTGAGACAACAAAGAAGATCGACTAGTTGGGAAGTTAAGAAACTTCTGAACACCGCAACAAGGTTCCAAGGTTAGAGAAGCCAGCGATCCCTCGACCAACACACTGTTGCTCGATTTCAAACTTCCAGAACCCTGCAACATAGGTTACAAGGTTCAAGTTTTGGGTGATAGGCCTAAAATGAAGACCATTGATTAGCTTTTTAATCGAATGGTTGCAGGTTGATTCTGCGACCTAATATGCATGTGCCTTTTAAAAGGCTTGTTGAGGCCCAAAATTTGTTTTGGGCCACATGATTAGGTTTAATCGTGTGGACCAAAACAAATTTAAGGCCTCAGCAAGCCTTGTAAAAGCAACGCGCGTATTAGGGCACGAAATCAACCTATACCCATCTAATTAAAAAGATAATTGATGATTCGATGACAATAAATAAAAACCCTATTCAAGGCTAAAGTATCCCTAAAATTAAATGTTAATTTATTATTGTGGTGATATTGCCCCAAGATTAATGGTAGTAATATAATATTACTGGCGAATTTAATTAATATTTGTAATTATAGTATAAACTACTGGCGAATCAGTTTCAATGACACATCGTTTATAGAGGCGAATTAATTGAGACGGAATTATTCTTTTGTAAAAACCTAGCGATTCAACATCCTTTAAATAACTTGTACTATTAGCCATTTCTGGAAGTCCTGATTTCAATTATTCACCAATTGGCAAAGATTCGCCACTAAAGTTTTCCTTGAAATACATAATAAAACCAAAACATATTAAAATTATAGTCATTGGATAGCTTGTTCTGATGACTACCTGATTCCAGTTGGGTTTGTGAAGTCTCCTCCATTTTCATCCTCAACCTGGCCTTCGAAACACAAAAATTTATACTTTTTTGATGCTAGAGGATGCCAAGGTGGGATTTAGGGGGTTCGAGTGAACCAGGGGGGTTCGAGCGAACCCCCTCCCATAAAGTGTTTTTCTTTGGTGTTTTGGTGGGAATGGGGCCCACCTTGCATTTAAATGGCTCATATGAACCAGAGTTCATTCAAACCCTTTTCTGGTTCGCTCAAACCTAAGGGTTCATTCGAACCCCCGAAACCATTTTTTTGTATGGGGTCATTGTTTGCCACTTTTCCTTTCTCACTCAAATTGTAAACCACTTTTGTGGGTTTACCCATTAGCAACTAATGTAGACCCCTTTTTATGAGCATTATTTTTAATATAATCATTATGGAGCTCTCCCTCATGATCACATAGGTCAAGTATTAAGGAAACATATGCAATGTAACCCATAAAAATCTCTAAAGCATACTGTAATCTTCTATCATCAATAGAAAATCCATTTCTTACAACAATCAACTTTTTGTTCCGAATTTGGATGAAGCCATACCTTTGCATTAATGAAGGCCAATCACTTCCATATTCTATATCCTATCCTTCCATAAATGGATGTGAGAAATCTGAAATTAAAACAAGATATGAGTTGGTTACCTTCATTGGATCATCAATTACTTCTTGAATTTCATTCTCCTTTACAACTAAAGTACCATTGATATGATCTAAGTATCATAACTTTGGAACCTTCTTCATGCTAGAAACAATGAAGGAATCCTTTAAAATCTTATCCTTCTTGTAAAATCCTTCGTATATCCAATGGAAGAAAACTTGTATGAGGCTTTATCTTAAAAGTTTCATGCCATGTTGATTTGAAGGCTTCCATATATCAAAATTAAGCTTAGGTTGCTTATTGGAAGAAATAATGATTTGCATGCTATCCTTCATTGCAAAAATTGCTGCACAAGAATATTGTCCCATGAAAGAAGACCTCTTAGCCATGACTATATTCAAAGTTTCCACAGAATCACCTTCAAGCATAACATCTTTCACTTCAAGTGTAAACTTAATCTCCTTGGATTCATAAATCTATAATAACTCACCAAAGGAATACAACCATCCTACATCCATATTCATATCACATTTTTCAACATAGAAATAATCATGCATACCTTATGCTTTGAATTTTTTTATCTTCCTTAGTGGTTTTCCTAAATGGAAGGTGCATTCACCCCTATTCC
>VDFB02000008.1:184593842-184627971 GCA_007258455.2 Sequoia sempervirens | reverse complement strand
GGGACACTTATGCCAAGCTAAGCGACTTAGTCATGTTTCAGGGAGATTCTGCCAAAATAGGTTTCAGCCAAAAGGGTATCCAGAAATACAGAAAAAACTTTTCAAGCCTAACAATGGGACTAATTCACCACAGATGGTGACTTAGTTCACATGTGAATCTTAGGAAATTCAAGACAAGAATCTATAGCTTTCAACTTGCACTTTTGTTCCTGACAAGTTTCTGAATTTGAATCTGCAGAATCCAATTTGTAGGTGATCTCCAAGCTTCTTTTAAGGCTTTTTTGACTTTGAATTACTTTGATGATTTTTTGACGCCTTTTAACACCTTTCTTTTTGAAAAATATACATACAAGACCTGTAAAACACACATGCAAAGAGGGGGAAAAGGGTTAAGGGCTAGAGAATAGGGGTTTGCCTTGGTCAGACCCTAGTTTGGTAATTAAACCCTTGAAAATGAAATGAAATGAAAAGAGAATGATGAATTAACAACATGCAATGCTACAACTCACCAAACCCTTAATGTAGAAATATGAAGATATGTAAGTAGATGCACCAATGTACTTGAAAATACTTGATTGAATGATTGTTTGAGTTGATAAGTGAATGAATGGATTACTTGAAAATGAATGGGTGTGAAATGAGAGAGAAAACCCTATATTTATACATGATTATGCAATGTTTCCTGAAAATAACATGTATCACAACCGACCTCAAGGTTAAGAGAATAATTTCCTGCTAGAATTTTGAAATAATTTTGATTTTTGTGCCTAGTGGGACTGAGTCACCGTAGGTCGTGACTTGGTCCCACCAAGGAAATTTTAATGGGTGTCAGGAATTAAAATGCATTTAATGATGTTTAATGGGATTATTCTCCAAAAAAAACTTAAGTAGGGCCGAAAAGTACATTAAGGGGTCATGTAAACATAAGAAAGGGTCAAATTATTGATGACAAGCCTAAAAAAGCATGAAATTTTGTTACAACTCTTTACAACACTTTGAAACAAGACTTGGTAAGAGGTTATTATATTAAAAGGGTCCTAGAAAAGTGTGAAAGTGGGTTACAACACTTCACAACACTTTTACAAGGTTTCATAGAATTCTTCATGATTCACAAGGACCTAAGACCTAATGTGAATGTGTTGACCACATTACAACATTAAATCAAGCCAAAATCAAGCCAAAATCACAAGGAGGGCCTAAACAGGAGGAAAAGTAGAAGGGTTACTTTTTTCGTGTCCACAACAACTTTGGTTAAGTATATTAATCATTAATTCTTGTTCTTCCATATCATTTCCAAGTTGAATCCATCATCATCCTTTCAATCCAACCATCTTAATTCACCACTTGATATCTATAGTAGATACCTTTCATCTCCTTATCCCATCATCATTAATCACTTTCACCCAATCCCATCATTCCTAGGTTTATTTCTTATATTACTATAATAAGGTCACAAGCTAAGAAACAACTCATAGCCTCAAAGGAATTCCCAACTTCATTATCTAATGATATATTCTTTGAGGAAGTGGTCCATCAAGTAACCTTAGAGAAAAAATTCCCATCCCAAACCATACATGAAGAAGATCAAGATTTAAATGGCCTAGATTCACTCACACTTGAAGACTCTTCACAAGTGCATTGTTAAATCATGAACTATCCCAATCAATACATCCTTATGCTAGCTAAAAGGTGCCAAAATACCTCATTAATCTTAAGTCTCCCAAATCATACAACAAGCTCCTTCCACACTCCAAAATTATAATCATCATGATCCCACACATTTTCCATATTCATCTTGAAAAGAAGAAAATAGGTTCACGTCAGTTTCACCAAAATGAAAAGATGAAAATGGTGTACTCTCTTTCGCTTTTAGGGTTTTGGACCTAAAAGGAGAGAGACAATTTTCTTACTTTTCACTCAAGAACAAACCCTTGAGATTTCAATGCAAAGGATATTCAAATCTGGCAAAGGGACTATTCTAGGGATTGAATGATGTCTAATGAGGGGTTCACCACCAAGTGTAAACTTGGAAAAGACAATGAATTGTAAAACACAATGTGATATGCAAAATGACCTAGAAAGATGAACAAAATACAATAAAAAGCTAGGAGAATAGAAGTGTGCACCTAGAAGATGGAAGAAGGCTAAATGGAGGTCTAGATCATTGACAAACCTACTATTGAAGTTGACTGGGACTCATTCTCCAAGTTGGGCAAATTAGTCCAATTTCTAGGAAAATGCATTGGAGCATATTTCAACTAAAAGGGTATCCAGATCTGTAAAAATATTGATAAGGCCTGTATAGTGGAACTCATTCGCCAATAGTGGTGAATTAGGTCACTTCTATTTTTTGGAAGTTTTGAACTATATTTTGTGCCTCTCGGCTTGCTCTGCTCTTTTTGACTAGTTTTTGGATCCGAAACTACAAATTGTAACTTGTAGACCTTCTCCAAGCTTCTCCAAGGCTTGATGACAACTTTAGCAACTTTGAAAACTTGATAACTTTTCTCCAACTTTTCTTCATGAAAAATCTGCAACCTAACCCTGCAAATCACACACAAGAAGAGGGAAAAATGTCATGGGGTTAGTGAATAGGGGTTTTCCTTGGTCAAACCCCTTGTTGGTAATTAAACCTTGAAATGAAAGAAAATATGGAAAGAGAATGATGAATGAACAAAATATAATATTGCAACTCACCAAACCCTTGCAATTAAGTGTTGCAATTATGCTTGAAATGACTACAATGGATGTGGTTCTTGATTCTTTCTTGAAGGAGATAGATCTTGAATGCAATTCTTGCTTGGATCATGAACTCTACATCAAAAATGTTAGCACAATAACAAACATGAAGAATGCAATATTTGACATGATGATTGATGCTTGAAGAATGATCTTCAATGCTTGATAATATGCCCTTGAAATGTCTTGAATTATCTTGTGAATGCTTACTGATCTCTTGTGAACTCTTGAATGCTTGGGATGAAAATAAGTGAAAGAACCTTTTATTTATACTTAATTATGCAAGAATTCCTAAAATTACAATACTACAAGCTGACATCAGATCTAGGAGAATAAAATTCTTTCAAAAAATTTAGTTAAATTTGAATTTTAGTAACACAAGACTCATTCACCCAAGGTGGTGAATGAGTCCCATCACACATAATGTATGGGACCAAAAATGAAAAGTTTCTAGAAATGTGTGAAACTTGCATTGGGGCCAAAAATACCTAGGTGAGACTCATTCACCCAAGGTGGGGAATGAGTCCTAGACACTAAATCTAGGCCACACAAGCTAGGAACACCTGAATTATGATTAGTTATTGATTGGTATCAGGATTATCCTTGAAAAGATGCAATAAATGAGACTCGTGGATACAAAATAGGGCCAATTAAAGCATAAGAAAGCACAATTATTAATGACAAGCCTAAAGGAATGTGAAAGTGTATTGCAACACTTTACAACACTCCAAATAATGCAAGATTAAGGTTGATTATAATTAGAATTATGTTTATTATGCTTAGTTAATTGATAAAACCCTAGAAAAGTGTGAAAGTGTGTTACAACACTTCACAAAACTTTTGCAAGGCACCATTAAATTCCATTAGTTCACAAGGGCCCAAGACCTAATGTGAATGTGTTATACACATTACAACATTAAATCAAGGCAACATTAAGACAAAATCCAAAAGGAGGACCCAAACAAGTGCGAAAATGTCCAAGGATCCATTTTTTGACACTACATTTTGCCCCCACTTTAGTGAGAGGATGAACCCGCTTCAAACTCACTAAAGTAGACAAACATGCACCAAGAGGGGTTCTAATGTATCAATGCTAGCAAGATGAGATGAAAATGATCAAGAGGGGTGATCAAGATCCCATGGCAAACCAACATAAGCACAAAGGAACACACATGAAAATGATATAAAGAACATCAACAAGGCCAATCATACACTGCCAAAGATGAAAAAGAGAAAAGAAAAATAAGAATCAGATCAAGCTTCAATCATTTTTCCATCCCGATGTGGAACAAATATAGGCTATTTTTCTAAAAAATGCATACTCACTCTGAGGCGACGAAACTCCTAGTTGACCACCGGGTGAGAAGTCCTCAAAGGTGAGAAACATACACTCATGGTTGGTACACACTCACACACATGCAAGTGGCTATGGTAAAATTCATGCCTCTAATTGGGCTTCCCACTCAAACCATACCAAAGGTATACCTCCGGATAACTTTAATAAGGTGCCACACAAAAAATGATTTTATGAGCTCCATGAGATAAGAAAAACTTCGTATACTTGGAGCTCATGAACAAAAAGGATGGATCCATAGGCATGGAACTTGTATTATACAAGGTGGCCATATAAAAACAAATGCAAAATGCAACATGCAAAGAATTTTCAAAGGAGTCTTGCTTAGTTCATGTAAGGTCTTTAACTTAGGGAACATTGCGCCTAATGTCTCCAAGAGAGGACCAATCAAAGAATAGAAAATTCACAACTTAGGGGATGCAGTTTGTCACATCAAGCCACTAAGAGGAATGTAATATGTTAAGAGAGATCATGCTCCTGAAGGACACTATACCCAATGTCATCCACAAAGCGACAAATGCATCGTATGAAGTAAGAAGGCTACACTAAGAACTAAGAAAAAGGAAAATACAAAAGAATAATCTCAATGTATGCCCCAACTTTAAAGGAACTACTAAACACCATACTATGAGAAATTACTTTAAAGTAGCAAATGAAAAAAATGCAAACAAGAAGGAAGACATGAGAGCCAACTTGGAAAACCCTATGCCAAGTTATATGTTTCCAAGTAAAGCTACATCATGTAAGATAAGAAGAAAAGGGAGGGGTTTCCCTGAAAATGAAAACACCAAACACATAAGGGATCTATGGATTTGGGGTCAGTATGTTCTTTGTTGCAATGTTTTCAAAGAGCTTGGAACTGTCATCATCCCCCAAATACACAGAGAACTAGAAGAATGACACAAAGAGAACGAAAAAAAAGAAAAATGTTTTGGGTTAACATGGAAGAGACATAGGGTGTCTTGACACCTTGCATTATCCCCAAAATGAAAACACAAGAAAAATGAAAAAGAAAAAGAAAAAGAAAAAAGGAAAAGCTTTCGGGTCAACATGAAGGAGATGTGAATGTCCCGATGCCTTGCATCATCCCCAAAATGAAAACACATGAAAAAGATAAATAAAAAAGAAAAAGTGATGCACAACATAGAGAAGAATGAAGGTACAAATAGAGGAATGTCACAAAGAGAGAAAATCAAACAAAAAATCACGGGGGATCACATTACGCACATGCAATCACACAAGAGAAAATGAAAAAGAAATAATGCAAAAGACTAGTAAGGAAAATGTGAGTCAACCTATGAGAAAGTCATCCACCTCCCAATCTCAATCTGTATAAGTGGAAGGTGACTGATAAACCTAAGGGACAATGATAAATGCATTACTAGGACAAGGCTATCAACTTCTTGCTCCCACTGAGTGCGAGATAAGAATGAGTTGAGGTTCACCAAAATGTAAAGAAGAAAATAGGTTCACATCAGGTTCACCAAAATGAAAAGAAGAAAATAGGTTCACACCAAGTTCACCAAAATTAAAAGATGAAAATGGTGTACTCTCTTTCGCTTCTAGGGTTTTGGACCTAAAAGGAGAGAGACAATTTTCTTACTCTTCACTCAAGAACAAACCCTTGAGATTTTAATGCAAAGGAGATTAAAATTTGGCAAAGGGATTGTTCTAGGGATTGAATGATGTCTAATGAGGGGTTCACCACCAAGTGTAAACTTGGAAAAGACAATGAATTGAAAAACATAGTGTGATATACAAAATAACTTAGAAAGATGAACAAAATGCAGTAAAAAGCTAAGAGACTGGAAGTGTGCACCTAGAAGATAGAAGAAGGCAAAATGGAAGTCTAGATCACTGAAAAATCTATTGTTGAAGTTGACTACTCATTCACCAAGCTGGTAAAATCAGTCCAGTTTCTAGGAAAATGAACTAGAGCATATTTGAACCAAAAGGGTATCTAGATCTGCAAATCTTGATAAGGCACGTATAGTGGGACTCATTCACCAATCATGGTGAATCGATCCACTTCTACTTTTTTGGAAGTTCTAAACTAGATTTTGTGCCTCTAGATTTGCTCTGCTCTTTTTGATTGGTTTCCAGATTCAAATATTTAAATTTTCACTTGTAGACCTTCTCCAAGCTTCTCCAAGGCTTGATGAAAATTTTAGCAACTTTGAAAACTTGACAACTTTTCTCCAACTTTGCTTCTTGAAAAATCTACAACCTAACTTTGCAAATCACACACAAGAAGAGGGGAAAATGTTGTGGTGTTAGTGAATAGGGGTTTTCCTTGGTCAAACCCCTTCTTGGTAATTGAACCTTGAAATGAAAGAAAATATGGAAAGAGAATGATGAATGAACAAAAGATAATGTTGCAACTCACTAAACCCTTGAAATTAAGTGATGCAATTATGCTTGAAATGGTTGCAATAGATGTGGTTCTTGATTCTTGCTTGAAGGAGATAGATCTTGAATGCAATACTTGCTTGGATCATGAAATCTACATCACAAATGTTACAACAATAACAAACATGAAGAATGAAATCTTTGACATGATGATTGATGCTTGAAGAATGATCTTGAATGCTTGATAATCTTCCCTTGAAATTCTTTGAATGCTCTTGTGAAAGCTTAATGATCTCTCGTGAACTCTTGAATGCTAGGATATGAATACTTGAATGCTTGGGATGAAAATGAGTGAAAGAACCATGCATTTATACTTAATTATGTAAGAATTCTCAAAATTACAGAACTACAAGCTGACATCAGATCTAGGAGAATAAAATCCCATCAGAAATTTGAATTAAATTTGAATTTTTGTCACACAGGACTCATTCACCAAAGGTGGTGAATGATTCGTAGACACTAAAAATGGGCCACACAAGCCAGGAACACTTGAATTATGATTGGTTACTAATTTTTGTTGGGATTATCCCCGAAAAGATGCAACAAATGAGGCTTATGGATGCAAAATAGGGCCAATTAAAGCATAAGAAAGCCCAATTATTAATGACAAGCCTGGAGGAATGTGAAAGTGTGTTACAACACTTTACAACACTCCAAATAAGGCAAGGTTAAGATTAATTATGATTAAAATTATGTTTATTATGCTTAGTTAATTGATAAAGCCCTAGAAACATGTGAAAGTGTTACAACACTTCACAACACTTTTGCAAGGCACCATTAAATTCCATTAGTTCGCAAGGGCCCAAAACCTAATGTGAATGTGTTATCCACATTACAACATTAAACAAATGCAATATTAAGCCAAAATCCACAAGGATGACCCAAACGAGTGCAAAAATCTCCAAGGACTCATTTTTTGACACTACACATCTAATCCTTTTATTTTTTCTCAAACCACCAATCACACATGCACAATGCACTAATGCATCAAGCACCCAAAGCATTTCAACTTTAACCCGACAACCTCAAGATTCCATTCCTTGTCCCCACATTTCAACATCAATCCCATTAAACACAAAACACACCCTCCAAAATTCAAACCCAATTTCATTCACCCATCAAAACTTCCAAACATCATATAGAGAACCTCCAACACCTAGTTATCAACCACCACAACTTAATCTCATAATTTCTTTGGCACAAGAAGTTAAAAAATAAAGGATACACTCAAGGGAATTCAATTAGGAAATCAAAGAAAAATAACACATTCCAATAACTATGTCCTTATCCATTTGAAAAGTCCATCACAATGATCCTCTTTCCTCAAAATTTTGAGATTCCTAAATTTGATGAATGTAAAGAAAAATGAGATCTTAGGGTTCAACACCTTAAGGAATTTTACATAGCATACCAAGAGGTTTCTTATCTTGATGCATACCTCTTGAGACTATTCCCTATAAGCTTAGATGGACAAGCCATAGATTGGTTAACTGTCATGTCCCTTTTTCCAAAAATAGAACTTACTAAAAATAGTAAGTTTCCTTTATCCAACAATAGTAACTCAAAGGTATCATGACAACATTGGAATATAATATTATTTAATACTTATATTGTCTTGGTGTAATTTTTATCTAAAGGAAAAATAAATATTAATTTTTTAGTGGTGCCAATATAGGTGGGTTGTGAGTTTTGGAAAAAAACACTTTAACCTCATGTAGGTGCCTCAAAAAATGCATTTTGAGTTATCAAAAGATGCCTTGTGTTGGAACTGTAAAATATGATGTTTTTACATGTTCACATTCATAATTTTCCAAATGAGTCCTACCCTGAGCACATTTTCCTCTCGTCGTGATATTTTTACCCATATTTTTCCCATAGAGCCCCATAAAATCCATCGAGTCTGCATTTTTCACATTACAGTTCCATTTTGGCATGAGATTTTCAAGGTCTCCCCGACCCATAATGTGTTTTTACTAATATATGTTTGTTGTAGGCACATCGGCATGACTTCTTCATTGTCGCAGTGATCGACATTCACCTATGGGAATGTATCGGCAAGACGTTCACATGGTTTTGGCGATAGAGGAAAGGTCTATTGGCAGGAGTATTTTTTCTCGGGGTGAGGTCTCCCCGAATGGGTTGGGTCTCACCAACTAATTCATGAGGAGGTTTATCGGTGTGAGATACTTCATTGGCATTGTGTCTTGGAGAATTTCTTCAGTCTCATTGACAATGCGCAAAAGATTATATCGACAAGAGGTGGTGGTATTCAGAATGGTGTCCCAGCGACTTTGTTAAGACTTGCCGACTGGGGGTCTTCATCAATGAGTTGTCGGGGAGAGTCTCACCGAGCTGCATTTGAGGATTCACTTCGGCCAAACAAGTTGTTTTCGGTGTGAAGTCATAACAAGGTCTTATTGTCTCATCGACCAGCAGTGGAAGAACTGACATATTGGCAAAATATTTTTTCATCGGTGTAGTGTCATAGTGAACCCGTCAGGTCTTGCCGACAAAGTCTAATGAATGGCTTTCGGTGAGAGGTTGGTATTGTCTCAATGAAATGAAGGTGTGAGTTCAGGGTAGATCGGTATGACTCAATGCATTCTTTGAGACGTCTCCCCGACTATGATTTGTTATGGCGACCCACATAAGATAAAAGGCTACATCGGCCAGAGAACCAATATGTCACAGGGACAAGTTTGATCATGAAGGTTATCGGTAACACTTAGGGTGTTCTGCGAGATGTCTCTCCGATATCACAAGGCTATAGCGATAGTCAATGAAACAAAAGGTGCATCTCGGTGAGATAAATACTTGGGTGACAGTGATATACAAGAGGTAAAAGGGGCTCTCAATGAAACATAATGTAATCTATATGATGTTTCCCCGACTCTGATGGGTCACAACGAAAGTGAATAAAACAAAAGGAACGATTGACGATACAATTGCCTTCGACATAACTGTAGGGTTGTCTTGGCGACGGTTTCTTTGATGATTAATAAGAATTCAAATATTGTGGCTGACGTGTGAATGCTAAATACAGTTGTAGGCTGACATGAAATGAGCTCGATTTCAGCGGTAGGCCTACATGGGATCTCGATGTGATGAGTTTTTCTGATGCTTGTGTATAAATATGCATTTTGTGATTGTAAAATGATTATCAGCTATTAGTTATTCGATATACAGTGGGAAAATTAGATGGATACAGTACAATAGATTTATCAGATCAAAGACTATGATGCATGTTTTCAAAGTGGAGGTATTTATGAAAGTCAATTGATGTTGCTGCACATTTCTAGTGTTAATTATCTGTTGAATTTAATGAAAGTATTGCTAATTTGTCTCCAAGATGGATTCTTTCTGGTTGTTTAAATTGATGTAACAAGTTTATATTCAATTCATCAATGCACATTTGTTGTATCTATGTGGTTAATTGATTGGTTCTTTCAAGCAAAGATTAAATCATTTTAGTTGATCACAGTAATCAGAGAGATTCATTTGGATTGTTAAAGTAGAGCTTAGTAGTCACAGTTTTGCATGTTTATACAAGTTGTAAACAGAATATATGCCAGATAATTTGAGTTTTCTCTAGAGAGTGTTGCTCATATTGATTTCATTTGACTCCACATACCCAATAAGGCACTAGTCTCTGCATTTCATCATTTGGATTCATTCAGTTTCTTTACATTTGTTAATTGAGCATTTTAGGATTTAGATTAAGAAGATTTCTATTGTGCTTGGTTTCATTTGTTCACTTCCATCTGCCATTGTGGAAAAATCATTGCGAGAGGGATAATCATAATTCAAGTCTACTTCATTCAAAAAGGTACACCCGCCTAGGTTTAGCAGCACCTGAAGAGTAGAAGGTTAAATTCTTTTGACCTTGTCTGTTACCCTGAAATGTATCAAGAGATTGGTAGCCTCTTGAGGCATCCCACCTGTGTTTTTTAGAGCTAACAAATTGGTGACTCTACTAGGGATACATTCAGAATCAAGGCCTTAATCATAGAGTCAGGAAATTTATACAGACTTTGTTGGGAATAAGAAACATCAAGTATCTTCTCACTTTTGACAAAAGTGAGTGGCGAATCTGACAAAAAATTTGCAGTTGTTCAAACATGAATGGAAGAAGATCTCAATATAGGGGAGGTCATACTGGAGCTCCTGCTGGTAGCAATAAGTGGACACATAAAGATGAAAAGGTTGATAAGGGAAAAGGGATAAGTGAGGATATGTGCCTAACAGATAAATACAAAGCATCAAGAGCATATTGTGAGACATATGATTTCTATGATACATGGAGAAAAAATTCGAGTGCAGAGCCTTGTACTCCAGAAGATCAAAGGACTCCTTTCCTTTTTCTCGATTCTCAAAAACAGGCTGAGTTTAAAGCTACATTTGAGGCTAAAAAAATTAGAATTCAGCATGAATATGATCAGAAGATGGAAGGTAACCAAAATGAGTTTATTGATCATGAGCTTCCTGAGGAGGTAAAATCACGGTTTGAATTACAGAGGAAGGAGATAGAGGAACTAAAGGCTAAATTGTTGAAAGCCCAAATTGCTGCTTAGACAGCTGATTTCCCCCCAAAGTATGTACCACCTCATAAGCAGGGTAATCATGGTGTAGGGCCTTCTGATCCACTAATGTTTCCTCACCATCAGTCAGGGAATCACTATAAGCATCCAAATCATTCACCTCACATTCCCACATAGCATACAAATATGCAGCCACCTCATGGTCAGCCTTATATCCCACAGCATGATGCACAATACAATAATCCTATGAACCAATATCATTACCCACCTGTTCCTCCCCCTCACCAGTATACAGAAATGATCAAACAATTTGATTTGGCAAGATTCCATCTATACCCTTACCCTATAGATGGTAGCTGGAGAGGTCTGGTGCCTAAGTTTACATGGAGTAATGCAATTACTACTGAAGAGAATTTAAAGAATTTCAATATGTTCATCCAAGACATAGGTGTGCAATATGAAGATTTACACATGAGGCTATTCATGATGTCACTTATTGAAGACGCTAGGGATTGGTTCAACAGCTTGCCAACATTCTCAATTAATTCTCTCCAAATATTCCATGACCGATTCCTAGAGCAATATGGAAATCTAAATGCACTAGATGTAGCTCTTCATGAATTAATGTGAATTCAGAAAAATCAGAATGACTCGATGTATGATTTCAACCGAAGATTCAACAAGTTGCAGACTAAAATACCTCTTGGATCAAGGTTTCTAGGTTCTATAGCATTGAGTGTTTATTTAAATTCATTTGATCCTAAGACAGGGTATGAACTGAGAAATAGATTCCCAAGAGATCTAGCTGAAGCTCAGAAGATAGCACTGACAATTGAAAACAACAGGAAGGCTGCTGGTATAATCAGTAAAAGAGACAACCCTAGGGCTCCTCAGCAAAGCAACAATTATCAGTACAGACAGGAAAGCACATACATGAATGAAAGGCTGAGATTGCATGACATTCCTTATAATACAGACTGGAAGGATAGAAAACATATAATAGCTAGGCCTAGAAGCAAAGAAACTCCTGATGCATTGAGAAATAAGGGAACTTATATGGTGAGTAACAATTACTTATGTGAAGCTTGTGATAAGCCACATTCTCCAGACTATTGTGTTGTAGCCCAAAGGATGCAAGAAGAGGGAATATTGCTGGAAAATAATGGAGAAGATCACATAGTGCATTTGACTTCAAATACTTTTCACCATGTTGAGGAAAGGTACTCATCTTCAGAAGATGAAGGTTATGAGTATGATGTTTCAAATCAGAGATATAATGTCCATATGACTGAACAACAAGTCCTTTCTGATTCTGAAGAAGATTATACCAAGCCACATTTAGTTGAGGTGCCTACTCAATGCAGTATGAGGAGACTCATCAAAGATGAAATAGAGAGACTAATTGTTGCTGCAGTTGAGGAAGCAAGGAGTAAATATTGGTTGAGAAACAAGACAGAAAATGAGAAGGAAGGTGTCCCTATGGGAATCTTTATGAAGGGTCAGAAGGTGACACAAGGGATTGTGAAGAAGCTATAAAATAGACAGCCTGGTAAGAATGAACAAAAGCCTGTCCAAAAGGAGGAAGTGAAGGAATTACACAAAGAGATACAAATGCCTGACCAGCCTAGTAAAAGAGAGAAGGAAGAAAACAAAGGAGAAATGTCAGAACAGAAGAAAATTTTTAAGGTGGAGGGCTCTTCTTTTGACTTCACTCAGGCACTATCCTAGGTAAAAATGTCTGTTCCACTACTTGAAATGATGAAAATTAAGGAATACAGAGATAGTGTTGTTCAATTGATAACAAATGGGAATGAAAATTCTGAAAATAGAGTAGCTATTAAAGCAGTCAATAGGTAGGAGAAATTAAATATCTCAAAAGTCTGCTTGAGTGATGTATTAACAACTCCCCCAAATGTTGATCCTTTTTTTACTACATTACTCATAAATAACAAATTGCTGAGGAATTGCATGATAGACTATGGTGTTGCTATAAATATCATGCCAATAGGAGTCATGAAGTAGCTTGGCATGTGGGTTGATACATATGATGGCAAGTGATATGCAATGGATAATAGACCTATTCTTGTGGTAGGCATTATGAGAGGTGTTGAATTCAAACTAGCTACTTATCCATAAGTTGCTTATAATATAGATATAACAGTAATTGATACTCCTCTTCAGTTTGGGATGCTTATGTCAAGGTAGTGGACAACAACAGTTGGGGGAAACGTCTGGTTTGATTTATCTTATGCAATTATTCCAGTGAATGGTCAGGAGGTCAAGTTATATAGGGAGCCAAGAATGAGCCAGCTTGTTGATTGTGTACCACAAGATTAGATCAATTGTTTTTGTGATGTTGATCTTGGAAGTTTTAAGATAGAATCAGCCCAACCAGAATTAACCAATAGTGATCCAATTGAAAAGCATGTGGCACAGAATTGCAACGGAGTGTGGAAGATGTATTTTGATGGAACATATAGCCAAGAAGGTAATGGAGCTGGGATTGTATTTGTTTCACCTAAAGGTATTACATTTAAATATTCATTTATGTTAGCATTTGAATGTACAAACAATGTGGCAGAGTATGAAGCTTTGTTGATAGGTCTGAACATAGCTGTGAAACATAAAATCAAGTTGTTCGCTGTTTTGGGAGATTTTGAGTTGGATGTTTCACAAATCAAGTCAAAATATGTAGCAAAGCACAAAATATTGAAACAATATAGGAATGTTGTATGGGACACAATTGAATTATTTGATGCCTTCTGAATTGAGTGGATTGATAGATCAAATAACATAATGGCTGATTTTTTGGCAAATGTGGTGCTGAAAGAGATGACATCACATTGGTTGGGATATCACATATTGAATTCAAGACAAGGCCTGATGTACCTGATAACATATATAATTGGTAGTTCTTCAATGATGATACTGACCTTTTCAAGTTCCTCAATTGTATAGATCAATATGAAGCCTAGGAAATTGACTTCAATGCTTTTGTTGAAGAAGTGGATGGGAAGTATGCCGGTATTGGCATGGTGTGATGGTTTATAGGTGGCATTGTTGTTCTTGCCACCAAGGTTCAAACCCCATTGGGGTGATATTGTTGAATGGTTGTATCTGGTTCATAGCTCCGATCAAAAGCGTTTACCCCTTGAATAAAAAAAGAAGTGGATGGGAAACAAATAGTGTTTGTCAAGGAGATCTTATAGCTCAAAAAAAAAAAGCTCCCTAAGGGCTTAGTGGCATTGGAGAGGCTGTATGATGGAAATGATCGATCCCTCATGAAGAAAACACCAGTCAAAAGGGAAGATATTGAAGAGATTAACTTGGGGACTGAGATGGCACCAAGAAAGGTGTACATAGGAAAGAAGATAAGCCCTACAATTAGAAGAATGCTGATATAGTTGCTGAGGAAATATAAACATGTGTTTGCTTGGTCTTATGAAGATCTAAAAGCATACAGGGAAGATTTGTTTTAGCATGAAATACCATTGAAGCCAGATGCTAAGCCATTCAGACAAAAGAAAAGACCCATAAATCCAACACTGGAGCCTAAAATGTAAGAAGAATTGACAAAGCTCAGAGATGGGGGAATCATCAAACCAATCAGGCACCCAACGTGGGTCTCAAATTTGGTCCCTATGAGGAAGAAAAATGGAGACATCAGATTATGTGTGGACTTCAGGAATTTGAATATGGCATCTCTTAAGGACGATTATCCTCTACCCAATATCAAGGCTATATTGCATAAGGTGACATGGTGTGAGTTGTTGTCTATGATGGATGGGTTTTCAGGGTATAACCAGGTTAAAGTCAAAGAATCTGAGTAGTATAAGAAAACATTTACAACTCCTTGGGGAACGTATGTCTACATAAGAATGCCATTTGGTATCACTAATGCAGGAGCGACCTTCCAAAGAGCTATGGACGTGGCATTTGCAGATTTGATCAATGCTATCATGGTGGTGTACCAGGATGACCTAACTGCTTATTCGAAGAAGGCTGAAGATCATGTACAACATCTGGAGAAGGTATTTATTAAAGCCCTAGAATATGGTATCAGCTTAAACCCAAAGAAGTGTAATTTTGCAGTCACAAAAGGTAAGCTTTTAGGACATATTGTTTCAAAAGAGGGGATTAGGATAGATCCTGAGAGGGTTGAAGCTATTGATAAAATTTCTATTCCCAAAACTGTTAAGGCTATACAATCATTCTTTGGACAGATTAATTTTGTTAGGAGATTTGTTTCTAACTTTGCTTAGATTATTAAGCCCATATCAAAAATGTTGAAGAAATGACAGAAAATGGAATGGACTACAGAAGCCTTGGAAGCTTTTATATCTATCAAAAGGGCCATCAAGGAGGCTCCTATCCTTAAATCTATAGACTTTGCAAAGCCTTTTCAGATATTTTCATTTGCTTCTATGCATACCATTGCTGCTATTATGTTACAAAAGAATGAGGATGGTCATGAATAGCTTGTGTCTTTCTTCAGTAAGTCATTACAAGGGACTGAATTGAAGTATGATATAATGGAAAAATAGGCATTTGCATTAGTGAAAGCCACAAAAGCTTCCAGGCCATATCTTGTTGGAGCAAAGGTGATTGCCTATATCCCCCATGCAACTATCAAAGATATTCTGATACAATCTGAAGTAACAGGAAAGAGATGTAGATGGATTAACAAAATCCAAGAGTTTGACATGGAGATACAGATTACTAAGCTAGTGAGAGGTCAAGGCTTGGCTAGGTTGATGGCATAATCGAATATTGAAGCAAATCAAGTTTGTAATGTAGATGAAGGGACTGCAATTGCAAGCATTGAGCATATTCCTTGGCATACTGATATCAATGGGGAATTGATTTCATTGGAGAGATACAAGAAAAATCAAGTGGAGGACACAAGTGGATATTGGTTGCCACTGATTATTTTACTAAGTGGGTAGAAGCAATCCCAACTAAACAGGCTACAAGCAAAGTGGTGACAAATTTCCTGATGGACAACATTATCACCAGATTTTGTACACCACTGAGGTTAATCACAGACAATGGGACGTGTTTCAGATCAGATGAGTTTAGAAGCTTTTGTGACACATATGGCATTATCATTTCTGATGCAGCTCCTTACCATCCTCAAGCTAATGGTCAAGTAGAGTCTAGCAATAAGAGTCTTTTGAAGATTATAAGGAGGATGTTAGGTCAGAACAAGAAAGCTTGGGATTCAAAATTAAAACTGGTTGTGTGGGCTGACAGGATTACTGTGAAAAGAGAGATTGGAAAATCCCCATTTGAATTGGTGTATGGAGCACAAGCCAGGATTCCTTTGCAGAATTTGTTACCAGTCTACAAGTTTGTCCTTCAAGAAGATCTGGATGTTCCTGAACCTATGGAGGAAAGAATGGAGCAACTAGCTGAACTTGATGAAATAAGGAGGGTTTCCCAAAACCAAAACATGAAGTTATAGACATAGACGAAGTATCTATTTGACAAGAAGGAAAAGGATAGAAAATTTGAAGAAAAATATTTGGTGTTGATGTGGAACACAAGGTGTCAGGAGAAAGGCAAGCATGGTAAATTTGAAGCTTTGTGGCTGGGACCTTTTGTTGTTGTTGGAAAGAAGGGTGAAGATTCATAATATCTACAGAATATGGCTGGTGAAGATCAGGAATTTCCTGTTCATGGGCAATTCTTGAAGCATTTTTTCTCTTGAGCAACATAGAGGATTAAAGGTTGCCAGTGCATGGACAACTCTTGATGGTCCTCTTTAAAATTCTTTTCCATGCACAGTAGTTTAGGGTTTTGTTCATCTCCATTTTGCATTCACTTTCCTTTCATTCCATCATGCTACATGTCCACTTCCATTTTTTTCTCACTGTTCATCATTTTGTGTCTGGTCTACTCACCCAAGGTTCTAGATCCTTGCAATGATCTTACTATCATTCATCCCCAGACGGAGCCACTATTGGAACTATAAAAATTTGATGTTTTTATGTGTTGTTCACATTCATAATTTTCCAAATCAGTCCTACCTTGAGCACATTTTCCTCTCTTCATGATATTTTTACCCATATTTTTCCCATATAGCCCCATAAAATCCATCGAGTCTGCATTTTTCACATTACAGTTCCATTTTGGCGTGAGATCCTTCATTGGCATTGTGTCTTGGAAAATGTCTTCAGTCTCACCGACAGTGTGCAAAAGATTATATTGGCAAGAGGTGGTGGTATTCAGAATGGTGTCCCAACGACTTTGTTAAGTCTTGCCGACTGGGTGTCTTCATCAATGAGTTGTTAGGCAAAGTCTCACCGAGTTGCATTTGAGGATTCACTTCGGCCAAACAAGTTGTTTTCGATGTGAAGTCATAACAAGGTCTTATTGTCTCATCAACCGGCGGTGGAAGAATTGACATATTGGAAAAATATTTTTTCATCAGTGTAGTGTCATAGTGAACCCGTCAGGTCTTGCCGACAAAGTCTAATGAATGGATTTCAGCGATAGGTTGGTATTGTCTCAACGAAATGAAGGTGTGAGTTCGGGGTAGATCGGTATGACTCAATGCATTCTTTGAGACGTCTCCCCAACTATGATTTGTTATAGCGACCCACATAAGATAAAAGGCTACATCGGCTAGAGAACCAATATGTCAAAGCAACAAGTTTGATCATGAAGGTTATCGGTAACACTTAGGGTGTTCTGCGAGATGTCTCTCCGATATCACAAGGCTATAGTGATAGTGAATGAAACAAAAGGTGCAACTTGGTGAGATAAATACTTGGGTCACAACGATATACAAGAGGTAAAAGGGGCTCTCAATGAAACATAATGTAACCTATATGATGTTTCCCTGACTTTGATGGGTCATGACGAAAGCGAATAAAATAAAAGGAACGATTGATGATACAATTGCCTTCGGCATAACTGCAGGGTTGTCTTGGAAATGGTTTCTTTGATTATTAATAAGAATTCAAATACTGTGGCCAACCCGTGAATGCTAAATATAGTTGCAGGTCGACATGAAATGAGCCCGATTTCAGCGGTAGCCCGACATGGGATCTCGATGTGATGAGTTTTTCTGATGCTTGTGTATAAATATGCATTTTGTGATTGTAAAATGATCATCAGCTATTAGTTATTCGATATACAGTAGGAAAATTAGATGGATACAGTACAATAGATTTATCAGATCAGAGACTATGATGCATGTTTTCAAAGTGGAGGTATTTATGAAAGTCAATTGATGTTGCTGCACATTTCTGGTGTCAATTATTTGTTGAATTTAATGAAAGTATTGCTAAGTTGTCTCCAAGATGGATTCTTTCTAGTTGTTTAAATTGATGTAACAAGTTTATATTCAATTCATCAGTGCACATTTGTTGTATCTGTGTGGTTAATTGATTGGTTCTTTCAAGCAAAGATTAAATCCTTTTAGTTGATCATAGTAATTAGAGAGATTCATTTGGATTGTTAAAGTAGAGCTTAGTAGTCACAGTTTTGCATTTTTATACAAGTTGTAAACAGAATATATGTCAGATAATTTGAGTTTTCTCCAGAGAGTGTTGCTCATCTTGATTTCATTTGACTCTGCATACCCAATAAGGCACTAGTCTTTGCATTTCATCATTTGGACTCATTCAGTTTCTTTACATCTGTTAATTGAGCATTTTAGGATTTAGATTAAGGAGATTGCTATTGCACTTGGTTTCATTTGTTCACTTCCATCTACCATTGTGGACAAATCATTGCGAGAGGGATAATCATAATTCAAGTCTGCTTCATTCAAAAAGGTACACCCGCCTAGGTTTAGCAGCACCTGAAGAGTAGAAGGTTAAATTATTTTGACCTTGTCTGTTACCCTAAAACGTATCAAGAGATTGGCAGCCTCTTGAGGCATCCCGCCTGCATTTTTGAGAGCTAACACCTTGTAAGTGGTATAATATGAAAGGCTAAATTTAGAGGTGCTATAATGCATTTTATGACTTTGTAAAGTGACTAAAATTAGGGAGGAATATTTGGACGTGAATCTAATGTTTGATAGAAGTTTCCACATGATCAAGAGTCTTTAAATATGGGTCATTTTGCATGTAAAAGGATCTTTATCCATTTTTGCAGGCTTATGCTTTCTTCTTCATAGGCTAAGAAACCATTGAAGGAGATATCTTCTAGACCGATAAACCAAAGAGATAGAGACTTGTAGGTAGTGGTTTTATATGTCTCTAGAGACAACTTGATATAGGGGTTGCAATTGTGCTTTTAGAGGATTTTTATTGTGTGCTTTGCAAGGTCTTGATTGTGGATTTTAGTGTGTTTTCTTTGGAATTGGTAATCTATTATTTTGCTATTGTGAGAAACACTATTGTGTGCTATTTTTCTATTGTAAACAACTCCAAAATATTTGTATTCCAACTCTATCATTGTATTGGAATTCTAGAGAGTTTTTGGTGCAAATCTATTGGGGTTTCAGGTATATTCTGAGTGCTAAATTGGTGCAATTGTGCATAATGTAAGGGCAGATTTGTAGAATTTCCAAAGCACATTTTTATAGACTTTTATTTTTCCAAAATTTCTGTAGAAAACTTATTCAGTGTTGTAATAAAAATCTTGAGTGTTTGTGGCTTCATTGGTGCAATTTTCAACATACCTGATTTCACCTATTTTATCCAATTTGCAAATCTGAGTTGGGTTATTGCCATTAGTTCAAATCTGATATAATTTGATAGAAAGAGACATTGCAATGGTATCAGAGCTTGATCTTGCTAGTCTCTAGGGTAAATTGATTTATTTTATTATTGATGTGAATCATGGGTTTCTTCAAATCAATGTTTAAGAGTGGGAGATTGTTACAGTTAGACAATGCACAAGAGGTTTCCAAATGGTATAAAGAGTACATATTTCTAATAGAAGATGAAAAGAAGTCTCTTACCTTTTGAGTATCTAGAAGTCAAAGGAAGAACTATGCCTCAAGATAAGATGATCATAAGATTCTTTGAGGAGTTCTAGATTTTTTCTAAAGATTTCAAGACAAAAGAATTGTTTTATGAGTTCTTCATATGGGCTAGAGAGGAGGCAGAACTAGAGAAGGAGGAGATCAGTAAGCCAAAATCAGAGCCATGAAAGATTAGTAAGAAGATTTGGAAAATAGGGTATGTACAGGATCATGGTGGACCAAAAAGTGGCAATGAGGAAAAAAAACACATCTTTCATCGACCCAAAAATGCGAAAATACCGTGTTGACTTTTTTTAGGCTTGGGTGTTAGTACACAACACCAAAGAAAACACCAATCCTAGTTTTGCATATTGGATATCCGATTCATAAAAAGCATATATATACAAAATCTATTGTTGTTTTAAAATCATTTCAGTCAAGAACCTGCGGGGACACAATGAGGAGGCTCTTCACGTAACGGATATCCGATTTCACCATATCCGATTTGAAAAGGTAAGATTTTAGATTTTTATTTGCTTTGATTCATTTTTGAATTAGATTTGGATGATTTCAATTAGTTTTCTGTGGATTTTTTTGAAAAATAGAGTTTTTGATTGAATTTTATTATTTTTATGAAATAATTGAGTTTAGAATGGATATTGATAAAAAAATGAATGTTTTTGTGGATTTTTTTTTCAAATTAGGGTTTTTGATTGAATTTTTATGAAAAAATTGAATTTAGAATGGATTTTGATAAAAAAATGAATGTTTTCTGTGGATTTTTTTTCAAAATAGGGTTTTGATTGAATTTTTATGAAACAATTGAGTTTAGAATGGATTTTGATTAAAAAATGAATTTTTTTTATGGATTTTGATTTAAAAATAGTGTTGCTTATGTATTTGTATTAAAAATTAGAGAATTTTATAGATTTTTGTTAAAAAGTAGGATTTTTTTTGGATTTTTTTTAAAAACTAGGGTATTTTTATAATATTTTCATTTATATTGTCTAATTTTAACTGGATTAATTATTTTTTAACTTTAATTAGGCATTATGGTTGTTGAGAATGAGAATGCACAAATTCCACTAGTTGAGAATGAAAATCCACCAGCTGAGAATCAAAATGCAGAAATGCCAAATGCTCCACCACCTCTGCAACCATCAATTGAAGACTTAATTCATGAAAAATTGGAGCAATTGAGGGGCATTTGTGATGTTTATAAGAAAATCCCTCGATTATCTTGTATGTCAACCGCATTGACAGGAATAATTACAAATGTAGAAACCCTCTCCACCCAACATAATGCCTTTCATTCGTGGTGAGAAACCATGAGAGAATATTATGCATGTGGATTGTCTTATGATGATGTGAAAAATCTCCAAATAACAAAAGCCCAAATAGCCTCTTTATTTATTAACCCCAACACTGGTTTGTCAGTTAGTGTTAACAAACCAAAACTTTCTATAAAATAGTGCACGCATAGGGGCATAGTAGATAACTTTTGGGATCGTTGGTGTATGGTTTTTGATAAACCACCCAACAATAATATTGATGTACCTTTTTACTTTATTAAAAAATTATATGTTGAGTTTTTGTCAGGGTTCATGTCAATTACTTTGACATTAAACCCTTCTACCTGGGTGTTGGTAGAGGTATGCCCCAGGGTAGGCCAGGGGCAGCTAGATTAGTCAAGCGCCCACATGTTCCCTATCCTCCCCTTCCTCCGCAACCTCCAGTACAACATCTAGATATTACAGAGGATGCAGCCACAAAAACTATCCAGGCCATTCACTCTTTGAGTGGTCTTTTGGTTTCCCATGCTTCTTCAGTAGCTCAGCCACATTCTGGTGATTTTGGCGATGGATCCAATGCTGTTGCATCATCCTCCTTAGGTCCACATATTGTTTTTCCACATATTTGCAATACGTGCCAGCAGATATGATTGGGTCCTATTGTACAACCCCCTAAGCATCCATTAGAAACTTATGATTATGACATCTAGGATGTGGAGATTACAATAGATCACATGCAAGGGAGTGGAGCACACCCTACAGAGTCCTCTCCTGTTAGAGAGGTGGACATTGGAATAGTTACACAAGTAACATTTAAGGTGTAAATTCATAACTTGCATTTTTTTAAAATGAATATTAATAAGAGATAGTATCAAGTACTAATATTTATTTACATGGTCTATTTAACAGTTAATGTATGAGGAGGAGCTCACACGGGTGACTGATAGCACCCTTAGGGCCATTTCATTTGGCCTCAACACACACACAGTATGTATTTTCACACTCACTCATTTACATTTTTTTACTATATACTTGCTTGTCATTAATGAAATTATATATTAACTTATATGTTTATCTTATTCTCTGCTTGTAGGAAACACCTAGTGCGAGTGAGGTGTGACACTCTCTAGACTATGGAGGCACGATGTTAGATAAGGGAAAGGTAATTGAACTCAAATTTGATTGAATTAAGATTTATAAGATCTTTTATTGATTATGCATACATTGACATAGATTCGTAGTTTCATATGTACTTGTCATTTTTATGTATAGGCAGTTGTGAGCTATTCATCATTGTTGATAAGTGCCACAACACCTGAAGGAGTAGGTATTCAAAAACTTGAAGAATGAGGTGTTGAAACACCTCAAGGAGGAGGTGTCGAAACACCTAAAGGAGATACAAAAAAAGATCAACCTAAAGAGGTATGTGTTTATTTTATTTTGTGCTTGGTAAATATGTTCTTATTACCGACAATTCTATGCTAACTTGGATCAATTTCATGTTTTTGTTCACATATATAGATTGACGTTACAAAAGTTGGTTTGGTTAGTTCTTTGAGAGAGGTATATTCTAGGACTCCTGACCCTTTGAAGAGAAGTATATTTCAGGTAATCAAGATTTCAATTTTAGAGTTCAATTATAATTCAATGTGTATTGATTTTTATGTTAATTATTCAATTTTAAATTATATAGTATAACTAATTTCAATTGTGGTTTGAATTTTTCTTGTGCAGCTACCTTCAGAGCCAACGAGTGCTTCAAAGAGGCTCCATTTTGATGATCCACTAGTAGTTTAGGATGAGATAGACATTTTGGCATGTAAATTTTGAATAGATACTGAGATGGCATATGCCACATATTGTAAAACTTTGTTTGAGTTGGCATTGATGCCATTTTTGTATATGGACATACACTTGATTATTGGATAATTTGATATATGGAAGTTGACGATCGAAATTTAATTTCCTACTCATGTGCGTGATTAAACTCTTTGAAAATTTAATCAAGTGAGCAATGGTTAAATATCAATGTCTAATAGCATAAAAATAATGGTTAAATATTATGTAGTTTATATTCATATTGTTGATTACATTTCATTGCACATCTTTCAAACTCAAAGAATTACTTCACATTGCATAAGTAACAACTAGATGCTGATAGATGAAAAAAATTCAATAACAATATAGTTTTTACAAAGTCAACCTAAGCAGTTATGCAGTTACTTCACATTACATAACTAATAACTAGGAGCAGCTATCAATTGCATTAGCTTGTCATGGAATTCTATGAGACCACATTTCTTTGAGGAAACTTAGCACAAAACTCACAAAAAATGAAAAGAAAGCACTCAAACAAACTTTAAATGGGTCTCAGGCATGTTTCCCCCTCATTCCACATGCTATGCATCCATTTACTTTCAATGTAGGGGCCAAACAATGGAGAAAACATGTAAAAATAATATATATATATATACAACCTAGAAGCATGAATTACGATTAGAATATCACATAACATCATATAAACAAAAAAACCACTATAAACTTGAATGTCATTTAAAACATGCATGATAAATATTCATCATTGAAACTTGAATTGTGGTAGCTTGATATACATAGTCGATTGATGCCAGGGTTCAATTTGTATGATATTGAAAAAATAAGCCAACTGACTAGAGTTATCAACATTCTTCAAAAATCATAAGAATTATTTTAGTACACTAGCCATTTTGACATCTTCTTGTAGTCTCAAACATTATTTTGTATCATTGTTACATTGGTCTTAGTTCAATGATATTGAACAATTTTAGAAAAAGGAAAGTTGTGTCACGGTCCGCATTCAATCCAATAAGCAAAAATGAAAGCTCAGCCTCTTGGAATGAAAATTCTTTTTTGCAAAAAAAATGAATAAGAATGAGGTAGTTAAGGTGTTTGAAGTTATTTAGAGGTCACTTTTAGGGTGCAAGGCTTAAAAGTTCATTTTAAATGCACTCAAACAAACTTTAAAGGGATCTTAGGCCTCCTGCCCCCTCATTCCACACACTATGCAGCAATTTACTTGCGATGTAGGGGCCAAATAATGGAGAAAACATGTAAAAATTATATATATATATATATAGATGTGCAGCCTAGAAGCATGGATTACGATTAGAATATCGCATAACATCATATAACCAAAAAAACCACCATAAACTTGAATGTCATTTAAAACATGCATGATAAATATTCATCGTTGAAACTTGAATTGTGGTAGTTTGATATACAGAGTCTATTGATGCCAGGGTTCAATTTGTATGATATTGAAAAAATAAGACAATTGAGTAGAGTTATCAACATTCTTCAAAAAACATAAGAATTCTTTTAGTACACTCAAGAGTTATCAGATGTCTTCTTGCAGTCTCCAAAGTTATTTTGTATCATTGTTACATTGGTCTTGAGAGTGGTTATGGTTAAAGCAAGATTAGGGCAATGAATCGACAAAAAAGTAGGCCCCCTCTTTTTCTCAGCTTTAGGGTTATTGTTGAAGGTCAATGATACAGGGAAAAAATAGATCATCAGGGTTCAAAATTATATAATTTTTAATATAAGACAAGTAAAAATGAGAATGTAAGTTTATGATTTTTTTTTTTAATTTTTGAAATTAAAATGAATAAAATATTTTTAAGGGTTTTGGTGTAAATTCTCTTTAACAAATTATTAGTGACATATTTGAATTGGCTTGCAAAGATTAGTCATGTGACAAGGTTTGTTTGATAATTAACTTTCAAGATACTTTTTGAAGTAGTCAACAATATGATAATCAAGCTCTTCTTTAGGATTTATTGATTTTTTTTTACAACAAACACACCCTTCTTTTTTATTTTAATTTGGTTTTATTATCTCAGTTCATGCTCTTATTAAGTAACTCTACATTTCTCAACTTGATGCAAAATATGAACATCAAAAGGATTTTTTATGCCAACTTTTAGAATGAAGTAGATTTTAACACAATTTTGATTGGGATACTTTTATGATTTTATAATAAATTAGCACTTTAGATGAAACAATAAATATGGATTTTTTTGTACTCTCCATATTAGAGTGCAAGGAAGAGGATCTACCTCTATTTTGTGCATGTATACAATAAACTATATCCAAAGAACTTGCTTTGCTTGTTAATGGGGTCAACCATTGAACTATGACCATCTACCCTCTAAGTGTTGAATATATATGACCACTAGAATTACTCAAGTACTACTAATGGGCACAAATTAACCTTGATGGAACTTAAAGATGTCTAAACAAGAATAAATTACCTCAAGAAAGCCTCCTAAATAATAGAATTTGATTGGCCTTTACTATATTTTATATCCTATAAGAGATATTTGGTTAACCAATGTACCCTAATCATCAATACACTCTATTTTTCATCTCACAACATGCCTTATTTGCTTCTAGAAAAATGAGGACCCCCTCTTTTTCTTAGCTTTAAGCTAGTTCTTGGTATTAACAATTCTCAATTCATGGTCAAATTGGAAAAGTTTACTGATTCATTTTACCTTTGGGTTATTGAATTTTATTAAAATCTATGATGCTTAAGGAAGTGGATCATTATTTCTTTATGTTCATTTTGAAAAATATTTTAACAAGTTGATAAACTACAGTTGTGGAATTTACCATTCCAATTGTAGTTGTGTAATTTACCCTTCCAATTGAAGTTGCAAAGTGTACCCGTCCAATTGAAGTTGTGGAATTTTCACTTCCAACTGCACTTCCACTTTCCAATTGCACTTTCTAATTGTACTTCCAACAATACTTTCCAATTGTGCTTCTAATAGCACTATCCAGCTATGTGTCTAATTGCATTTCCAACTAGAGTTTTTGACTGCACTACCAACTGTACTTTCCAATTGCACTTCCAACTATGCTTCTTGTTGGAACTATCACATCTAATTATAATTTAATGTTTGGTTCCTTGATTAGAATTTAAGGTTTGCTTCCTTGATTATATTCCTTACTTTCTTCTTTTTGAATGAGTTACCTAGTTTTAAGGGTAATATTTGGGATAATTTCACTCTGGTAGCAACACGAATCAAACAACATATGAATAGTTTTCATAATAAGCAAGCATATACTACTTTCTATTGGGTATTTTTCAAGAATTTATAAACTGAGATGCAAAGCAGATATAGGATATCATCTAGCTTGGTTTGGAAGTATAAGGATGAGTCAACTTTTATGGTGAACAAGGATCATTATTTCATTTTGCAACTCGTACAACCAAATGGACTGTTCCAACACATCCAAATGGGTACGTTTATGCTAGGGATGGTCCTCTCTTTCACCCAAATATGCCGAATCACTCCAAGCTACATTGGACCAACGATTTCCCTTAAGAGTCCAAAGTGCTAAAAGGCAGCAATCTTTGAAGGTCTATTTCTTAGAGACCGTGATTCTTACAGACTCTTCGTCTGAGGCTATGGGATCGTGTTGGGACCATATACAAAAACCTCTCTCGGTTTTTGCTATCTCAAAGGCATTTTCCTGTGGTGATGACTTTTTAGTGGAGGGAAAAGTTGCCAAATGCAAGCAGTGTAAAGTTGCAAAGTGGTGCAACTTTCATTCAGCAACTCGTACAACCAAACAGACTGTTCCAACATGTCCGGATGGGTACGTTTACACTAGGGATGGTCCTCTCTTGCACCCAAATACGCCGAATCACTCTGAGCTACATTAGACCAACGATTTCCCTTAAGAGTCCAAAGTGCTAAAAGGCATAAATCTTTGAAGGGCTATTTCTCAGAGAAATTTATGCTTATAGACTCTTTGTATGAGGATATGGGATCATGCTAGGACCATCTACAAAAACCTCTCTCATTTTTTGCTATCTTGGAGGTGTTTTCTTGTGATGATGACTTTTCAATGGAGGGAAAAGTTGCCAGATGTAAGCAGTGTAAAGTTGCAAAGTGGTGCATCTTTCATTCCAAAACTCGTACAACCAAATGGATTGTTACAACACGTCTGTATGGGTACGTTTATGATAGGGATGGTCCTCTCTTGCACCCAAATATGTCGAATCACTCCAACCTACATTGGACCGACGATTTCCCTTAAGAGTCCAAAGTGCTAAAAGGTAACAATCTTTGAAGGTCTATTTCTCAGAGACCGTGATGCTTACAGACTCTTCGTCTGAGGCTATGGGATCATGTTGGGACCATCTACAAAAATATCTCTCGGTTTTTGCTATCTCAAAGGCATTTTCCTGTGGTGATGACTTTTCAATGGAGGGAAAAGTTGCTAGATGTAAGCAGTGTAAAGTTGCAAAGTGGTGCAAATTTCATTCTGCAACTCGTACGACCAAACGAACTGTTCCAACACGTCTGAATGGGTACATTTATGCTAGGGATGGTCCTCTCTTACACCCAAATATGCCGAATCACTCTGAGCTACATTGGACCAGTGATTTCCCTTAAGAGTCAAAAGTGCTAAAAGGCAGCAATCTTTGAAGGGCTATTTCTCGGAGACCGTAATGCTTATAGACTCTTCATCCAAGGCTATGGGATCGTGTTGGTACCATCTACAAAAACCTCTCTTGGTTTTTGTTATCTCGGAGGCATTTTCCTATGGTGATGACTTTTTAGTGGAGGGAAAAGTTGCTAGATGTAAGCAGTGTAAAGTTGCAAAGTGGTGTAACTTTCATTCCGCAACTCGTACGACCAAAAGGACTGTTCCAACACATCTGGATGGGTACGTTTATGCTAGGGATGGTCCTCTCTTGCACCCAAATGCGCTGAATCACTCCGAGCTACATTGGACCGACGATTTCCCTTAAGAGTCCAAAGTGTTAAAAGGCAGCAATCTTTTAAGGGCTATTTCTCAGAGACTGTGATGCTTATAGATTCTCTATCTAAGGCTTTGGGATCATGTTAGGACCATCTAAAAAAACCTATCTCAATTTTTTCTATCTCGGAGGCATTTTCCTGTGGTGATGACTTTTTAGTGGAGGGAAAAGTTGCCAGATGCAAGCAATGTAAAGTTGCAAAGTGGTGCAACTTTCATTCTGCAACTTGTACGACCAAACAAACTATTCCAACACATCTGGATGGGTACTTTTACACTAGGTATGGTCCTCTTTTGCAACCAAATACACCGAATCACTCCAAGCTACATTGGACTGAGTGAAATTAGGTGAAAAATTGATGCAGACACAAGGGCACAATCACAAACTCTTTGCAACCTGCCTATTTGAGGAATCTAACAAGATTATTCTAACCTCTTTGGACAGTCCAAAACTCCCTTAAAACTTGACAAGAAACTAAATACACATTTCCCTCTTTAACCCGCTTAAACCCTTGTAATAGTGAGAAACTAGTTTTTGTCCAATTACTCCACAATTTTCCAAAACACTAGACCAACACATGACTAATTCAAACACCCATATCCAAGTTACACATCATATATGAGAAACAACATAGATTCCTTTGGACCAGCATTGACTTCCTATACATTCACCCTTGAATAGGCTACTCAATTAGCCCAAAAATGCAAAGCAACATACCTTCAAACACCACACAGACCCCTGAAACCTTGGGGCAGCAAATAAATTGCCAAGAAAACAAAGATTCTGCAATTGGATTCCATTTGTACAAACATGTAACCGTGAAATAAAAAAACCCTTGTTTTTAGTGTAATTCTTGAGGGTTTATTGGATGTAGTACTTCCACAACCTTTCAAACTCTGCCACCACCTTAGACACCTTTATTTAGGCCCCAATATGCTTAGAAAACAAAGAAAATTTTGGCATCTCAGATATTTTTGAGGCACAAAATGAGTAAAGAAACCCTCTATTAAGAAGTTAGAATAAAGTCAAGACATGTAATAATGTTTCTACATAAAGTTTTGATACAAAATTTCTTGAATGGCTTGTGTACAAGCAGAAAACACAAGAAAAATAGTAAAATATGAACTGAGCAATTGAAACTTTATTGATTCAAAGAAAAAAACTCCTTCAACCAAACTTGTCTCGAGCCCTTGAAGGCATTAAGTACATTGCTATGCCTTGGAATCCAACTCCCAATGCCTTTAACCACCAATATTAATTGATGTTTGAAACCTTAATGACCGTTGAAGGCCAAAATACAAACATTTTTCACATTAATATGACTCATAATGCAATGTTGCACTTTTCCACTTCTAACTTTACTAAGACCTCACTTAATGGCTTGAAATAGCATCATTACATGTTCAAAATAGTGTTCTTGTTTTTCCCTAAACAAATTTACTAATTTTTCCTTCAAAGGCTACAAAGCAACAACTAGGACAAGTTGGGATCTCCATGTTTTTTTGACCCTAAAACCTAAAAACTCCTCCTAATACATGACCATTAGGACTATTAGATCTCATTAAAGACAAAAAATCAAAATATTAACACTTTAATCATCGAAATGATCCACAATGATATTGTGGTGTAGGTGCTCCTGCACCAAAAATGGTGGTTACAACTTGCTAATGTCAATGAAACAATTGGGAAACAAGATTTAAAGTTGGCTCAAGCTTGTGTAGGTCCTAATAGATGTGTTTGATGAATTTATAGGGTGTGGCAAGGTTAGAAACATTGATTTCCTTAAAAACCTTAGGAAAGTTGCTAAAAATGAAGTTGCACCCAAGTTGGATTTGAGGAGAAAAAGTTGTAAGCCACTATAATTTATTATATATAAATGGGAGATATTACAAAACCTAGTTCAAACAAGCATACCAACAGGAAAGAACCAAGAAGAAAACCTTCAGCTGTAGCTTGATTAAGTAAAAAAATAGACCCCTTTACAAAACCTATGAGTTTCCAAAATACAGACCCCTTTACATTTTAAACATACCCTTTATACAGTGTCAGACATTTGACCCATATTTCAAAAAACATCACTAGGTATAGATTATGCCCATACACAATTATGACCATTTTACATTGTTTCCAATTTGAGAATTCAAATTTTACAAAAATTTCCTATTAGAGGCATTTAGGGCACAGTCTTCAACAATAGCAGTATGTTCACATTCTGGAATGACAAGCACCTGTACAAACCATCAAGGTAGCCTAGAATAACCAATCTATATTATTCTAAATGACACAAAATATGATGAGATGGTAATGCAAAATATAAAAGGTGCTTAGAATAACCAATCTATATTGTTGTAATTTGTTGCATACCTCTCCGAAAGGATCAAAGCTGGCTATTGTTGCAACAGGTCCATGATCAATCATGCCAGGAATATCGCAAAAGTGGGAAAATGAGAAATCTATATTGTCACAATAGAAAATATGCTTAGACTAAAAAATCTATATTAATCTAAACAACTTGAATGATGATGCAAACTATAAAAAATTCTTAGAATAACCAATCTATATTATTCTAGATGACACAAAATATGACGAGATGGTAATGAAAACTATAAAAGATGCTTAGAATACCTCTCTAAAAGGATCAAAGCTAGCTATTGTTGCAGCAGGTCCATGATCAATCGTGCTAGGAATATCACAAAAGTGGAAAAATGAGAAATCTATATTGTCACAATAGAAAAGATGCTTAGACTAACATATCTATATTAATCTAAACAACCTGAATGATGATGAGTTGGTGATGCAAACTATAAAAGAAACTTAGAATAACCAATCTATATTGTTCTAATCCACCGCATACCTCTTCGAAAGGATCAGAGCTAGCTATTGTTGCAGTAGGTCCATGATCAATCTTTCCAAAAATATCGCAAAACTGCATACAAAATATCACTATTAAAGACACATGCATTGCAATAGTATATAAAATATCAATATTAAATAAAGAACACTAATGAACTTAATCATAATGAACATAAGCATTCTACCTTCCATTCTTGAAAATGCTATTCAAGTGTGCCTGAAGGGTCATCTCTTTGCTTAAGAGTATCCAATATTGCTTCATGATCAACATTACTAAGTGTCCATAGTTGTTTTGTCTTTGTTATAGCATGATGCTTCAAAAAATTAGCATTTGTTGCTATAACAAGGTGTGAATACATGAGAATGGTTTTGTGTTTCTTGTAGTCTTCAAATGCAGGTATGCCATTCTTTATAATCATGTATGTTTGCAACCAAGTTCCTGCAACCACAACTGAACCTGTAGGATACATGAAACCATCATCATCTTCCATCAGTTGTGCTAGCTTATGCTTTACTCGCACACATCGAGCCAACCAATAGTTTGATCTCTCTTGATTCCCCTATGGTGCAACAATTGCAAAAATATGTCCTAGCTATAGTAGATCTGAAAGTAGGTTGTAATCAACCGAAATTTCCATTATGTCATTTGTCATGGATATTGTTTGAGATAAAGGAGTTAGATACTGCGGTACCCATGTATCCACCCACTCACTTGACTGGCATTGATCCCACTCGCATTGAATACAAATTTGACAAAAACAAGCCAACTCTCGTGTCCAAATGGTCCATGTGCCTACATCTAATCTTTGAAATGAATGCATCTTTGAACAATCTTTGATTGTATGGCAATCCAATCTGCTTGAGCCCACTGTACCTTCCTCAATGAACCAAAAGAATCTACGCACTGTTGAATCAAGTGTCCCTCCCTATGACAATGTTGAACTACAATCAACTATAGAATGTGCATCGCTGAATTTTTCTCCTGAAATCTTCAATTGCTCCTTAACTAGAGCTCTCTTTACGCATGCATCTGCTCCATCATGCTCCCCTTTCCCATGTCTAGCTTCAAAAAAACTCCAAATATGAGGTAGACCCCTCTCTACATGCATTCTACTCAACCAATAAAACATACAAGCATTCTTGAATTGACTTGTGCAATTATCTGACCAAATTAGATGTCATCCCAGTGCTATATCATGCTCCTACAAGAACTCAAAAAAAATCTTGAAATAATGTTGAACATACTCAGATGAGTGAGATCTATCATCACTCATAAAAATGATACTCTTTGATTATCTTTCGATCCTCCTATGTACTATCAGGTGAATGTCTAAATGTTATGTGGACAAAAATAGCAATCTCAATGGAATTGTAATACTGAGATTGTACCTTATTTTGTGGTTGCAATGTGTAGTTTTTTACAAAATCTCTAGAACATAAAAAAACATCTAGCAAGTCCCTTGATGATTTTGGAAGATGCATTGCACCACACTCCTACAAAATTTTATTAGTATGCAAAGTAGAATAGATATAGCATAATAGTTCATGGTACATTGAAAACTCCACATGGTATTTGCAACAACAAGTATTACGAATTTTAAGAGGCACACAATAAAATGGCTTCAAACCTTCAAAATTCCTTTGTGAGATTTCCATATTTGGATGTGTTTCAATAAATTTTTTGAACAACATTGTTTGGCTTGATTCCAAGAAATGCTTAGGATGTGGTGTACGGTCTCGATTGCCAATTCTTAACTTTAAAACATCCTTTTCATTGGGTGATACTCTAGAGTTATCATGCCAAAATTGTTGAATTACCTGCTTTACATTATTAGTTAGCTTCTTATCAACACGTGGAAGCCTCCCAAAAAAATCCCATGTATCATTTTGAAGAGGATCATCTATTCTTTCTCTTCTTGTAAGTGCTCTATCCAAAGTTTTACGATTTATGTCAAAATCAATACAAGTTTGTCTCATAAAGCAAGCCTTTTTCAATTGATGACTTACTAGGGCAGTTGTAATGTCTCTTCAAGCAACTCTCTTATCCTTTTCCTTGTTATTTTTTCCATATAGACTCGAGAGCATTAAAAAGATTATTGACAATAATGGAATTTTTTTTGGTCTTCTTGTTCACACGAATCTTCAATTTGGCTAACAAAGGTCTCATCTTTTGCATCTTTAGCAATTGTACAAAAAATTTGCATTGCTCAGTCAATGTCTTATCACTAAAATACTGGTTGAAAAGTCTTCTAGCCCACAACCGAATAGTTTGTGTTGACCTCTTGCCTTCAAAATTGTTTATAATGTTCTCATTGAATTCAAGTAACCATTTAGGGGTTCTTGAAGGTCTTAAATTTGGAATATGTCTTTCTTCCACACAAGGTTCTTCATTTCTCATGTAATCTGGTGAAACATAATTTACACTTAGTTCAATATTATGTTCAACATCTTCAATTCCAACATTTTCACCTTCAATTTAAATAATTTCATTCCCAATTTTAGTATCATATTCAACATCTTCAAATCCAACATTTTCACCTTCAACATTATCATTATCAATTTCAATATTTTCATTCCCAATTTGAATATCATGTTCAACATCTTCAATTCCAACATTTTTAGCTTGAACATTTTGAGTATCAAATTGAACATTTTCATTCCCAATTTCAATATAATGTTCAACATTTTCACCTTGTAAATATTCAATTTCCTCTTCACTTGAAAGATCATAGGGCTCAAATTCACCAATATTTAACATACCCTGTCTTCTCTTCCTATGATCTTCTTTATCTTTTTGTCTATATGCTTCAATTTGTTCTTTTGTAAGCTTTCTCTTATGTTTATGCTTCTGACGACTGCTGCTCCCCATTATACCTCATAAAAGATGCTGAAAAATCATTGTTTATGACAAATTTGAGTAGAAGATGCTCCAAAAATTTGAACCTTGTCTCTTCCTATTTGAAACCGTGTGTTTGTCACCTGCAAAGCCTACAAAAAGAATGTAGGGTCCATTGGAATGTAAAAAATGGGCCATATGGGGTTTTGGTATGGCCCACAAATCGGATATCTGACTAAATCTGATATCTGATATGAAATTTTTTAAAATAAAACAATTTTATAATGCTCTCTAATGGCAGGATTTTAGTGCTCCAAAATGGATATTTGACTTGTGCATAGATAGACCTAACAATAATTAGGTGGAGG
>VDFB02000008.1:184568771-184593742 GCA_007258455.2 Sequoia sempervirens | reverse complement strand
GGTCATTAGAGAAAGACTGGGTCATGTACTACTGACAAATGATGTTGTCGCCAGTGTTCGCCATGGACTGAGATAAACCCGTGCCCCTAACTAATTTCATGGGATGTATCTCCAGATCGAATTCTTGCAGGATGGCCATCCATTTGCCCCTCCTTTCTCCCAGCTCGCTCTACATTAGTAAAGACTTCACAGCTGCATCCGGAACTACAGCGACGACTTGACTTCAGAGAATGTAATGTCAGAATTTCTTAACAGCTCGAACCAGTGCAAAAGCTTGCTTCTCTAGAGGTGGGTACCTGATTTCTGCATTCTTGAAAGGAGAACTCATGAAAGCAATCGACCTTTCCTCTGAGTCTTCTTTTCGTTGAGTTAAAATAGTCGCGCATGAATGTTCAAAGGAAAAAGAGTAAATGTAGAATGGCCTCTTGTAATCGGGGCTGGTGAGAACAGGCGCTTTTGAAATAGACTGTTTAACTTGTAAAAATGCATCCTTTTCTTCCTCAGTCCACTCTACCTTGGCGTCCTCCCTCATCATTTCATTTAGTGGCTTTACAATCTCTGCAAAGCCTGTGATAAACTTCCTTACAAAGTTGATCTTTCCAAAGAAAGATCTTAACTCTTTCTTGCTCCCTGGTCTGGCGATCTTCAGAATGGATTCAACTCGATCTGGGTCAATTGAAATCCCTCTTTTAGAAATTATGTGCCCCAACAGCTTCCCTTCCGAAACTCCAAACACGCATTTGTTAGGATTCAAGGAGACATCATATTGGATGCATCTCTCGAGAACTTTGGCTAAGCCCGCAGCATGATTCAATCGATTCTTGGAGAACACTATCAGGTCATCTATGTAAAAAATAATACATTTTCCAATCAGATCCTTGAAAGCTATGTCAATGGCAGGCTAGAAAGTTGCTCTAGCATTTATCAGGCCGAATGGCATCCTTCTATATGCGAACGTCCCCCACTTGGTGATGAAAGTCGTCTTCATCCTGTCCTCAAAGTCAACCATTACCTGGTTGTATCCAGAGTAACCATCCAAGAATGACATCATCTGTGCTCCATTGACAGTCTGTAATACCTCATCCAAGGAAGGGAGTGGGTAATTATCCTTTTCTGGAGCCCTGTTCAAGTTTCTAAAGTCGACGCATAGCCTAATCTCCCCGTTCTTCTTGCAGACTAGGACTAAGTTAGCCACCCATGTTGAATGGAGCACAGGGAAGATTATCCTTGCCGAGAGTAATTTCTAAACTTCTTTATAGATCACTGGTTCAATCTGAGCATTGACAGGGTGTTGCTTCTGTCGGAAAGGTTTAGCCTTGGGCTTCAAGGGGATAGTGTGGTTCATAACAAAAGAATCAAAGGTCTAGAGGTCTTCATACCCCTAGGCTATCGCAACAATATCCCTTTTAAGTGCCCTCAATATGTCTTCTCTAACTGCTTTAGGGCAGGCCTTCTCAATGTAGACATTCCTTTCAGGGCCAGAATTGGCTAGGTTAACTGTTTCATATTCGCCCCCCTTTTCTTCAGCTGCTATCTTCTCTCGAGCACTTGAATCTGAGTCAAAAATTATCTCCAAGGCCACCATTCCCTTGGGAATTCTATTGCTCTTTAAGTTAAGAACTCCTCCTGTATCATATTCCTCAAGGTTCCAATCCCCTTGATCTCTGTTGGAATCATTAATAATTTGCCCCTCAAAAACATCTGAGCTTGCTAAGAAGGCCAGAATATGTCGGTCATCATCAAAGACCTGGAAGTTCTTGATATTGTCAGGAACAGTTGGGGTGGACATCAGTTCCACTTAGAATCTTTTAAACTTGGAGCCTTGCATAGGTTCCAAGGTACTAGCAACAACATCCAATGAATCTGCTACATGATTGTCCTCTCTAGGGATCTGATTAATCCCAAAAGCATCGAAGTCCTCAATCAGGTTCCATACCTAATTTCTGTAAGCTGCCAGCCTTCTGTTGTGACATGTGTATTGGCTACGCACTTTCCTGATAACTATTTCTAAATCTCCCTTGACCATCAAGGTAGTGACCTTCTTGTGTGCAAACATCAATCCCCGTGCTAGAGCTTCATACTCTGCTACATTGTTAGTACACCCAAATTGCAACCTATAAGAAACAAAGAAAGTTTTCCCTTTAGAGCTGGTTAGTACAATTCCAACACCACAACCAATTTTGGACTTGGATCCATCAAATGTAAGGGTCCACAACTGATCACAAGCAGGGGTTGATCCTTTTGAAGTTATTGTGGGTGCTTGAGTTAGATGAGTGACAATTGGGGCTGCTTGATCTTTTGCATAAGGTATAGGGAATGGAGACTCTGTAGGTTGTTTAGGTATACTTTGTGATTCTCGCTTAGTTGTATCATCTAACCTATGGTCATCTTCCTGGTAGTCACTTGTATTTTTGGTTGGTTCCTTGGGTTTCATTTCATTTGTGAGTGCAGGGGTGTCTAGCAAACCTTGGGGCTGCTCCTCATCAATATACTAATTGGAACATGTGTCTAGAGTAGGTTTGATCTGAGAAGGGATTTCTTTTGAAAGTATTGTATCCCTGGTTAACATAGTTGCTTCCATGGCCTCAAATAAGAAGCATTCTACAATGGTCTTAGGGCGACTTGTGCTAGCTTCCTCAGCTTGGGAAGCTAACTTAAAATGTCCCTGCAAGGTTGACAAGTCAGTTCAGAATGACTTTGGTAATGTACCCTACACCAATTAGGGAGTAGGAGACTTTGCAGATCTATATCTACCCCAAAGACCAGTTGGTCTTGTTGCAGCTTTCTAATCAAGGCTTGTTGATTTTCATTAATCGTGGAGTCAGGGAGTTTCTACATTGGCATGTCTTTAGAATGGAGAACCGAGAAGGTTAGAATTTCTTCTTTTTTATAAACCCCCATCTCAGTCTCAAAGTAAGCCACCTCATTGGGACAATCATACTTAGTGATGATATGCTTGAGGCGAGGCTCACTTTCAATCCTAATTTGATTAGGAATCCCTTTCCATGACAGCCACATATGTGAAAATTCAAGGGAAAGATATCCCCCTAAATTTTTCATCAAATCTCAGCTTAGCAGCATACCATAGGTCTCGGGAATATCTGCCACTTGAATATCTATGTTGGTTAGGATCCTAGGGTCTGATCCCACTTGCACATGTATGTTTCTTAATTCCCCTACCACATTAACCTTTGTTTTGTCAAGTTGAATGACCTTCTTATTGGTTTGAATGGGGTTTAATCCTAACTTCTTGCATATGGAAAATGGCATGACATTTCCCAAAGCCCTTGAATCCAACAAACAATTGTGTAGGTTCTTCCCAAAAATTCTTAAACTTAAAAGGAAAGGTGGAGTACCTACCTTGTTTCTGTATAAGGCTGCATTCATGTCCCCAGCAGATGCCACCTTGCTCTTTCCTTTTGACTTATCAGCTTGTTCTAGAGCTTTGAGCGCTATCTCCCTTTGAGTAGGGCACCACTTTAAAATGTCAAAATATGACAAAGAAGTTTTTTGTTTCTGCATCTCAGAAACAATGTCAAATTCTATATTATAACTTGAATTAATTTTGAAAATAGCAGAGGAATTACCCTTGTTATGGAGGTATGGCGGGCCTTTTGGTGGAGGATTATTATCAACACTTTGATTTGGAGGCACCATGTGATTAGGAGGTGCTGAGGTAGTGAATGGACCCTTATTCTAATTTCTCAGGAAGTGTCCTCCTTTTGACTGAAAGGCTTGGGCATCATATGAATCTTCCTTCGGTTCATTCTCAGTTTGCATTGGGAATGAGGGTTCTTCTTCAAAGATATCATAAGCCATTGCAGTATCCAGTGAGTCACCTCCTTTGTTTGAATTCCCCTAGAATGTGTGAGCATCTTCGTGTGCCATCTTGACAACTTTCTCCATTTGAGGGAAATTTATCTCAGAATGGGTTGCAGTATCATGCAACCTGCACCAATTAATCATGAAGTTGAGGTCAGCCACATTTGCAATGTGTGCCCTCTCCTCACTGGCTTGATAGTTATGAGATACTGCCCCATTGTTGGGCCCTATATTCCATTGCCTATTGTTGTTTGGCCTTTGGTTATACCCTTTGTTTTGGTTTTGATAACCCTGATTAGAGGAATTTTTTCCCTGATAACCTCTTTGGTTGTAATTGTTATTATTCTGATAAGTACCTTGATTGTTGTTATTTTGATTGGGATAATTACCTTGGCTTTGGGAGGGATTCAATCGAAGCTGAGCCATGTCATTGGTGACTTGGGACAATGTTTTCTTCAAGGTTTCTACCTCATTTGTAAGCTGGACTGTCTTTTCACTTTCCACACTCTTAACAACAGGTGGCTGATCAACATGACTTGGAGTTCCATTTTGGTTATGATAACCATGGGAGCTTGGAGGAACCTGCGGTTGTTGGGAGAAGTCAGGAGTTCCATTAGCAAAGAATGGGACTGGTGGTTGGGTTTTCAATTCATATATAGGCCCATAGTGGGAAGGAGACATCCCTGGGATAGTATTGAACAAGGGAGTTGGACTAGGCATCTGATATCCCATTGAAGGGAAACCTCCTCCCATGCCTCCTTGTTGAGAACTAATTTGTTGTTGTAGCTTGATAGCTAGATGATAGACTTTGGATAGAGAGTCAATATCAGCTGGTAGATAAGGCCTTTGCAAGAAGAAACCAAGAAAGGGGTCTATAACCCTAAAGTAAGCTTGGATGGCACTATTCTTAGTGACTAGATAGGGATCCTGCAATCTCCTATACATTCATTGGAACCTGGTGTTAAATAAAGGAAAGGGTTCACCTGGTTCCTTTCTGATGGTAGCGAATTGGTGGTATAAAAGAGTTGGATCCACATAAATTCTGAACTGGTTGATGAAAGCATTTTCCAGGTCTATCCAACTCAGAATAGAACACTGAGGAAGATTGAGATACTAGTTGTAGGCCATATCCCCTAAGGAATATGGGAACAACCTACAAACTACATCATGGTGGGCTATTTGAGCCCTGGTACAAGCATCCTTGAAATCTTGTATGTGCTCTTCAACACTTCTTGATTCACCATGAATGTACTTAGGACATAATTTCTCAGGGTTCTTAGGCAAATCGTGAAAACTTCTAGGGATAGTCCCCAATGGAGAGGGATTATTCTAGAAGAATGCCATTGGTGGTGGTGGTGGTGGTTGATCCAGTTATTGTATGGGTTGAACCAGCTGTGATGACAATTGAGATGGACGTGATGGTGGATTGATAGGTATCCACTGGGGTATTGGTAAAAAACCTGGTGGAGTGAGTGGAGCTGATAAGGGTGGTATGATAATTTCCCCAGTTTTGTAGATCTTGTGTCTTGTTGGGGTCTTTAGTTCTATCAGGGGTGGTGGATTTTCAGCTGATCGAAGGACTCTGTGAGGCCTTTCTAGAGAGGAAAAGCCAACTTTATCCAGTTTTCCCTTACAAGCCCTCCTTCTAGCGCCAGTTCCTGTTGATGGCGATTTTGGCACCACAATAATGCAAACAAAATATTGCTACTCTGCTTCTCCTGAAAGAGAAAGGCAACACATGGATGCCTTAGCTCCCAAGGTCTTTGTAGTTGGGTCTCAACTATGCTGATGTTACTCAGTGGTCAATGCAACAGTAATATTCAAGGGGCCTGCTGGTGTTGAGCTTCTGGATTGTTATCAGATCAAGCATGAAAATCAAAACCTACTTTAACAAGGGTTTTAAAGAAACAACAAAAGATAGATCAGGGTTTTGAAACATAAAAGAACAATAGTTCATCCAATCTTAACTAGACTTGTTAACTTCAAGGAATTATAAACTAAAACTGCAGAACAAGATAAGCTTGTGAATGACACACAACCTCTTTCATTCACAGTGCTAATTTACATAACAGATTTTAATTACCATTTAAACAAAACACAAAATTATTTCATTCCTTGAAGACTACACAAATCAAATGACCAATTAAGACAAATATCATTTAGGAACACAACATGAAGTAGATTAAACTCTGATTGCTTCTACTATCAATAAAATAGATAAACAATATTTACAAAGCTGGCACAATCACCAGTGTATAGAGAATTTGAAGCTCCAGATTGTTTCCAACTACACTAAGAGAACTTAGAAAATACATTATAGTCTATACTGAAATATTATAGCTAACCAAGAAGACAAGGAGAAGCTCTTATTACTAAGAATCAAGATGCAACTCTATCTCCTATTAACCCACTAACTCCTAACAGTTTTCAGTCTAAAAGTTTTCTAAATCTAGAAGTTCTAATCCCCTATTGTCTAACTTTCTGCTAAATCCTTCTAACTCTTTTACACAGAGGCAAGAACACCTTATATACAGAATGTACCAACTTGAATGTGTTGTCCCCTACACTAGGGTTTACAAAATATCTGCCGACTATAGGAGAGTCGGCTCTTAGATCTTTTTATGAAGAGAATCAAAGCTGCATTCAATGAGAAGCCCTGCTGTCCAAGTCGGTGATGGCTTGAGCTCAGGAGAAGCCTTTAGATCCTTTTGTAGCTACAACATTTACTCCTCTGTCTTTGTGTCCACCTTCAAACTCTACCCAGGGTCGTCTTGAATGCTCAGAATATCTCCAGGGTACTTTACCATTAATACTGGTCAAACTCCACCGATGGTTACCATAGCTGTCCCTGTGAGTCATGGTTGCTTCATTCTTCTTGGCCTCCTTTATGTTTTGGACCTTTCTATCCGCTGACCACTTCTAGAAGCACCATCGGGCCTCCTGCAGATCTGAACACCGTCGCCCAAGCCGATCCATCGTCGTTTGTTCTCAGAAAGAGTCCATCTGGTTTGCATTCTATTTGGCCTTCTTTCCCAAGAATAGTCAATCAGTTAAAAGGGGCCGATGAGTCACTCTTTTGGTTTCCTTTGGTTGGTCGAACATATGTCACACGAGCTTCATCAAGCAGTCAAAAGTGGTCCACCTTGAATCGCACGTCGGTGAGACACCCATTGTGTCTCCCCAATGCGATTTCGTCTTAACAGTCATCGACACAACATATGGCAATCAACAAGACGTTTCGGTTTCGCTGAAACCTTCTGGCGCACGTCTTTCCTCTCCGCGAGCTCCTTTTCCTTTCGACAAGACACCTTGGGGTCGCCGAGACCATATGGTGAAGCTTTTGTTTTCTTTGGGAGTCTCCCCGATATCCTCCTTATCCTCCGGCTTGGACTCCTCTTGCTTCGGTGTGACTTTCATAGTCGCCAAGACTTCCCGACGAGAGTCCAAATCTTCCCCGAAAACCCTTGGTGAACCTTTGTCAGCAAGACTTATGGTGACCCCCTATATGTCACCAAGACTCTCTTGTGTCGGCAGGACCTTTCGCCAATTTCTTTCACTCTCGCCGAGCTCATTCCTTGTCGCTGAGACACCATTGTGTCAGCAAGACCTCTTACCGACCCCATTCCATCCGCTCAGAGTCTCCCTGAGTTCCCTTTGTTTTGGTGTGACCATCCTGAGGTTGGGGAGACTCATAGCGACTCTTTCATTTCTCACTAAGTCCATTTTGTTTCAGTGAAGCTCTCCGTGGTCGCCTAGACCTTATGACGAGCCTTTGTTCTCTCCCCAAACTTACTCTGTCGGCAAGAGTCACGGTGATGCCAGATTCCTTGGACGAGCTCTTCTCTGATGTCAGGGAGACTCCAATGTTTCGGGGAGACCTTTCCCCAAACTTCTTTCTTCTTACCGAGCCCACTTCCTTTCGGTGTGACCTTCCATGGTCGTGGAGATCTCTCGGCGAAGCCACTTTGTTTTTCCGATACCACTTTATCTCGGCAAGAGTTCACCCTGTCGGTGAGACATCTTGCCGAGCTCACTTTTCTCTCGGCGAGCCTGCCCTCGTCGCTGAGACCTTCTCGAGTCGGCAGGACATCCTATGGTCGGGGAGACCTTATGGTGATATCCTCTGTCCCCCCCTGAGCTCATTTCTTTTCGGCTAGACTCTGCCTCCTCGCCAAGACCTTATGGTGAAGGTATGATCCTTCGCCGAGCTCCATTCTTTATTTCCTTTGTTTCGGCATGACCTTTATGAGTCGGTGAGACCCTACACCGAAAGCATCATCTTTTGGCGAGAGGTTATGCTGAACTCAAAATCTTTTGGCGAGGGCTCCCTCATGTTGGCAAGACTTCGCCGAACTTAGATCCTTTGGAAAAACTTCCTCGAGAGACATCTTCAGATAAATAACTTGGTCCTGCAAAACAGATGCCTTCATTAGTTCCAAAAATACATTAATATCATGCCTTTGATTTTAACAAAAAGAAACTCAACTCTGGCGAAAGCGGAAGCGGGACCAAGATAGAACCGGAAACAACATCAAAGAAATGAAACAGACGGAACCGGGATGGGAACCAAAACAACATCCCCATCAAAATTGGCAGGGGCGGAACCAAAACAGAAATCAGAACCGGGACCGGAGTCGGGATGGGAACCAAAATGACATCCCCATTCAAAACCGGCGGGGGCGGAACCAAAACAGAAACAGGACCGGAGTCGAGACAGGGACGAGTTATGGAAATAATCAATATTTCCAAGTTTAGCTCCTGACCCGGCTCTGCATCCGCAAAGGAAACAAAAACACAGGGAAACAAATGCCGATGTGGTCGGAACAAAAACTGATCCCGAGCAAAGCACAATGGGGGTGGGGGCGGAACCAAATCTGAAATTGAAACTTTTTCAAAGTTTCAGTTTTGGATTCCATTCTAATCTCGCCTCCGGAGCACACACAAGGAGACGACCAAAAGAGTAAAAAGGAAAAGGGGAAAGGAAAAAGAACACCCCACAACCGAACAAAAGAAACAAAAAGCCAAAGAACGACAGAACGCGGAATCGGGACTGGAACGGAACAAGAACCTGAAACTTATGAAAGTTTCAAGGTTCGGTTCCAGTTCTGGGTCCACCAAAACAAACCAAAACGCGAAGGGAAGAACCCAATGATGAAGAGAGAGAAAGGGAAAGGAGGAGTCGGGGCCGGGATGGAACCCAAACGAGAAACTTTGAAGAAAGTTTAACATTCCGATTCAGACCCGGATCCGACTCCAAGAAAGAACAAAAGACGAAGACAAAGAACTGTTGGAACCGAAACTGGGGACGGAACAAGACCAGAACTGAGAAGGAATTTCATATCCGGTATTGGTCCCGGTTCCGCTTCCTACATAACTTTTAAAAGAAAAATGCCTAAGGTAGAAGACCAAAGGCCAAAGGGAAAAGAAAAGAAAAGGGGGGACCCATCTGTTCCAGAATAAAATGGGGGTTGGTATGCAAGGCATAACAATACCAAGAGGGTTTGGGCATATCCTAACTAAGCAATTTTATAATTGGAAGTTGGATCAAGTTTTCTTAGATTATTTTATGGAAAACTACCTCAATAGGCTCTCCCAATGGAGTGTACTCATGTCAAGTATATCTTTTAGGCTTCCTTTTTTGGATGACCATATTATGAGAGGATGATGGAATAGGTATTTGAATGTTTTGGACATGTTTATAATAAATCACACAATCATTGACTATGTTCTTATTCTTGTTCCAAAAATGAGATTTGTCAGAAGTTTGATCATTTTCTTTTCTCTCTGTATAGATCTTAACTAGTCCTTTGGAAATAAGTTCTTTTTCTATATTGCGACTCCTTTTTCTATAATTTCATCAAAGGAGTGAGCACATTGTATTTGTAAATGAAATCCATTTTTTGGATTCAAGTTTTGGACAAATATGGCTACAAGTTATTTTTCAGGAATGGTCCATGCAAAATGACTAGCAAGATATATTCATCTTTGTAACATAGAGGAAAAGCTTTCACCACTCTTTTGTTTTATGTTACATAGGTCCATCATGGTGATTTCATGCTTGATGTTGTAGGAAAAATTTGTGACAAATTATATGGCTAGTTTGAAAAATATGGTGATGGTTCCATGAGGAAGGTGTGTAAACTAATGTAGGGATTGTTCACCTAAGCTTCTAGGGAATAGTATGAAGAGGTATGCATCAAGATAAGAAACCTCTTGGAATTCTATGTGAAATTCCTCAAGGTGTCACTTGGATCTCCTTTTCATTTATATTTATCAAATTTAGGCATCTCAAAGTTTCGGTGAAAGGGGATCATTGTGCTGCATTTGTCGAAATGATAAGAACATATTTATTGTCCGAATGTGTAACTTTTCTTTTGATGACCTAATTGAAGTACCTTGAGTATATCTTTATTTTTTTAACTTCTTGTGTCAAATAAATTGTGATATTAAGTGGGGGTGGTTGATAATTGGATATTGTAGGTTGTGCATGTATGTTTTTTGGAGGTTTTGATGGGTGGATGAAATTAGGTTTAAAGTTTGGAAGGTGTGTGTTGAGTTTAATGGGATTGATGTTGAAATGTTGGGGACAAGGGATGGGAGCTTGAGGTTGTGGGATTTGAGTTTAATTTTTCTAAGTGCTTGATGGGATTTTGATGGGTGCATTGTTGATGTGGGATTGGTGGTTTGAGGGGAAATGGGAGGATTAGTTGAAGATGGAAAATGTGTTGGATCATGATGATTAGAAATTGGGTGTGTGGAAGGAGCTTCTTGTATGATTTGGGAGACGTCAAAGTCATGAGGTAGTTTGGAACATTTATTAGCGAGCATTAGGATGTATTGATTGGGATATTTCATGATGTAACAACACATTAAGTCCATGTCTTGGAGGTCTTGTGAAAATTCTAGTGTGAGTGAATATAGGTTATCTGAATATTGATCTTCTTCATGTATGGTGTGGGATGAAAATGGCAATGTATTCTCTAAGGGTACTTGATGGACCACTTCCTCAAAGAAAATATTATTGGATGATAAATTTGGGAATTCCTTTGAGGCCATGAGTTGTTTCTTAGTTTGTGACCTTGTGATAGGAATACAAGAAATAAACCTAGGAATGATGAGATTGGATGAAAGTGATTAATGATGATGGGATAAAGAGATGAAAGCTACACCTTATATATAAATTTGTGAATTGGGATGGTTGGATTGAAAGGATGATGATGGATTCAACTTGGAAACACTATGGAATACCAAGGATGAATGATGGATACAAGACCAAAGTTGTTACAAGTAAATATAGATCCTTGATAAATGGGGATGATTTTCTTACTAAGGGTTGATAAGTGCATAAGAAAGATTGGATGGGGATTTTATAAAAAACTTCGGGTAGCCAACTTCCAAAGCTATGATAACCAAAATGAGAAGGGCTAGCTTAATACACCACTTATCATAGGCAAGTCCTTAAGAAATATACAAGCTAGTGGATAAAAGGGATAAAAATCTAAATTTGACTCTTGATAAGACTGATTTTACTTCAAATATGGATATTGATTAGAAATGAGATAGAGCAATGATGATGGAAAATGGATGGGAATATAAGGTGGATCAATGATGATAGATATTGGATGTTTGATATTTGGTCTAAGGTCTAAATATGATGATTATGATGTGTAGGCTATGAAAATGAATGAAGATAATGAGGTGAAGGAATGATGGGGGGCTTTGGTTGAATAGGATGAAACTGGTTGATGTTTTAGGTGAAATGATGGTCAAAGATGGGTCCCTTAGGTATAGTTCAGGTCCAAAAAGGTCCAAGGTGCATTTCAGGGCTATCAAGTGGTCAAATGAAGTCAAAATTGCATAGGCATAGCTTTATCCAACATAGGTGCCATTTTATGAGACATAGGCGATGCTCTATGAAAAAAGGAACCTTTTTTGTCAAACAAAGGCATAGTTCTATGAAAAAATATGCACAAGCACCTTAGGATGGAGCATAAGCACCTCAAGATTAAATGGAGGCAATGAATGACAATTTAGGATATTTTGATGGAATTTTGGCAAGAGATTGACAAACACAAAGAATCATTGGATGAATTTTCAAGATGAAAGGATAAATGGATTTCATTGGTATTTCACATGAAAGCATGCCAAACACATGAGCACAATCCTAGAATTAATCAAGTATGTGTGTATACTCAATATGGGCTCACCAACCAAAGGCTAATACCTCAAGATTAGTGTGAAACATTTCTCTTTCAAGAATTGATAGCTAGGGATCTAGTGGCACAATGGCTCACTGTTTCCCTTTTCTTGGAGGTCCTAAGAATTTTCCCAAAGATCCTCTACCTCTACTTATGGATATACATGGTGAGTAACTTTGGGCATTATATATTGTACCCTTCACCACACTAAGAAAATGACTGAATGGTCTTACAAGATTATTAAAAAAAATTGTTTAGTGGATCTACATGAACAGTGAGCCCATTTGATAGTGCCTAAGATTAGGGTGTCTGCCCTTCTCCCTTCACCAAACAAGTCTTGGCATACCAAGGATATGACTTGGATCAAATGACACTAGCCACACTTTAAGGTACAAATTTTTCTCTCCCCCCTTTATATTCCTCGCCAACATAGTTGAGGTCACCCTTGAGGTGATGAAATCCCCAAGCAAGCCTCCTAAAAAGAAATACTATATACCAGGTGCTTTTATGACCCATCACATGAAGCACAAGGGGAGACCATACACCTAAAACTAGTAAGCCTTGGGTGATAACATAAAAAAAAAGGAGATGTGAGATTTTTGATCTCCAAGATCACTCTATGTGCAAGGAGACAACATACGTCTACACACACCTCCAAACATGATAAACAAGATTCATTAACCCATTATTCTAACTTTATTGCCTAAATTAGTGGAAAAAAAAGTCTTGGACCAATGAAACCTGCACCAAACTATTAGTAACATTTATGAATATGATCATTGAAAAGAGTATATAGACTACACCACTTGTTGGAAAAATGCAAGTTAGAACAAAATTGAAGCTCAAAACCCTAAGAAATAACAAACAAAAATGGAAGTGAATATTTACCAAACAAAATCATCAATTTATGATGTAGAGGCATCTCAAGATGCTGCTAAGGCATAACTTTGTACAACAAAGGCACATTTCTATGAAATAGAGGTGTCTTTTCACAAACAGGGGTCCTAAAACATGTTTTGAGGTCCAAAAAATGTAGTTTTTGATCAATAACCTTGAAAACATACAAGATGTGATTATGACACACTAAAAGGCACATAAATAATATAAAAATAGGTTAGCCAATAACCCCAAAAGGCCACAATATAGTTGCAAACTCAAATATACTAGAAAGCTTCAAAGAAACCCTAGAAACCCTAATTTCTACAACAACGAAGTTAGATAACCTACAAAAAAAGAAAGTTTTAGGGATGAAACCCTATAAAATAAGGAATCAATGATCAACAAAACCCTAAGAGAAACCCTAATTTTTCAATCTAAATATAGAAAACAAAATTGAAGTTCTAGGTGATGAAGGCACAAATTTGTAAAATATAAGCACCAATTCATGCTACAAAGATGTAGCTCTATGCAAAAAAGGCACCTTTCTGTGAAACAAAGGTGCCTTTTCACAATCTGTAGCCCAAAAAATTATTCTGCATAAAAAATATTAAAGAAAATTCACCAATGAAGGTTAAAACAGGGATGTGTGTCCCATCGGGCATGCCAAAATGAAGATGTGGAAAAATGATTGAAGCAACACAACATAAGATAATGCATGAAATCAAATGTATACTTCAAACAATCTCCATGGACTCCTAGATGATCTGAAATAGAATGCACCCTAGTTCTCTTTGATTTTCTCTAGATTATGATATGATGTGGATTACTCAATAAAATAGCATAACCTTGGTATGATTACAATAATGAGCAAAAAATGGTAACATAAGGGTATGATAGCTTGATTATTCTTGATGATGAAGGATAGTGACCTCTATTTATAGAGCTTTGAAGAGGCAAAATCAAGGGCTAGGATAAATTGATGATGGATGACTAAGATTCAATGAGGATTAGGGTCCGGTTCAAATATATAGTCATGTTACAAGTGTCACATGAGGGATAAGAGGAATGGATTAAGACAACATATTTATGTGAATGGCTAGGATTAAGAGGCGGGATATTAGATGAATGGATGAGATGGAAAGATAGTTTAACTTTTGGGAAGGTGTTTAGGTTCAATGAATCTGGATAAGAAGTTAGTTAGACATGTGAAGGGAACACTTGTCACATGATAAAAAATTTAGATTATGATCCATGTGAACAATTTAATGGGATAGGATTAAATGGACAAGGATAAAGTGGAATTAGTTAAATAAATAATATTTATTTATTTATTTATTTAATGGGATCTTGTGAAGGGAAAATAAATAAATAAATAATAAATATTTATCTAATTAAAGGTTAGGATAAATGGGGGAAATGATAGAATTAATTAAATAAATATTTAATTAATTAATAGCTTAGGATAGGGTAAAATTGGGTGTGGTTGGGTAAGCTCATATTTTAGGTGTCTACAAGTTGTTATGGCTATAAATTTTCGTTTCAAAAAGAAATCTATTAGTGTGGGATAGCTAAAGAAGATTGCAGTATAGCTCCATTTGAGACACCCATTAGTCCAACTTCTCTATGCTACTCTTAGAACCATTAGGTTGTATATCAAATTTTTGCTCCACCTTGAAGAACCTTCCCTTAGAGGACTCACCTTGATCCAACTCTCCTATTTCTAGTTCTCTTTCTTTTGAGTTCTCAGGTTTGAGATTCTCATTTTGGAGATTAGAATTGACATCCTACTCTATAAACTTTCAAACTTCTCAATACTCCAAATCCATGAAACATCTTCTTTAAGTTTTTGAAACCTAATTTCCCCATCATCTTCTCTTACCATTCTTACCCATTTCAAATACTCTCTTAATTATATTTTGGACTCAAAGTATAGCAAATATTGATTATCGCTTGACTTTGTAGATGGCTTACACTTACACAACCTACAAACATAAAATTTAATCATTAGTTTAAGATTTGAATGTGGAGTTGTGGGTGGACAAGGTGGGTTGAAGTTATGAAACCACTACTTAATCATAAAATTGTCATATAGTTGAACATTTTACCTATCCTCTCATTTTTCATTTGCATTTAGATTTTACCTTAACAATTTAATAATTACAAAAAGATTATAATTTGATAACTACTTGAAATAAGCACAAAAAAGGAATTCATAAGACCGCTGTCTGCTAAAAAGTCTTTTTAAAATTTAAATAGTGTGTACTTAAAAAATAAGTTAAGGATGTAGTTCCATGGAAGGGACTTGCGCTTCTATATTTACTCCAAGATCAATCTAGTGGTATCAAAAAAATGTGGCCACATAATTCAAATCAAAATTCTTATAAAATAGAAGCTCCACATATATAGATGCAAACTTTAAAAAGTTTCCTCCCCCAACTTAAATTATTTATATCTATTTGGTAGGTTATATGAAATTTTTTAATTCTAATTTCTATTTCCATATAATTACTACAATTTATCATCTAAACATCTTGGCTACCAATTGAATTATCTTAGCAAAAAAATTAGGTAATCCCCTTCAATGGAATGATTTAACCATAACTTAAGTAACTTTGCATGTGAAACCCTATTGTAAGAGTATTTTTTAAATCAATTGATTACTTGATTTTTATTCACCTTAAACCAAAAGCCTTGAAAAATGTTAAGGTACTTTATAGCTTCATTAAAGACAACCTCATAATTGACAACACTTCAATGAAGGAACCATTGCATTCAAATAGTTGGATAGCAATAAAAATCCAAAAATGGGGAGACAACACGGTAATTGTTGTGATAAAGATGTAGGAATTCATGACATTCATGTGGGAGAATTGTGACACACTTATTTACCAACACTTACATTATTAAGAGATGGAATGTGTTGGTAAAAAAAATATAAATACATATCAATTAAAAATATTCATTTATACTAAAATGAATAATTTCAACTTTTCCAACATCTTTTTTTTGGTTGGAGGGTTTTATATCAAAATTACATTTTCGTTTTGCTATTCAATTTGGGAACATGGGTCTTTGAATAAAACCTCATCAGCTAAGAGTGAACGACTAACAGGTATCCATCCTCCTAGAGTATAGGGACACAATACTGACCTCATTCCTTGTGATATCGAGGCCTCACGGTCAACAAGACTTGATCCTTGACAAACTAATTGAAAACCATTCAATTTCACTATAAGATCCCTCTCGACAAATTCTTTGTTATTCTTTGATGAATAGTCCAAGAATTTGACTACATGCCGATTTTACAAATCCTAAGGACGTTGACAATCAAAGCTGACTTAACAGAAGCGTGTTTGTGCTGCACCTAATTTTGTCAAAGAAATGTGCATGGATTCCATATATTCTATAGAATTTATGATAAAAATTGTCTGACAGCCTGAAAGTCATCGATACTAAAAAATATATAGTCACATCGATTAATAAATAACGTACCTCCTATTCCCAAAATTTTCCTCTCATACTTGGAAATTAGTTTCTAGCGCCACTATTTGAAAAGAAGTGCGGACAAATAATATTGCTCTCGACAAAGAGCTCCTAAGTGACAGTTCATCGTACAAATAATTTCCACACTGAGTAGTGAATGTTGAATCCATGTGTCTTTGAGTACATGCATCATCACATTTAATAGCAATTCCCTGCTCTTACCAGAAATTGAAAAAAAAAAAAGGGTTTGCTAATCATTTGTCAATTATGAAGGAAACGATGCACAAAAGATTTTTATGCGTTCTTGAATCAAGGAGTTCCAGAAAACAAGAGTGTTGTTGGTTATGGATAATATAGTATATGAGGTGAATGGATGAGTGAAGGATCCTATGTGTGTATGATTGTGGTTTTATGGATAAGGGCTTCAAGATAGAGTGGTTTCATGATTTGAAATTGATCAATGTCAGTGTCATTAGGGACACATGATTCTTGAAGGGCTTTTTCAAGGAGTACTTTATGCATGGGAGATGTTCAAAGTATCTCAAGAATGAATATTTTTGTTCGTGTTTTTTCTAAGTGGTCAAGAAGGTTATATTTGTGTATAGATGGGGAGGAGGATGAAGTTCTTTGGATGGTGACTTGACCATGGCGGGTAGTGACAACACATTTAGATGCTTTGATGGTTACAATAGATACTTGGGTAAGACTTTTTTCAATGTGATCGACAACGAAACCATATGAGATATTATTGTTATAGGTATATGGAGCTGAATTATAAGATGTGAAACCTTTACCATCATTGTGTGAAGGAAACAATTATTTATATATACCAAGTTGTTTGTTAGGTGACTTTTGGGCTTCAGTGGTGATTTCTCCTCAATCAATGAGATATAACATTGAGTTTTTGAGTCTCATGCAATTTGATAGTTTATGTCCATGTACTTGATGATATTCACAAAAGTCATGCTCTTTATACCAAGAGGGTTTGGGAATACCCTCACTATGCAATTTTATAGTTGGAAGTTGGATCAAGTTTTCTTAGATTATTTTATGGAAAACTACGTCAATAAGCTCTCCCAATAGAGTGTATTCACATCAAGTAGGAAAATTTTATGACAAATTGTGTGGCTAGTTCGGAAAAGGTGGTGATGGTTCCATTAGGAAGGTGTGTTAATGTAATGTCCCTTTCTGGGAAAATTATATCAGATTTGAAATAATGACAATAATCCAACTCAGATCTGTAAATTGCATAAAATCGGTGAAATCGGGTATGTTGAAAATTGCACCAATGAAGCCATAAACACTCAAGATTTTTATTGCAGCACCAAATAATTATTTTACAGAAATTTTGGCAACATAACAGTTTATAAAAATGCACTTTGGACAGTCTACAAATCTGCCCTTACAGTATGCACAACTTCTGCCAATTTAGCACTCAAAATACACTTGAAAGCCCAATAGATTTGCACCAAAAACTCTCCAGAATTCCAATACAATGATAGAGCTGGAATACAAAGAAAACATTCACAATAGTGCTGCTCACAATAAAATAATAGAGTTGTTTATAATAGAAAAATAACACACAATAGTGTCGCTCACAAAAACAAAATAATAGATTACCAATTCCAAAGAAAACACACTAAAATCCACAATCAAGACCCTGTAAAGCACACAATAAAAATCCTTTGAAAGCACAATTGCAACCCCTATATGAAGTTGCCTTTGGAAACCTATAAACCCACTGCTTGTAAGTCTCTATCTCCTTGGTTTATTAGCCTAGAAGATAACTCCTTCAACTGTTGCTCAACCTTTGAAGAAGAAAGCATAAGCCTATAAAAATGCATAAAGATCCTTCTGCATGCAAAATGACCAATATTTAAAGATGCTTGATCATCTAGAAACTTCTATCAAACATTAGATTCACGTCCAAATATTCTTCCCTAATTTTAGACACTTACAAAAGTCATAAAATGCATTATAACACCTCTAAATTTAGCCTTTTATATTATACCACTTACAAGGCATCTTCTAACAACTCAAAATGCATTTTTTGAGGCATCTACATGAGGTTAAAGTGTTTTTTTCCAAAACTCACGACCCACCTATGTTGGCACCACTAAAAAAATAATATTATTTTTCCTTTAGATAAAAATTTCACAAGGACAATATAAGTAATAATAATATTATATTCCAATGTTGTCTTCAAACCTTTGACTCACTATTTCTAGATAAAGGAAACTTACTATTTTTAGTAAGTTCTATTTTTGGAAAAAGGGACATGACAAGTCCTCCCTTTCGAAAATTGCTTGCCCTCAAGCAATTACAACCATAATGCTCTAGAATCATTTTTCCACAATAATTAAACATGCCAAAATGAATATTAAGCCTTCTTCTTGTACCTGTGAAGAGTTGTAATATTTGCCAAAGAGTATTGTGCAAAAATGAGAACTCAGATTCCTTTGTTCCAATGCTATGAATCCAACAATAAAATCTATGCAATCTAAGCTCTTATGTGTGTAAGTAAATGATGCATTCATTATCATACTCCAACTAAAACTCATCTTCCCACAAAGGTTTAGTAAGCTTACCAAATGTGCTACCATGTGATGAATCAAACCTATAACTTTTGAACATTCTCCCAATTATACAAATCTAATTTTTGCTACTTGTTGGTCTAATATATGATTGAACACACTCACCAATACAAAAAAATGAAATTGGGGAATAGACACTTCTCTTACCTTCATATTACTAAAATATACATTGCAAAAATGTACAATAGTAGGCCCATACTTAACCTCAACTTGTGAGATGTTACCTACTAATTCATGGATTGATATATAACAAAAAAAAATTCAATATAAGAGTGGAAAATAACACCATAGAACAACAACATATACTCCTCTCAACTCTAAATATTGACCTTGTAAATTCTCTTGGATCTCTAACTAGTGATGTACTATCATCTAGAAAATTGTTCCAAAGACTCCTGTAGCTCATGATAGTATTAAAATTATGACTTTTACAACATGATGGACTATGATAATATTTATGAAATCCTCTACAATATTCAACACATTTTTTGAAATCAAATCTTTCATTCATCTCTATTATGTTGAATTTCATATTGTAGAAATACACATCACTTAGCTCTTCCTTCAATTCAACTTGAAAAAAATCAATTTCAGTTGCATGGAATGATTTTAAATAGTAGGGGAATAATGGTGAAACAGTAAAAAATAATCTACAACAACACCAAATCCCACAAACTAAATCTGCAAGCATGATATCATCAAATGAAATGATTACCTCTTCAATTTTTTTCAAAACTTCTTGAGTAGCATTCCCATGATTTCTTGTAGCTCACATGAATTTTCTAAAGGATATGAAATCAGTCCTCCAAGTACATTTTTTTCCACAAATTCATTTTTATGGAATGCATTCTCAATTTTAGGGGAATCTTTTCTCCAAAAGATACATTTGAAGCCAACTGAGATCATGTGAAATTGCTTACCTGAGTTTTGATTGGCTCTATTGCTATAGGCACATGAGAAGTGACATTATTTGGATCCTTGAAGTTGAATCATAGGTTGCAACCATTGAACCAAATGATTTTTCACTTTATTTTCCTTATGCCTTTGTTTATTCAATATGAATTTCCCTGTATAAGTTTCTAATATTGCAAGCTGAAATTCATCATTAGGGTGATCCCACAATAGTGGTTTACAATTTTTGGTCAAACTAGACACTAAAATAATTTTTTTTAACAAAATCTTCACTTTCGAGCACCTATAGCAGCTAAACCGTGAGGAATTTGAAGATGATGGAAACTAGAGTTTCGTGACATTTTGTCTGTAGGTTCTAAATATATTTTTTTCAAAAATTTTGGAATCAGATTGTACTTTTTTCATCTCCCTCAAAAACTAGTTTTTTTCATAAAATAACATTTTTAAAAGGTGACTCCCATCGTATAATGTATAACTTTTTTTTCCATGAAGGATAAAATTCCAATTCTTTCGAATTTAGATTTGTAACTTCGATATCTAGTGCTTCCACTTGGTTAGATAGTTTTTTATTGAATATTTTTTCTTTAATCAAATTTTGAAGTCAAACCAATTACAATTCAGACATAGCGCGACCATATAAAGCGTAACTTTTTTTTATGTATCAAAATTATTATTTTTTTTTGGATCAAGGACTTCAATATTTGGTGCACTCATATTTTTCAAAATTTTTTTTTGATAATCTGCTATATTCCACATGTGCATAACAGAGAGCTTGATTTTCGGTGAAAAACCTATGCTTAATAAAAATTAAAAAAAAAATACATCAGGGATAACTTTAAGAAACCCCCCCTTGACGAAGGTGTAAAATCCTAGTGAATATTTCCTTTTATTTGAAAAAAATATTAATTTTCCGGTGAATCTATGCTCGTTATTTAAAAAAATTATAAAATCTTGGCGAATCTTAATGAATAATTGGTAAAAATAATAATCACAATGGTGAATCCTAGTGAATAATCACTAAAAAGATTAATTACAATGGCGAATCTCTCCTTTTAAAATTTTCTAATGATTGTTGATTTACAATAGTGATGTAAAATCAACAAATAAAATTGTGCCACGTGTTGACACATCACTCGTCCATCACCTTTGATTATCACACCAAACTATTGGCCATTCCTTGTGGTATCCACCAAGACACGTGTACACCACTTGTGCAATTCCAGAGAATCAAGATGGGAATCTACAATATTCACAACAAGTCTCCCAAAAAAGACTTAAATATTTAACTCCCAACCTCCAAGTTGGTATCCAAGTCACTGTCGTACGCGGTCGTCACCATCCACGCAGACCAGTCCCACCATCCATCAACTTGTTGCCCAGTTAGAGAAACTACAAACTTCACGACCTCTAGTCGGAGGTTAGGAAACTCTAAGATGCTGAGACAACAAAGAAGATCGACTAGTTGGGAAGTTAAGAAACTTCTGAACACCGCAACAAGGTTCCAAGGTTAGAGAAGCCAGCGATCCCTCGACCAACACACTGTTGCTTGATTTCAAACTTCCAGAACCCTGCAACATAGGTTACAAGGTTCAAGTTTTGGGTGATAGGCCTAAAATGAAGACCATTGATTAGCTTTTTAATCGAATGGTTGCAGGTTGATTCTGCGACCTAATATGCATGTGCCTTTTAAAAGGCTTGTTGAGGCCCAAAATTTGTTTTGGGCCACATGATTAGGTTTAATCGTGTGGACCAAAACAAATTTAAGGCCTCAGCAAGCCTTGTAAAAGCAACGCGCGTATTAGGGCACGAAATCAACCTATACCCATCTAATTAAAAAGATAATTGATGATTCGATGACAATAAATAAAAACCCTATTCAAGGCTAAAGTATCCCTAAAATTAAATGTTAATTTATTATTGTGGTGATATTGCCCCAAGATTAATGGTAGTAATATAATATTACTGGCGAATTTAATTAATATTTGTAATTATAGTATAAACTACTGGCGAATCAGTTTCAATGACACATCGTTTATAGAGGCGAATTAATTGAGACGGAATTATTCTTTTGTAAAAACCTAGCGATTCAACATCCTTTAAATAACTTGTACTATTAGCCATTTCTGGAAGTCCTGATTTCAATTATTCACCAATTGGCAAAGATTCGCCACTAAAGTTTTCCTTGAAATACATAATAAAACCAAAACATATTAAAATTATAGTCATTGGATAGCTTGTTCTGATGACTACCTGATTCCAGTTGGGTTTGTGAAGTCTCCTCCATTTTCATCCTCAACCTGGCCTTCGAAACACAAAAATTTATACTTTTTTGATGCTAGAGGATGCCAAGGTGGGATTTAGGGGGTTCGAGTGAACCAGGGGGGTTCGAGCGAACCCCCTCCCATAAAGTGTTTTTCTTTGGTGTTTTGGTGGGAATGGGGCCCACCTTGCATTTAAATGGCTCATATGAACCAGAGTTCATTCAAACCCTTTTCTGGTTCGCTCAAACCTAAGGGTTCATTCGAACCCCCGAAACCATTTTTTTGTATGGGGTCATTGTTTGCCACTTTTCCTTTCTCACTCAAATTGTAAACCACTTTTGTGGGTTTACCCATTAGCAACTAATGTAGACCCCTTTTTATGAGCATTATTTTTAATATAATCATTATGGAGCTCTCCCTCATGATCACATAGGTCAAGTATTAAGGAAACATATGCAATGTAACCCATAAAAATCTCTAAAGCATACTGTAATCTTCTATCATCAATAGAAAATCCATTTCTTACAACAATCAACTTTTTGTTCCAAATTTGGATGAAGCCATACCTTTGCATTAATGAAGGCCAATCACTTCCATATTCTATATCCTATCCTTCCATAAATGGATGTGAGAAATCTGAAATTAAAACAAGATATGAGTTGGTTACCTTCATTGGATCATCAATTACTTCTTGAATTTCATTCTCCTTTACAACTAAAGTACCATTGATATGATCTAAGTATCATAACTTTGGAACCTTCTTCATGCTAGAAACAATGAAGGAATCCTTTAAAATCTTATCCTTCTTGTAAAATCCTCCGTATATCCAATGGAAGAAAACTTGTATGAGGCTTTATCTTAAAAGTTTCATGCCATGTTGATTTGAAGGCTTCCATATATCAAAATTAAGCTTAGGTTGCTTATTGGAAGAAATAATGATTGCATGATATCCTTCATTGCAAAAATTGCTGCCCAAGAATATTGTCCCATGAAAGAAGACCTCTTAGCCATGACCATATTCAAAGTTTCCACGGAATCACCTTTAAGCATAACATCTTTCACTTCAAGTGTAAACTTAATCTCCTTGGATTCATAAATCTATAATAACTCACCAAAGGAATACAACCATCCTACATCCATATTCATATCACATTTTTCAACATAGAAATAATTGTGCATACCTTATGCTTTGAATTTTTTTATCTTCCTTAGTGGTTTTCCTAAATGGAAGGTGCATTCACCCCTATTCCTCCACTGCTTTTCTCTACAAGTCAAAGATTTTGAACTTGAAAACACATCTACAACCTTGAAATTGAACCTGTCAAGAATTTCATCCTTCATGTTCTTCCAAATATCTTCTTTTTGTGAGTCTTTCATTAAAACACCAGGATCCCATATGCAAAGATAATCTTGATATTGAAACAAAAATTCTGCATTCCCTTTGCTACAAGTTGTATCCATTACTCTATCACCACTTTTAACATGCTTTCCATGATGACACGAATTTTGTAGTAACATAGTAAGAAACAAATCTGATATTTTTTCATACCTTGGGTTGTAAATAAAATTCTCATCGACATTAAATCATATTTCATTGAGTTATCCTCAATAACACCATTTATGTGACTCAAAACTCCTGATTTAGAGCTAACCAAAATATTCTTCTCAAAACTATACCCATCCACACAACTATTTTATAGGTAAAATAATGGCATACCAAATGGAAATTCAGAAAATAATGTATGTATTGATGCACCTTCCTTTATCTTGTGCTCTTCAAATCTAACAAGTGATGCATTTTCCTCTTTGTCTTCATTAACCTTTTCTTGCAATGTGTAATCTTTAAAAATCAAAATATCTTTAACAAATAAAGGTTCCCTTTCCTCACATTGTATAAAAGATTTATTCCAATTTTGCACAATGATATCCTTCTTTTCATCATCTACATTATTGATGGGTGTTTCTTTATCATCATTAGAATCCATTGAAACTACTTCCTCAATTATTGAGGCTTCACATTCAACATATAATGATGATTTTTCATTGAATTCATTAAAGAGAATTTTTTCTTGATGTGAAAAATCAAATGAAAAATCTTTTTCAATTAAAATTTCTTTACTTTCAACTCGATGGATGCAATTTTTTTGTTCCCCTTGATTTTTGGTATTTGCAGCCCTTCCATATTAACTCCTTCCTTTGAATTATGCTCCTTAGTATTGGGTATGTGCAGGATCATCATGGAAAAATAGGCCCTTAAGTGGCAATGAAAATTCAGAAAATCAGACTTAGGCAACTTGACATAAAAATTTGAATAAGTTAACTATATTATTTCAAAAATATTTAAGAATAGAATCTGTGGAAAATTGAATGTAGTTTCTAAACTACTAAGTTTATTTTATTTTTTTAAAAGTCTATTTGGTGAAAATTTTAAATTTCAATGTAGTAGTACTTAAATTTCAGGGAAAAAATAAGAAGTAGGTGTTTGTCTGACCACCCTAACCACACTAAAATGATAATATTTTTTTATAATATTTTAGATATAAGTAGAGGACTCATGCCCAGATGTGACACATATTTTTTTATAATTTTTTTCCATGTAAATAATTAATCATGATTTTTTTATTACAACTTTTAAAAAATATAAAAACTTGTATGTCTAACCACCTTAACTTGGTCAAAACTTCATGAAATTCAATTTTTTTTAATCCTATAGTATGCGAGGCATAAAATGTGATGCATGTTTTGGATTCAAAAAATATGATACAGTTTGAAAGTTATAGATGTTTTTCAATCAGCCTATCTATCATGACTTTAGTCGTAAT